>JASPKZ010007953.1:375000-408314 GCA_030220185.1 Diploptera punctata | reverse complement strand
TTATCAATACTTGGTGAACATGAATTAGCAGGTCTCACAGTATGGGTACATGATGGTTACAGTTGAAACATTTGATCATTTTGGATCTGAATTAGCTGTGAGGACATCTTTACTCATCTTATAGATTCTACTAAAATTACGCCATCTTGCGAAACCATGTAACGTTCAAGTTAAGAAGAGAATAAAAAGCATGTAAATGTATCCTTTCTCGTCCTTAATTATTTTACCTATATTTTTACATATTTTACGTACAATTGAGAGAGTCAGTGGAATAAGGGCCCATCCCAACTGCATTAAGTTTGGAGAAAAATTGCATTTTATTAAATTCTACATTGAGTAAAATATATAGAGCACACATTGATAATATTGGTACATGTCTTGTAGATAAAATAAGCTTTCTGCCTGCAAATGTATAGACCACTATGTTGTTTCATATGTCTAATCAAAGAAAAAGAAAATTGAGAATATAAAAAACACAACATAAATAAACAAATTAAAGAACACTTTTTAACTTGAATATTTCATTAATCTATGTATTCAATGTTTGCAGCAGTTGTATCATCATCATTATCTGATTTAAGGCTGCTGTGTGCAGTGGTACAAATGTCATGATGCCTTCTTTATCAACCACAATCAATAATGTACAGCCTAAGTCCCATTATTGTAAAATTCTTCTTTTGACCAACACATGAATCACTATATACACTGTAAGTCTCTTTTTATTAGCACATTTTTCAATCAGTGACACAGCTTTTAATAAACAACTGGCAATTTCATCCGCACCTCTTGAAGCAACTGATTCAGGCCGATATATATATATATATATATATATGTTATAATTAAATCTTTAACATTGAGCAATGCAAGCTTAATATGGTATGATAAGAAAAATAAATGCCTCGACGGGATTCGAACCCGGATCTCTGAGTCTGTACCTCAGCGTGATATCCATTACACTACCAGGCGAATCCAATTCAAACACTTATTTTTCTTATATATGTATTATATTCTCCATTATTACTAGATGTCGCGAGAACAGTGTCTTCACTGCCATCTAGTAGCTGACTATATCAAGTAAGCAAATTAAAGAGAATATTTATTTTACTTTATAGCAGTGACGCTTTATCGATGTTATAATTAAATCTTTAACATTGAGCAATGCAAGCTTAATATGGTATGATAAGAAAAGAAAAATAAGTGTTTGAATTGGATTCGCCTGGTAGTGTAATGGATATCACGCTGAGGTACAGACTCAGAGATCCGGGTTCGAATCCCGTCCAGGCATTTATTTTTCTTATCATACCATATTAAGCTTGCATTGCTCAATGTTAAAGATTTAATTATAACATCGATAAAGCGTCACTGCTATAAAGTAAAATAAATATTCTCTTTAATTTGCTTACTTGATATAGTCAGCTACTAGATGGCAGTGAAGACAGTGTTCTCGCGACATCTAGTAATAATGGAGAGTATAATACATATATAAGAAAAATAAGTGTTTGAATTGGATTCGCCTGGTAGTGTAATGGATATCACGCTGAGGTACAGACTCAGAGATCCGGGTTCGAATCCCGTCCAGGCATTTATTTTTCTTATCATACCATATATATATATATATATATATATATATTCCTTTCCACTGTTGCGTAAAATTTTCTGCGGATATACTTTCCTTTAGGTCCGGAGAAAATTTTTCCAAGTTCTATAGAATCGCAGTGCGCATGCGCTAGTGCTCCAATTATTCCAGGTAGATAAATGCAGCCTCCAGCAGTTGGCGGTGTATATATGTGAAATCAGTATGACCAACATTGACACAAAATTCCCAGAACTTGTCTAAAAATGTATAATTTATTTTACGTATCAAATCACTTTTAAAAAGCAAGGAACCTAAAAGCTAACCAAACCTAAATCAATTACTGTAACACAAATTAATTACTATAACGTAGGTGGAATCCAGGGAACGTGGAATCACATTTAAAAAGCAAGTTCGGGTTGTTGATGGTGGCAACGCTGGAACAACATAGGAAGTGGAGGGAAAAAGACAAAGAGCAGGAAGTAAGAAATGTAGCACGACCATGTTTTACGCAAATATATAAATATGGAAAAAAACTCGTTGGAACATTGGAATATGTTTAAAATGTGTTGCAAAATGTTTTGAAAGTGTTTAAGAGTGTTTAGTGCATCAGTGGAATAAGATATAAAATTGGAAAATTTTTCGGACCTAAAGGAAAGTACAGCCTTTTCTGCTTCGTTTTATTCCACTCTTGTACATTTATTTTTCTTTTCTTAGGATTTATTAGACTATTTCCATTCGCACAACAACGTGCCGCATCAGCCATTCTGCATTTATTGATATATGCCGGGAATGCTAGTCAGTATTGCAGCGGACCATAGAGGACTGTGCTCTGTGTAGCGGACAATATACGGTCATGTGTCAGCAGTTGGGATGGGCCTTTATTTCCCGCGCGCGTGAAGAAGTTAGATATTTTTCTTAGATATAAAGTCTCATTTACCCTCTTTCGAGCAAAGTTAGAATTATGAGCTTCTAAAGATTAACAGAAGATGGCCATAGGATACATAATCTGCAAATAACTAAAAATCAACCATTGGTTGGGATGGGCCCTTATTCCACTGAGCCCCTCAATTTATTATACGGTGTTACTTTTTTAAATGACAAATGCTTTTAACGAAAGACAATATGTAAACTTAAGGCGAGTGCCTAAAGAATTAAGATTTGTAGAATATTTAATTAAATAATATGGCCCAGATGGTATTGAGCTCACCCAAGTCAAATTTGATACGAAGATGTTCTAAATAATTACGAGTATGAGGAAGTTCAAAAATATCTACAAGTAAATTCGACATTCATTAAGAAGACATGGATCAGTCTGTAAACTGAAAAAAATATCATCATCATCATCGAATATTGCTTTGGGGAGTTCGAGTTTTTTTTTATAATTCCTCGTAGCAGGTAACCGGCCTGCTGCCGAGTAGTCCAATGGTGGGGCTGCCACCTCAATGCCTTTGAACATGCTTAAATCAGTATATAGAAACCCAGGTGGAGGGTTGCCTCTTCCGCTTGTCTCGCCTTTTTTGAAGCTTGTTCATTTTGCCGATTCAACCGTTGAGGTCTTCACCCGTATCCCTGGGCAGGGGCCCTCGTTATACCCCAAGCGATTGGGTCCTTGACAGAACTTAGTCACTAAGATTAAATTCTTTATGAAGACATGGATCAGTCTGTACACTGAAAAAAATATGACTAAACTAAATATAAATTACTCAACATAATTGAATATAACGATACACGGGTACACGGGTAGTATCAGTTAAATAACGAACTCTTATCTCGTCTAGCCTTAATTTAAAGTTACCTACCATCACATTACCTAACCTTATGGTAATATAGATCAATGGACGTACTTCAAAGATTCACTTACAAGTTTTGTCCTGAATATCCAGGAACTTGCTCAACTTCACAAAAGGTACTTCATAAAATATCATTGGAAGGAGAGGTCCATGATTTACTTCTTTAACAGTTTCTAGTGCAACATTTTTCACATATTGAGGTTTCCTTTGTGAAGCAGGAGTGATTCTTTCACACCATTTAAATGGAATTGTGAATCTTCCTCATGTTAAGTCTGGATCAGACAAGTGGTGCAGGTAATTTATTAATGAACTCAATATCAGAGCTGTTAAAAATCTTTTGCAGTTTGGAGATAATGCATTTGATCCTATCTTCACAGAGATTCTATTGAGCACAATACAAATCCATGTTCATCAAGATTTGGATACTAATATCGCTAAGAAAGACTCGAGTCTCAATAACCTAATACGCTACATTGAATGTAAGGCTCCTTCATTAGAAATTTGTGAATTCAAGGAAATTTCTTCTATTTCCAATCGTAGATAAGATAATAACCAGAAAATTAGTATATCAATGTCAAGTTATGTTTCTTTATATTATAAAAAATCAAACCATGTAATTTCTTGTACCTGTAAGTTCACAGGTTTGAATAATCTGGAGAAAAAGAATTCCTTTAAGCTAACGAGTTTTGTTTTTGTTGTCCTAAATCACGTCAAACTGTTATTGTAAACAAATGTGTCAGAAATTCAATGGTTTTCATCATGTTACTTTGTATATATAGAGTAAGTCTAATTTAAACAGTAATAATAATAATTTAATTTAATTAAGATACCGAAACATTTCAAAACTTACGACTATTTTGCCTACTGTTTTAATCAAAATTAAAGATGCCTATGGGAAGTAAGTAACTGGCAGAACCATTCTTGACAATGAGTAATTTCTAACTTCTAACTTAATATTAACAAAAAAATCATCTCCAACACATATAGAATAAAATTAGAGTTATCAACAAAAAGAAAATAATTTTATCATCAAAAGCGTGGGGTGCTTTTTATGATTATTACATTTTCTTCTTAGAGAGCTTACTTTTACCAATATCTGTTTATTATCAAATATATTAATTGATATAGAGCACCCCACGCTTTTGATGGTAAAATTATTTTCTTTTTGTTGATAACTCTAATTTTATTCTATATGTGTTGGAGATGATTTTTTTTCTTGACCACTTTATTTTATCCCAAGCTTACTGGAAATTAAAATTATTTTTCATTTTTCAGTTTTCTAATAAAGCGTGTTCTTTTAGTTGTTTAAAACTATTATTTATTATTAAGATCTTCAAATAATCAAGTTTGTGAATCACTTATTTCTCTGACTTTTAACAAGTGCTCTTCCATACAAACAGAAACGCAAGTACAATGTTCAGTTTTATATAAATATGGAATAATCACCCAGAACAACTTTTTAGCAGTGTTTTATTTTAGTAAATCTAGTTTTACAAGTGGGAGTCTCATATTATTATTAAAATATTTTTTTTAATGCCAACTGTTTTGTCCTTTTAGAGATATCTGGTATTCTCTCCTGATAATTGCGTAATTGTAAGCCACTTCTGAGGTTGGGACACCTGGAAGGCGGAGTTACGTTGCCTCGATGATATGATATATGATGATAGTAGTACGCCAGGAGATCCCCTAATCCTAAATTTAATTTAAGATGAATATGAATGATGATGATTGCGATGGCCATATGATTTCGTTGACAGTTTGGGCCTTAAAGTTTCCCTAACATTTGTATTACAGGTGAGGAAAAAACCCCGATAAAAACCTCACCCAGAAAAATGTCCCGACCGGGTATCTAATCCGTGCTCGCCGCGTGACAAGGCAGCACGTTACCTCGAGACCACAGCGGTGGGCCGTCATTAAAATGAAAAAATGAAGCTTATAGTATGGAGCCGGGAGGAAATAGATTAAAAAATATATATTTTCGGAATTTTACAGCTGCTGCCGCCTTCCCGTGCCAAACCTCCAAAGCCTACGATCTTGGGCATCTTCAATCCTTGCATTAGGCCTACTATCTTCACGTTCTCATTCCATGTTAACTTTGGGCTCCCTCTATTCTTCTTTCTGGTCGGTTGCCATTGAAATAGTTGTTTCGGCCACCGCTCATCTTCCATTCTTAAAATATGTGCTAACCATTTTAATTCCTTCACCTCAATTCTTTCAATTAAGCTTTCATCTACTCCCATTATATTTCTAATTTCCTTATCTGTGTCATGTTCTAATTTTGACTTTCTGGCACTTCTGCGTAAATAATCTGTTTATAGAGCTATTAGTCTATTATTGTAGTACCAATATTTTACCAATATATTTTTTGTGTGTTTCTAAAGATGCTTATCCCACCATACGGAATTTAACGATGATATTATTTTGCTACTCAATTCAATTCTATGCTTTATGTCCTCTTTGACTATACCTTGAATGTTTTCCATAATAATTCCCAAATATTTAGTTTGTTTCACTTGCTTTATCTGAATTCCTTCTTCCAATATTAAATTATCTCTTTCATTGCTGTTTATTGCCAAATATTGTGTTCTTTGTAAATTTACTGTGAGAGTCCATGATTCATATGTGTTTTTCAAACTTTTTATCATGAATTCCATATCGAATTTGTCTTGCGCTAAAACTAGTTGATTGTCAGCAAATTGTAATGTCAGCAAACATCTGTTGCCTATTGGGACACCCATGCATTTGCAACTTTGTTTCTATTTCATTAATATAAATTCAACATAAATATTAAATACAATTGATGATAGACTGCACCCTTGTTTCAATCCCTTTGTGGTTTTTATAGGATTAGACATTATATTTCCAATTCCAACATAAGCCAAGCTATCTTTATAAACTTGTTTAATAATTTCTATTAGGTTTTTATCAATACTGTATTTCTCTAATACTTTCCATAATTTGTTCTTCGAAATTGAGTCATAACCTTTCTTTAAATCTATCATTGTCAAATGGGTTTCTTCTCCAACTTTAGTTCGTTATTTCAATTAACTGTTGGATTACAAATATATTGTCAACACATGACCTTCCTGGTCTGTATCCATTTTGACTTTTTGCTAATTTGTCTTTAATATCTATTTGTACCTTGGTTTTTAATAACTTCGTAAATATTCTATATAATGTGTTATTTATACTTAGTCCTCTACAGTTTTTTGCGTCTCTTCTATCGCCCTTCTTGTATATTGGTAAAATGTGGCTTATTTTCCATTCATCAGGAATCTACTGTATTGAAATTCACTTATTAAACAATTGCCTCAACCTACCTTAAAAAATATATCTGTATAAGTATTGAATATATCTATACAATTATTGAATATATCAATATAATTATTGAATACATCTATATATTTATTGAATATATCTATATATTTATTGAATATATCTAATTTTAAGGCAAGGATGCAGTTTATCTCCAACTATATTTAAAATTTATCTCGAAAGAGTACTAAGACACTGGAGGAAAAAATGTCAAAAAATGAGCATACCTATCCAAAACACACATGTATATTCACTAAATTTTGCAGGTGACCAGGTATTAATAGCACAGGACCACGAAGACATAGAATATATGGTTAAAAAACTAAAAGAAGGATATGAAAAATGGGGACTTTATATGAACATTGAGAAAACTAAATACCTATGTATAGGAGAAGAAATGGAAAGTATAAATTTCAACAATGGAGAAGAACTAAAATATAGTATTGAATGCACTTATTTAGGAACAAAATTAGACCATTCAGGCGATAACACAGTGGAAATTATAAAATAGAATCGCACAAACAAAACAAGCAATAAATGCTTTAAACTCTGTTTGGTGGAGCAAAAATATTACAAAAAATAGAAAATTACAAATATATCAAACCATAATTCAGGGCATTTTAACATATGGTGCTGAAGTCTGGCAAATTCCTACCAGGGAAATGAAAAGAATTTTAAGTACAGAAATGGATGTTTTAAGAAGATCAGCTGCAAAATCTAGAATGGATAGAATACGAAATAAAGAAATAAAGGAAATTATGGGTGTACAAGAGGAGCCGGACATCATAGACAATATAGAAAAGAAAAAATTGCAGTGGTATGGCCATGTCAAAAGAATGCCAGTGCAAAGATTCCCTAAAATTGTTATGGAATGGATCCCAATGGAAAGAAGGAAGAGAGGAAGACCGAAGAAAACTTGGATAGAAGGGGTACAAGCAGCTATGAATATCAGAGGAATGGAGGAATATCAATGGATGGACAGAGAGGAATGGCGTTTGGTTTCCGGACGACGGCGGCAGCTGCCATGGTACCGGATGATGATGATGATGTGTATATATATATATATATATAATTATTGAATATAAAATGTGGTTTTAATTAAAATTACAATGTCAGATTCACAACTTTAGTCTTATTTTCGTAACTCAGTAAATCGTTGGTAGGAGGTGCTTCGAGAAAGATATTTTTATTTCAAATAATTTATTTATAATTTAAGGATAACCCTGTATTTACTACAATTTAAAATATAATTAGGTTAATCAGTGAAATATAACGATTATTAAAATTATTAAGTTTCAAAAGACAAAGTTGTCGCTACGTTAAGTACTACGGTTTATTTTATTCAAGGGTTTATTTTAGTAAGTAATATTTTGAGGGGTTTCTAATCACTTTTTTTTTAAGACTGGAAACATCTTACCTAATCAATGTTGATTTATTTTCAAACATGTTTCGAAATAATCATCTACATCATCTTCAGCTTGCCCACACTGTTGTGGATCCTGGATGTCTATATCAGCTTCCTCCTCAGGCCTGCCGAAGAACTTCCAAACTACATCACGTTCAGCAGCAATTTCAAAATTCATAACTCTATTTTTGTTCTTTTTAATGTAGATTTTTTCCCAAATGGTGAATTCACATACTTATGTGTTTCATTTTTCTCATTGTATATATTAATCGATGTGGTACGTGGTCAGCGTTCCGCCTCATACTGACATCTAGGAAACCAAGGTAGTACTAGGACGGGAAAATTCGGTAAATTTTGTTTAGAGGCCTTTTCATTCAGGCTTAAGGATTTTTACGAGCCTGAAAATCTTCAGACTCGGGACCCACGGCTTAAAGTCCCTCCCGGAGGTCTTGCTCCTTGAATTTTTCCGTCTTAAAAAATCCATCGACCCCGGCCGGGTTTGAACCCGCGACCCTCGGGACCAGAGGTAAGGAGCATAACCACTTGTTCATCGCTGACATCTATACGAAAACAAGTGTAACTAAATTAGTATGGTTCAATTACTTCCCTGTAGGAGGAGAGCGCCTAAATCTCTGTAAAGGGAAAACATGGGCTTACAATACAATGCATATATTAATCGATACCTTTACTGTCATTACGATCGGCATTACGTTATAACTGTTCGATAGACGAAGAAGGAACAGGAATTGATATAATATCGTATGGTATTGACTTATTTATAGAATCAAAGAATCGATAAAATGTTGTTCCTCTCACTTTTTTGAAATATTAAACTTGACACAGAAAACATATGATGAATATGACTAATTGTCTATCATCGAACTTTAAACGTTGTTAATTTATACCACAAAAAACAAACTGGTTGCACTGAATTAAAAAAGAAGTAATGTTGAAGGTAAACAGCTTGAAGTCAATGCCACAGACAGAAGTAAACAGCCTTTGCGACGAGTGATGGTTATTAATATGCAAAAAAATTAATAAACATCTTGTCAGACCGCTGCAGTCAATGATCTGTTATGAATTATGATGACTAGAGACCACAGATATTCGCAGTCGCGATAAATTGTTTATTGCAAAGACTATTTAACCCATGCCCCAAATGGCAGTCAATGACCAATCATGTTTCAATGATTTCTGTTTTACAACCAATCAGAGTCGTGTTTCACCAAACATTTATCAGTGTTAAATTTACCATAGTAAAGAGAGTTCCTCCTTTTTAATATTCTGAGCAGGTCTGACCATTATTTTGCAGTGACTGAGCCTGTAAGAAATACGGCTACCAGATTGTATATATATAGTGCATAGATGTCAACATATAGCGCTTGCAGGAGTTAATATAAAAACATTTGAAGCAATTTATTATACCACCAAAAAAAGAAACCACTGTTTGCACTTTCTTAAATGTATTTTTCCCAGGTAATAATCCACAAATATATAATTGTCATATTTACATCATACGACATCAGAAATGAATTAATATACAGTTTGATGTGTTTCATTTTTTCTCCACTAGAGAGCATTCTTACAATTTTGCGTTCCTTTTGCAATAAATAGTATGATTTGGTTGCAGTGATAAACAAAAGAAGCAGATGAAGCGTACCTATAGTTTCTAATTTGTTTTCAAACATCGCCGTTTACATTAAATATATAAATATTTTAAAATAAAGGTAAAGGTAAAGTGATCCCACTACAGACTCAGGAGGCCCTTGGGGTAGTAGGAGGTTAAGGCTCCCACTTTTCCTTGACAATCGGCACTTGATGTCAGCCGGGTTGTCAGGCCTGCGTGACGGCCGCCTTTACCCCAGAACAAGCGTCTGGTACTCATTTCAGTTAGAGGCTGAGTCGACCCCAGGGCCATAGTGCCGCCAGAAGGTTTGGGTCAGTTTAAAAATCCTGACCCCACCGGGACTCGAACCCTCGACCTTCCGGCTTGTAGCGCAGTGCCTTAACCACTACGCTACGGTGTGCCCCCAATATTTTAAAATAACTATAGTTAAATAATGATTTGTGAGTAAACAGCTTAATTTTATTCTTTAAATAGTCCTAACAAATGCCACTCTTGATATCTATATTCTCTACATAAATTCTCTCCTCACTTCGTGAGTATTGAATTGATCGATTATTTGGAAATCACTGGTGGCATTACTTATGATAATGCAGCTTCTTTCCGAATAGGACGGTTGCAGTATCTTAAATGACAATTTTCTTTTCGCGAATTTTGGCGATAAATATGTTTTATAGTGAAATAATTTTGGCAAAAAAAGGAAATTTATTGGCATTTTGTGTTCATTACTTTTTTAAGAGTCCATGCACCTCTTAAACATTTGAATTTGTGAACATGACAGACCCTATTTTACAAGCCAAAGCTGGAATTGGAAAAACACACATTCGAATAGCGATTGAGATGAACTGTCACTTGGCAGAGGGAGAGGGTAAAACCTAGGCTCTTATTGTCCATCTAGAGAGGCTCCTGTGGCTGCTGGTGATAACTTTAAGGCCACTAACAATCTGCAAGTCGCTATTTTACGAACTTTTCCTGAGTCGCAGTTAAACATTTGAGATGGGTCGAACTTCAACAGTGACAATTCATTCCAGAGCCAAATAATTTTCCAGTGAAGGCCTTTATGTATCCGATTCAACAATTCTAATGCAGCGGTACTCATTACGCGGCCCGGGGCCGCATGCGGCTCTTGATGATATTTATTAATGCTCTTGGAATAATTTTACCTTCATTACATTACATTTAAATTTTAAATTCTAAGTATAAAATATTATCTTTATTGAAATTCTAAAAAAACTTTGGATATCCCTGTGTCATTCCGAGCAGTACATTACCGCATGTGTTCAACAATGCAATGCAATGTCCTGAATAGTGTTATTGGTTTTGAATATGTGTACGTTTTTTTTAAACCGTTTAAACTTCTACATTGTCGTCCGAATCTTTCACAATGAAATATTATACAATTTAGTTTCTATGAAAAAGCGACTGGATACTGTGTGTTACCTAATCAGTTGAAGTGGAGTGAAGTGAATTTCATTGTTTAACAATGGCTGGTGTTTTTTCGAAAGGGAAAAAGAGAAAACTCGAAGATGAAGGAAGAGTTTTTCAAGATACTTGGGAGAATGAATTTTTCTTCATACCTGCTAAAAAGGAAGACAGTGCGATGTGTTTATTATGTCGAGACGTAGTTCAAGGTTATAAACGATTTAATCTTAATAGGCATTATAAAACGGTGCATTCAAATTTTGAGTGCAAATATCCTAAAGATTCTAAATTGAGAGCAGAAAAACTAAAAACATTAAAAATGTCAATAGTGTCTGAACGGAAAATGATGTTGGATACCGTAAGTGAAAATAAATTGATAACAAAAGCATCATATGAAGTAGCAGAAATTTTAGCACGCAAAATGAAACAGTTTGCCGATGCAGAGATTTTTAAGGAGTGTTTTCTAGTCGTTTGTGACACATTAATTTCTAAATTCCCAAATGCAAAACAGATAAGTAACATACAAAAGTTACAACTTTCCGATTCTACTTGTGTTAGGAGAGTTAACGAAATGTCTGTAGACATGCTCCTTTGTACTCTCGATGAAATTCGTGAATGTGACTATTTCAGCCTCGCTCTGGATTCGTCCACAGATATTAGTTCCACCTCTCAGTTGCTTTTATTTGTTAAATATCGTAATAAGATAGGGATTATAAAGGAAGAATTTTTAACTGTAATACCTATGACAGGTCAGACGACTTTTTTGAAGCAGTTATATCTTTTTTTGACAAATACAAAATTGACCTAAACAAACTTTTATCAGTGTGCACTGACGGTTGTCCCTCAATGGTAGGTTGTCATACAGGATTCATTTCTCTGTTTAAAAAAAACATTTAAATAGAGACCACTTATTAACATACCATTTGCATTTTACTTCAAGAAAATCTTGCTGCTAAATTTGACGAAACTTTCAGATCTGTGATGAAGAAAGTAATTAACATTGTTAATTTCATTAGATCACGTGAACTAAATCATAGGCAATTCATAGAATTTCTCAAAGAGCTTAATTCACTGTGTGATGATGTTATTTGTCGCAGTGAGGTCAGGTGGCTGAGTAAAGGAAGAGTGTTGGAACGATGTTTTAATATTCGCCATGAAATAAAACTCTTTTTAAGTCAACGAGATAAAGAATACCCTGAACTAGACTTTTCTTCATAGTGGTTAAAAGTTGGCTTCCTGGCTGATATAACAGGAATACTGAATGATGTCCAAATTAAACTGCAAGGTACAAATAAACTTATTACTCAGCTCACAAGTGCAATTTTTTCTTTAGAAGAAAAATTAAAAATGTGTACAGAAGAACTTAGTAATAATGATTTCACTAGTTTCCCATGTTTCCAACATCTTATTGAAGAATATTCAGAGGAAGAAATAAACTTGCAACCCTTCATAAAATTGTTCACTGTACTACACCATGATTTCTGCGCAAGATTTAATGATTTTAGAAAGTTTCGAAACCCATTTCGATTAGTTGAAAATCCCTGGTCAATAACGACAACAGATGTAACTGGGTTGTCAATTTTTGGCCCTGAGATTAGAAACCTAAAAAATGAACTTATTGATCTCCAGCTGGATTCAGAACTGGAAGGTATTTTTCAAGAGAAACGAAAAACGAATTCAATTTTAGAGTTTTGGAATAGAGTTCCAGAAAAAAATAGTTCGAGAACTTGGTGTCGTGTGCATACACAATTTTGTGTCTTTTTGGATCAACGTATGTTTGTGAAATGACTTCCAGTAAGATAAAGTTCATCAAGGGTAAACATAGATCTCGTCTCACTAATGTGAACTTGGAAAACCTGCTGCGGATATGTGTGGCAAATCAACCAGCTCGTATTGACAAAATTGTGCAGGAGAGTAGCAGAGTTCCACCATCAACTTCACACCAGTAATCTACACAACTGTAAGTTGCCTTAAAATTATGTACAGTACCGTAATAATAAAAATAAAAATAATAATTATAAAATAATAAACAGTTAATTATTAGCAAAAATTAAATGACAGTAATCAGTAATTGTGTTTTGTCGATAAATGTAAAAAAAAAAAAGCTGCGTGTTACCAAGACTGAGAACTGTGAAATTTGGTGCGGCTCTCGAACAGATATGGTTTCTTATATTTGGCTCTCTTGTAATTTCTAGTGAGTACCACTGTTCTAATGTGTAAATTTTGTAATGTGTGGGTAGATTGGGAAAAACGAGACACAGTGTCTAAACGTTGCTTTAGAAATACAGAGCATTTGCGGCTTAAGGAAAAAGTGCAGCTCCTAAAAGACAGGCGTTTATCGATGGTTCGTTCGATCGTCAGAAGAGAGATGGATGGACAGACAGACAGACAGACAGACAGACAGACAGACAGACATAGGTAGATAGGTAGATAGGTAGATAGATACATGGATGGCCATAACTTAAGTGTTGGCGGTGAGCGATCCATTTTGGTCCTCCTTAATAGGTATAACCCCGGGTTCCTGTAAAAATTGTAAGAATTGTTATGTTAGGTAGAGTGATGTTAGTGCTCAGCCATTTCTAATAAACATTTTAAAAACGTGACTTTATAATGGATAGATGTACGACATGGCTAAGGTCCTTTAATAAATATTGTATAAAATATGTGTGTGAGACTAAGGGGGTAGGTCAATTGTACATATTTATTAAAAGAGCTCATAATGCACGTTTTTAAATTTTAATAAACGAAAATAAATTAACATGTTTTATTTATTTCCATTCTTCCCTTCTGTTAAAATTAAAGAAAAGATGTAAGAGGCTGGGTACAAATCTTCTTCTTCTTCCTTCCAAGTATTAGGCCAAGGCCTGTTACGATCCTATAGAAAATTTTCCCTCCAGCGTTTCATAGGACGGCCCAGTGATCTTCGTCCTCTTGGTATATAATTATAAACAGCTTTGGGGATCCGATTTGAACTCATTCTTTCAAGATGGTGTTTCCAATTTAGTTGGTACTGTTTAATATATTCCAAAATTGGCGTAGTCTTCAATTCTTTTAAGATATCGGTGTTCCTTTTCCAATCCCATCTGGTGTAACCCGCTGTTCTGCGCATGAATCTCATTTCACAAGCCGTTTTTCTGCTTTCATGTTGTTTTTTTAGTGTCCATGCTTCACTACCATAGGTCAACACTGGTCTAGCCAAAGTGTTATATAAACGTAATCTGGTGTTTTTTTGTACAAGGGATGGTTTCATAACTTGATTAATAATTCCTAAACTTTTATTATAACTAGTAACTTTTTCAGGGATATCCTTTTCATCCCAGATAGAGAGATAATATCCAAGATATTTAAATTGATTAGATCTCTCTAAAATTTTATTCTGGAGACAGATTTTACTTTGTATGGGGTCCTTCCCATGAAATGCCATAATTTTAGTTTTGTTAATTGATATTTCCATATTAAATTTGGCACCTACTTTTTGTAAATTATAAATTGATCGTTGCAAATCATTTTCGGAAAGTGCCAGAAGAGCTAAATCGTCTGCAAAAAGAATAGCATCGAGTTTGAGGTTCCTATTGATGGGTATATATCCTCGTTGTGTTTTCCTCCATTCATTTATTAATTTATTCATGTATATAATGAAAAGCACCGGTGAAAGTCCACATCCCTGTCTTACTCTAGTGTTGATCTTTTCCCAAGAAGATAATTTGCCATCTTGTTTAACAGAGATTTCATTATCTTTATAGATGTTGAAGATATTAGTAATATATTGTTGTGGGCTGGGTACAAATAATTCCATAATTTAAGATTAATTAATACGTTATTTATTCCTATAAAAATTGAATTCCAAGATTATTCACCAGATGGCGTTATATAATTATAATTCATAATTTTACCACCGTGCGGTGCTGAATTTCATATTAGTACGAGAAAAATCGAAAAAATTTAGATGTCGTTAGTTTTTCTACACTAGCGCATGTACGCAAAACTTGTCCACTTTCTTCTCTGGTACCCTGGTGAACGGGATCTCGGAGCACGTGTTTTCTGGTTGGTCTAGGGCGGATGCAGAGTGCTGCCATCTGTCGACGGCCGGTTGTGGCAGGAGAATGTTTCATGATGTCACCACAGGGTGATTCAGAATAAGTTTTACAGATTTCTAGGGGTTGTAGAGGGGACTTAGTAATTAAAGTTTTGATAAGGAACCTATGTCCGGAAACGTACCATTTCGATGTAAAATAAGTTTAAGATCGAATCACAGTGGGTTAATATAGCGTGTCTTTCGTTTCAGAATAAGTATTACAGACTTCTAGGGGTTGTACTACACCTATCGAGTCGGAGGAAGATCTTCTTATGCGAATTCTGGTGGCAGCAGAAATTAATCAGCACACACGATGTCTTGTGGGGCGTGTGTATGAAAATATGCGTCATAGATACATTCTGTGCAACGAACAACAGGATCGCCACCTGCAACCGCACTTGTAATACAGCCCGTAGAAGTCTTAATACTTACTCTCAAACAAGAGACATGATATCAGCCCATTTTGTTTCGATCTTCAAACCTATTTTACATCGAAATGGTATGTTTCTGGACATGGGTTTCTTATCAAAACTTTATCTACTAAGTCCCCTCTAAAACACCTTGAAGTCTGTAATACTTATTCTAAAACACCCTGTATTTACATTCGTATTATAGGTGTTTTAGTACATATAAATCCGGGCCCTATTGATGGGTCTATGGAGACGCTTGAATTCTGTGAACACTCTCTTGTTTTGTTTGAAAATTACATACAAAAGAAGAATTTCAAGAAGGGCTTAAATACTTGAGCAGGCTGCCTACCGACTTTACGGAACTCCTTTTCCTAACAACTACCTCCGCACCTAACCGGAGATCGCGAGCACTGCTGCGGCTCTTGATTTGATATGAACTCCTAGGATCGCCATACTGCAATTAAAATAAAGAGAGAAAGAAAGAAAATTGATCAATGAAGCGAAGCCGATAGCCATAGGAATGAAGACCGTATTCTCCCTTAAACAATCAACAAAAATCCGGAAACTCTAAAACAGCGATATGCTGTGGGTGCGTTCCACTGGACAGGTAACGCTACCTGGTTACTTGGTGCAGTTTCACTCGTCAAACGCAGTGATGAGTAGAGCAAAGAATTTTAGGTGCTGCACTTTTTTTTTTGGTACTATAATGTTCAAATTAGCTAGTATTGCAAAGAAAACATTAAGTAAATGCCCCTAACTGTGTTTTAGTTGCACCATTTTGCACCTTTATTCAATGCTAGCACATTTTGCACCTTTTCAAACCTTTTTTGTCTCCTTTGGAACATTTTATTACCTAAATAATAAAATATATATAGTTTAGGCAGTTTTTCTGGGTGACATTTCTATCGGGGTTTTGTCCTCACCTGTAAGACAAATGTCGGGAAAACTTTAAGGCCCAAACGGTCCCCGAAATCATATGGCCATCATCATTATCATTATCATCTTCACCGGTGTGAAAAGCAACGGGACGCTACCACACCTACAATTCCCTAGTAAAGCTGCAAGCACAGCATGAAAATGCTATGATTGCAGTGAAGGACCTGCCTTCGGGCAGAATTACTATGGATGGAGATATATATATATATATATATTATTTTTGGTAATAAAATGGAAAAATCATCTGAGGAGAGTGGCAAGAAATAGACTTCCAAAATTGCCATTCCAATATACCCCAACTGGACACAGGGACCAAGGAAGACCAAAACATCGGTGGAAAGATCAAGACCATCTTCGCTAGGTTTACCGTACACGCCACAAGGCCTAAAACGAATTTATCCATGATGATGATGATGATATATTACATTTATTCAAATACTATTTCAAGGTGGTAACGATATGTGGTATCAGTCCACATCACATTACTTCCACTGCATTGCAATCCCGTTAGGCTGTTCCTTTTAAATTAGTTCGCGCCTCATTGCAATGCGAAAGATATTGTTCAAGCAAGGAAGGTTGTTGAGTGCGTGAATAAATGTTTCAGTTCTAAATAATATTTGACTGGTGCGGTCTGCTATTTTCCTACGTTACCAGAATACAGTATGCCGAAACCGAAAGTGAACTCCTATAAACTACGTGATATTGTTAAAAAGTTTAGTGCATATGGAATTCAGAGTGACGGATCCGTTATCAGTTGCATTCTTTGTGATATTTCAATAACAATTGATGAAAAACATCAAAGCATTTGTGTTACGCAGCACATAAGTACTTACACAGACTCTTTAATATAAGACAACATGCGTGAATTTTGTGTCGTTAGTTATTTGTTGTAATCGGTTTTGGTAATCTTTAATGATTATTTACATGGGAAATTTGCAACTTTTATTTAAAAAATTGCACCTGTTTTGCACCTTTTTTTGCTAAATTAAAGCATCTTTTTTGCACCTTTTTCACCAAAATTTTGCACCTAAAATTCCTAGCTCTAGTGATGAGCATGCCTGTATGCTGTGAACGCGTCCACGTCCCAGGGGATGGATGCTGCCAGTCAGTGAGGACCGAGTCACGGCGGTACGAACGTTACATCAAATGTGGAGTAAATGCCAGATTATAGCCTGACCCATCACTGGACTACTTATTCTTGGCTAGCAACCAATTGTAAGGAAAATACGTTGCTTTCAATTCAATAAAAAATAAAAGCCAGATACATTCAAAATAATTAAATAATAATAGATAGATAGATCATCGGTTGATTAATGTCTTTGACATCATCCGATTCCTAATAGCCAATTTTGTCGGTCCATCTAATCTCCTGGTTGTAGATGTTTCTCCTTCATACATAAACATATTCCCTGACTCCAGGA
This sequence comes from Diploptera punctata, assembly GCA_030220185.1. Lineage (NCBI taxonomy): Eukaryota > Metazoa > Arthropoda > Insecta > Blattodea > Blaberidae > Diploptera > Diploptera punctata. The sequence continues at coordinate 390,340 of JASPKZ010007953.1, read as the reverse complement.
AGTTTTAGGTCTTCCTCTGCCTCATCTTCCCTCAGGTTTCCATTCCAAAACAGATTTTGGTAGTCGATCCTCTTCCATTTGCTGGACATGTCCGTACCATCTTAATTGCTGAGTTTTAATATAATCTAAAATAGTGTCTTCAATCTTCATTTTCTCCCTTATAACCGAGTTCCTAATTTTTTCTCTTCTTGAAATTGTTGCGGCCCTTCGTATAAAATCCATTTCCGTTGCCAAAAGGTACTTATTTGTTTTTGTTGTTAATGGCCAAAGTTCTGTTCCATAAGTAATGATGCTTTTAACAACTGTATGATATATATTCATTTTATTTTTATTACTTATATTTATATCCCACAATATTCCATTGAGGCAAGCAATTGCAATTTTCCTTTATTATTTCTATTTGTTATTTCCTCTTCATAACTCCCATTTTTATTTATTTTTATTTATTTAATTAATTGATAATCATCATCATCATCCGGTATCACGGCAGCTGCCGCCGTCTTCGGGAAACCAAACGCCATTCCTCTGTATTCATCCACTGATCTTCCTCCATTCCTCTGATATTCATAGCTGCTTGTACCCCTTCTATCCAAGTTTTCTTCGGTCTTCCTCTCTTCCTCCTTTATTAATATATAATAATAATAATAATAATAATAATAATAATAATAATAATAATAATAATTAAAATGAAACTATTAAAAATGTTCATCGACACACAAAAAAAAAATAGAAGGTCGATTACTGTACGTTTAGAATGCAGGAGGGAAACAAACAAGTTATTACAAGGTTGTATTTAACAACATTTCTACACCTGGTCGCTATGAGATTGGAGACCGTTATTCTTCCCATGGGGATCCTAACCTCTTGCTATCTTCAATTGCCTTTGTGCGAACGTCGCTGAATTCTAGTTGCAATTTAGCTTCCCTGTTCCATGTAATGTGGTTCTAGTTTTATGAACCCCCAGGGACTGTTTCTCCTTATTCCCCAGTGTCAAGGTCAAGCGGTCACAACGTGCTGAGTGAGGTTTTCTTACAGATTTTCCAGTTACCTAAGAAATGTCTGCTTTTGGATTTGGTTAGCACACTTACTTTTATTAACCAATCAACAAACAATTACTTATTAACAACTAATTTAATTAAACATCAACAACACATGTACCAAACAACTTAAAATAAAATTAGATTAATATTCTGCATTTGTTTTTTTTTTTAGTTCCGGCGCCATAGTACAGAGTGATTCAGAAATATGGCTATACGTTTGATCGCATTTTGTGACGAAAATATTATTATTAAAGGAAATATGATATTATAATTGGAAAGGGAATCCTTCAAATTACAACAACAGAACAAAACAAAACAAATCACTACTCTCGTGCAGCATGGCGGGTTGATTTTTATGGGCTAGCGTCGAACGCCTCCACAATTCTCTTCGTTGTTTCCGCATTCGTGCTAATGCGAGGCCTTCCAGAAGGTTTGATTTTCTGCATCCTTCCCGTTTCCAGCAGTCTTTTTTCCACTTCCCCACCGTCGACGGCTGCAATGCTACGTTAAACCTCACGTCTTGTCCATCTTGGGGCCTCACGATCATTAGCATACGTTATTGCCCATGCAACAATTGTAATTTGCTGTTGCATATTCAACACCATTTGACTAATGACGTAAGTTCTACACTGTTTTGTGTTATTCAATTGTTGTAACTTGAATAATTGCCTTTCCAGCGGTAATTTCACATTTCCTGTAATGGTAATATTTTCATCGCACAACGCGATCAAACGTATAGCTATATTTATTAATAACCCCGAATATACGGCAAAATGTTATATTCGTTAATTGTCTCAGAACATTCTCTGAATTATGTTAAAACCGCATTAAAATTGGTTAAGTGTTTTTTTTTTGAGTCTATAAAGAGCAGAGAGACTCACAGACGTTAATTTTGCATATAATGATGTATGTATAGGCTACTTACTTACTTACTTACTCACTGGCACTATCGAACCCGTAGGTTCATGGCCGCACGGACATAAGCTCTCCATACATCCCTATCCTGAGCTAATGCTTTCCAATCATTCCCTGTATAATCTACTTCCCTCAAATCATAGTTAATGTTGTTCTCCCACCTCATTCTTGGTCTACCAACTGGGCGTTTTCCTTCTGGCTTTCCTACAAGAAGTTTCCATGCACGTCTTTCATTCCCCATACGCGCAACATGTCCTGCCCATCGCAGTCTACGGGACTTAACTGTTCTTATTATATCTGGCTTCCTATAAAGACCATGTAGTTCATTGTTATGTAGTCTTCTCCATTCACCTGTCTGTTCATCTCTCTTTGGTCCAAAAATTTTCGTAAGAACTTTATTCTCAAATACTCGTAATCTCCTTTCCTCCCTTAAAGTAAGAGTCCATGTTTCGCACCCATATAATATAACTGGTAGAATAATAGTTTTATATATTTTCAGGTTAATATTTTTTGAAAGGAGTTGGGACATCAAAAGTCTCTGCAATGCATAATAGCATGCATTTCCAGAATTGAGCCTATGTTTAATTTCTTTGTGCATCTCATTACTATTTGTGATTATTGTTCCTAGGTATTTGAATTCAGCCAATTCCTCAAAAATGTATATATATTTATATATATATATATATATATATATATATATATATTGGGGCCTACTTTTCCATCATTGGTCATTTTCGGTGTTTACCAAATAGGATCGGTGAAGAAGTCAATTTTTAAAAATATTTTCATGAGAACAACCTCAATAGCTCACTTTAATCTTGTTTTTAATTTAAGTTGTTAATATGAGTATCGGGAAACGAAGATAATTTAATTTTTCATGACAATAAATTGTAAGAGAAGATGTTATGTTTCTAACCCTGCTTATAATAACAATTGTAAGAGAAGATGTTATGTTTCTAACCCTGCTTATAATAACAATTGTAAGAGAAGATGTTATGTTTCTAACCCTGCTTATAATAACAATTGTAAGAGAAGATGTTATGTTTCTAACCCTGCTTATAATAACAATTGTAAGAGAAGATGTTATGTTTCTAACCCTGCTTATAATAACAATTGTAAGAGAAGATGTTATGTTTCTAACCCTGCTTATAATAACAATTGTAAGAGAAGATGTTATGTTTCTAACCCTGCTTATAATAACAATTGTAAGAGAAGATGTTATGTTTCTAACCCTGCTTATAATAACAATTGTAAGAGAAGATGTTATGTTTCTAACCCTGCTTATAATAACAATTGTAAGAGAAGATGTTATGTTTCTAACCCTGCTTATAATAACAATTGTAAGAGAAGATGTTATGTTTCTAACCCTGCTTATAATAACAATTGTAAGAGAAGATGTTATGTTTCTAACCCTGCTTATAATAACAATTGTAAGAGAAGATGTTATGTTTCTAACCCTGCTTATAATAACAATTGTAAGAGAAGATGTTATGTTTCTAACCCTGCTTATAATAACAATTGTAAGAGAAGATGTTATGTTTCTAACCCTGCTTATAATAACAATTGTAAGAGAAGATGTTATGTTTCTAACCCTGCTTATAATAACAATTGTAAGAGAAGATGTTATGTTTCTAACCCTGCTTATAATAACAATTGTAAGAGAAGATGTTATGTTTCTAACCCTGCTTATAATAACAATTGTAAGAGAAGATGTTATGTTTCTAACCCTGCTTATAATAACAATTGTAAGAGAAGATGTTATGTTTCTAACCCTGCTTATAATAACAATTGTAAGAGAAGATGTTATGTTTCTAACCCTGCTTATAATAACAATTGTAAGAGAAGATGTTATGTTTCTAACCCTGCTTATAATAACAATTGTAAGAGAAGATGTTATGTTTCTAACCCTGCTTATAATAACAATTGTAAGAGAAGATGTTATGTTTCTAACCCTGCTTATAATAACAATTGTAAGAGAAGATGTTATGTTTCTAACCCTGCTTATAATAACAATTGTAAGAGAAGATGTTATGTTTCTAACCCTGCTTATAATAACAATTGTAAGAGAAGATGTTATGTTTCTAACCCTGCTTATAATAACAATTGTAAGAGAAGATGTTATGTTTCTAACCCTGCTTATAATAACAATTGTAAGAGAAGATGTTATGTTTCTAACCCTGCTTATAATAACAATTGTAAGAGAAGATGTTATGTTTCTAACCCTGCTTATAATAACAATTGTAAGAGAAGATGTTATGTTTCTAACCCTGCTTATAATAACAATTGTAAGAGAAGATGTTATGTTTCTAACCCTGCTTATAATAACAATTGTAAGAGAAGATGTTATGTTTCTAACCCTGCTTATAATAACAATTGTAAGAGAAGATGTTATGTTTCTAACCCTGCTTATAATAACAATTGTAAGAGAAGATGTTATGTTTCTAACCCTGCTTATAATAACAATTGTAAGAGAAGATGTTATGTTTCTAACCCTGCTTATAATAACAATTGTAAGAGAAGATGTTATGTTTCTAACCCTGCTTATAATAACAATTGTAAGAGAAGATGTTATGTTTCTAACCCTGCTTATAATAACAATTAACGTTAAAGGATGATTTATAATGGAATATCAACTTCTCAGTTTAACCTCTCACCTTATAGGTATGACTCCCACCTACCTGTTCTCAGTTTAACCTCTCACCTTATAGGTATGACTCCCACCTACCTGTTCTCAGTTTAACCTCTCACCTTATAGGCATGACTCCCACCTACCTGTTCTCAGTTTAACCTCTCACCTTATAGGTATGACTCCCACCTACCTAACATGATACATCGAGATAGGGATTTTATACTGTGGGTCTCGCAGATACTCTTTTTGACTACATAGATGAATGGAAGGGCTCCCCGAATAATTGATCCGCTCAATATCAGGGCCATCTCCGAGACATCGCCTCATTAACACACGCACACACACATGCGTACACATATGGATGAATGCGATGTTCTGGGACCGTTTGGGCCGTAATGTTTCCTAACATCTGTCTTACAGGTGAGCAAAAACCTCGAAGAAAAAGTTAATTCAAGAATTTTGTCTCGATCTGGGATGGAAACCGGGCTTGCTGCGTACGAAGCAGCGGCGCTACCCGGAGACCACGCAGCGGTGGACTGGAATATGTGCACAAAAGAATAATAATGTATTTGCATTGTAAAACCGCTAATATCGATCGATAAATGTTCCACAAGCGCCGGTACAATGTTACCCGAGAAAACATACGCACTTTCTAAATAAATTAACCCATTACCTCGTCAATTTATTGCATGCTATATTGGAGGAGGACTAACTTGGCATGATTTCTGCTATCCTTGTCTAGAGAACTGTTCTTCCACCCTTCGCAAAACACAATGGGCTACCCTTGTAAAATTACTTAGGAATGCTAGAAAAACTCCACCCCCCCACTTCCGTGCAGTCACTTGTGTGTCAGGTAATTTTTGTGGGTGGCGACTGGTTCAGAGTGCTCTGTTAAAAGTGACTGCAGAGCGTGTGAAAAGATTGAAGAGTCATATTGGCAGGCAGACGGTTTAATGGACCAAATTAGTGATCGGTTTGAAATAAATTTAGACGATACCGACGACGATGAAAATGAAAATGAAGATATAGAAACTTGCCAGGAAGAATCTTTAGAAGAAGGGAATGCCACCACTGATCTATGTTCACTACAGGGAGTGTCTGCCCTACCGCTGTCACCGTGAAGAGATATGCGTATGAGTGACAAAGAAGATGGTGAGTACTCTCTTCCTCTTTCTAAAATATTCTAGACAAGTTAGCCCTCACGGACTATAGGCTCGTTCTAGACAAGTTAGCCCTCACGGACTATAGGCTCGTTCAATATAAGATTTTGGCTCAGCTATAATCCAAATCTCACAAGATAAATTTATTGTAAAGTACAATTTACCTATCGACTATAAAGCATTTCAGGTTTTAAGTAAATAATTGACTTTGCGTTTACTTGATGAAAATCCATTAGGTTGATTAATTAAATAAATTAAACTCTTAAAGTTTTATATGATTTTCATATTTATTTCAATAGAAATTCGTTACAGCTGTTTCAGTACTTTGTCCCTTCTTCAGACGAATTTTATCATGATTACAAATGAAATATTTATTATATATACACTCAAGTACATAACAGCTGTAACTATGCAACTGAATGTAAACAAAAACAGTGTAACAAACCTTCTCTTAATATAAATTTAAAAGAGGCGATACATTTAAATCCAGTTGGGAATTTAACAGCCTATTGCTCTTCTTCAATTTATTTATTTCTACAATTTCTAAAAATTCTAGTTTTTTTCCCTTTGTTACAAACATGTAAAAACTTTAAAATTTGAATTAAAACAATGATCGCATTGAAGTAGATGGTTAGCATATTCTGAAGTATCTACAGTTTTTGTTGCGAGCTCTTTTATGTTCTTTTAAACGACAAATAAAAGGTCTTCCAGTTTGTCCTATGCAGACATTGTGCAATGTGCCCCACACTAACTTATATCCACCTGATAATTGATATTATTTCTCGTATAAAAGAACATATGAGAGCAAATAACAGATATATAGACACTTCAAAATACGGTAACCATCTACCTCAATATGATCATTATTTTAATTCAAATTTTAAATTGAATTTGTTACACGTCTGTGAAAAAGGGAAAACGCTAGATTTCTTAAAAATTGTAGAAATAAACTGAAGAAGAGCAATAGGCAGTTAAATTCCCAACTAGATTTAAATGAATCGCTTCTTTTAAATTTATATTAAGATAATGTTTGTTACATTGTATTTGTTTACATTCAGTTGCATAGTTACAGTTGTTATATAATTGAGTGTATATATCCACCCATAGTAATTCTTACCGAAGGCAGGTCCGTCACTGCAATCACAGCATTTTCATGCTAAGCTTGCAGCTTTCCTAGGGAATTATAGGTGTGGCAGCTTCCCGTTGCTTTCCACACCGCTGAAGGATGATGATGAAGATGATGGCCATATAATTTCGGAGACCGTTAGGGCCTTAAAGATTTCCTGACATTTGTCTTAAAGGTGAGAAAAATCCCCGATAAAAACCTCACCCAGAAAAACTGTCCCGACCGGGGATCGAACCAGGGCCCGCTGCGTGACAAGGCATCACGCTACCTCGAGACCACAGCGGTGGACTAGTTTATATATAATAACAAAATTAATTTGTATTCGTGGTATTGGTCTGAAGAAGGCACAAAGTACTGAAACAGCTGTAACGAATTTGTATTGAAATAAATATGAAAATCGTATACAATTGTAACACTTTTTATTTTATTTAATTAACAGACATTTCAGGTTTTAATCATATTCAACGGTGGTCTCAGGTTCAGCGAACAGAGAGATTTCTTTTAAAAGCGTTTGCATAGCTAAACCTTATTGGTATTTAATTAAAGTTAAGCACCGAATATATTAATAATTATTATTTACTTATCTACAGATTTTCAATATTTACATTCTTTATAAACTTAAGTTTTATTTTCCTTCACTACTTGTCCCTATTGATCCACTCCATGTCCTCCAGTCTGCTTGTCCACATTCCAGAATTAATTTTTTTTCCATCCACGAGTTTCGTGAATAATAATTAACTAACTAACTAACTCGATGGCACTATCGAACCCGTAGGTTCATGGACGCGCGGACATAAGATCTCCATACACCCCTATCCCGAGCCAATGTTTTCCAATCATCCCTGTATAATCTATTTCACAGTAATATAATGTACGGTTAAGAACTATAATATAGTTACCTTATAGGTCCGTCTCCTCAAATTAAGTTCTTTTAAAACTCTGTAGGCCTTTCGGGACTAGTCCCATCATCAGCAGAATGCATTAGGTCCGTTCTTGTTGACCCTTGTTGAAGCACTGACTTCGTTGTGAGAATTTTGTACAGAGGATTGTGTGGATTAGGTGTGTATTCGTTGAGAATCAGTTTGCTGTTGATTTCTCTTAGGATTGCGATTTCCTCCAGTATATTTATTCTCGTTGGAATGTTTTCTCTATGTACTATTGTGAGGGTGTTATCGATGTTATGCATATTTCCCTAAAATCATAGTTAATGATATTCTCCCACCTCATTCTTGGTCTACCAACTAGACGTTTTCCCTCTGGCTTTCCTACAAGAAGCTTCCATGCACGTTTTTCATTCCCCATTCGTGTTGCATTTCCTGCCCATCGCAGTCTACGAGACTTAACTGTTCTTATTATATCTGGCTTCCTATACAGACCATGTAATTCACTGCTATGCAGTCTTCTCCATTCACCTGTCTGTTCATGTCTCTTTGGTCCAAAAGTTTTCCTAAGTACTTTATTCTCAAATACTCGTAATTTCCTTTCCTCCCACGTTTTGCATCCATATAATATAACTGGTAGAATAATAGTTTTATATATTTTCAGTTTAACATGTTTTGAAAGGAGTTGGGACATCAAGAGTCTCTGCAATGCATAATAGCACGCATTTCCAGAATTGAGTCTATGTTTAACTTCTTTGTGCATCTCATTCCTATTTGTGATTATTGTTCCTAGATATTTGAATTCAGCCACTTTCTCAAAATTTCCCTTATTTGTCATTAGCTGTCCATTTCCATTATATAATATACTTCTACGTGTGACCATATATTCAGTTTTATTGATATTTACTTCCAGTCCCGATTTCTTAGTGTTACTCAGTATTGTGTGCGTGTTGGCCTTTAGTATCTCCTCGCTGTCGTCTAATAGTACTACATCATCAGCATAAACTAACGGCTTATTAATACCATTGAGTTGTAGGCTTTCTTCGTGAATAATAATAGTAATAATAATAATAATAATAATATAATAATAATAATAATAATAATAATAATAAAAATGACACCTATATATATATATATATATATATATATATATATATATATATGAGATTCATAGGAAATCAAAATAATAAGAAAAGTTAACTCACGTAAATTGTGTCGGGCAGGACATGTGGCACGACTGGTTAATGAAAGAGGGACATTTGAAGCTTCTTGTAGGAAAACCAAAGACAAAATTCGCAGATGATAGATCAAGAATGAAGTAGGAGAATAACATTAAACATAATTTGAGAGAAACAGATTATACAGGGGGTGATTGGAAAACATTAGCTCAGGCCAAATAGGGAAGTATGAACAGCTTATGTCCGCGCGGCCGTAAGCAGGGTTGAATACACGCCTGGCATCAAATAAGTAGTCTATAAAGATGTGAACCCTATCCTCCTACTAATCCAAGTGCCTGTTAACGCCTGGGATCATTTTATCTTTATTTTATTTTCAATTGCACGTAATCCCTTCTCATCTCTTAAAGTAAGAGACCATGTTTTGCATCCATCAAGTGTATATGCTGAAGAATAACCGTTTCATGTTTTTAGTTTAATACTTTTTGAGAACATTTAGAACAGCCCATGTCATACGTTTACAGAGTTGAGCCTGTATTTAATTTATTTTTGTTCCTTTACTTGTTTGAAATTCTTTCTAAGTATTTGATTTATGAACTTCGAAATATGTATTACAACAGGATAGTTTCTACTAGGAATGTATTCAATATGTATTACAACAGGATAGTTTCTACTAGGAATGTATTCAATATGTATTACAATAGGATAGTTTCTACTAGGAATGTATTCAATATGTATTACAGTAGGATAGTTTCTACTAGGAATGTATTCAATATGTATTACAATAGGATAGTTTCTACTAGATATGTATTCAATATGTATTACAGTAGGATAGTTTCTACTAGGAATGTATTCAATATGTATTACAATAGGATAGTTTCTACTAGGAATGTATTCAATATGTATTACAATAGGATAGTTTCTACTAGGAATGTATTCAATATGTATTACAGTAGGATAGTTTCTACTAGGAATGTATTCAATATGTATTACAATAGGATAGTTTCTACTAGGAATGTATTCAATATGTATTACAACAGGATAGTTTCTACTAGGAATGTATTCAATATGTATTACAATAGGATAGTTTCTACTAGGAATGTATTCAATATGTATTACAATAGGATAGTTTCTACTAGGAATGTATTCAATATGTATTACAATAGGATAGTTTCTACTAGGAATGTATTCAATATGTATTACAATAGGATAGTTTCTACTAGGAATGTATTCAATATGTATTACAATAGGATAGTTTCTACTAGGAATGTATTCAATATGTATTATAATAGGATAGTTTCTACTAGGAATGTATTCAATATGTATTACAATAGGATAGTTTCTACTAGGAATGTATTCAATATGTATTACAATAGGATAGTTTCTACTAGGAATGTATTCAATATGTATTACAGTAGGATAGTTTCTACTAGGAATGTATTCAATATGTATTACAGTAGGATAGTTTCTACTAGGAATGTATTCAATATGTATTACAATAGGATAGTTTCTACTAGGAATGTATTCAATATGTATTACAATAGGATAGTTTCTACTAGGAATGTATTCAATATGTATTACAATAGGATAGTTTCTACTAGGAATGTATTCAATATATATTACAGTAGGATAGTTTCTACTAGGAATGTATTCAATATGTATTACAATAGGATAGTTTCTACTAGGAATGTATTCAATATGTATTACAATAGGATAGTTTCTACTAGGAATGTATTCAATATGTATTACAATAGGATAGTTTCTACTAGGAATGTATTCAATATGTATTACAATAGGATAGTTTCTACTAGGAATGTATTCAATATGTATTACAATAGGATAGTTTCTACTAGGAATGTATTCAATATGTATTACAATAGGATAGTTTCTACTAGGAATGTATTCAATATGTATTACAATAGGATAGTTTCTACTAGGAATGTATTCAATATGTATTACAATAGGATAGTTTCTCTACTAGGATGTATTCAATATGTATTACAATAGGATAGTTTCTACTAGGAATGTATTCAATATGTATTACAATAGGATAGTTTCTACTAGGAATGTATTCAATATGTATTACAATAGGATAGTTTCTACTAGGAATGTATTCAATATGTATTACAATAGGATAGTTTCTACTAGGAATGTATTCAATATGTAATACAATAGGATAGTTTCTACTAGGAATGTATTCAATATATATTACAATAGGATAGTTTCTACTAGGAATGTATTCAATATGTATTATAATAGGATAGTTTCTACTAGGAATGTATTCAATATGTATTACAATAGGATAGTTTCTACTAGGAATGTATTCAATATGTATTACAATAGGATAGTTTCTACTAAGAATGTATTCAATATGTATTACAATAGGATAGTTTTCTACTAGGAATGTATTCAATATGTATTACAATAGGATAGTTTCTACTAGGAATGTATTCAATATGTATTACAATAGGATAGTTTCTACTAGGAATGTATTCAATATGTATTACAATAGGATAGTTTCTACTAGGAATGTATTCAATATGTATTACAATAGGATAGTTTCTACTAGGAAACTATTCAATTTGTCTCTAAATGAAAAACCTCTGCAACATCTAACGCTGAACTTCTTAACATTTTCTAATCCATCGAGGCATCTCATTTAAGGAATAGGGAATTTGAAATAGAGAAACATTTGTGTCTACTCCTGGGTTGCCTAAATAACACAATTGGTCAGTGCGCCATCGCGTAAAGCTGGAGATGAATTAAAATCCAGGTTTAGGTAGAATTGTTTCCTTTTTAGTTAAATTAACAAATAAAAATTGTCAATAAATATTCATCATCAATATACTCCATTCATGAATATAGGTCAATGTTGACCTTTTTCTCCATCTCAACTAGACAGGGTCTCAAAATCGTTTTTGTGGACGTCCAGATCGTGCGCGTCATCGTGGGCGAATCGATGAACAACATTAATGATCCGAGTTGGAACCGTATGCCTCTGTGGTAGGATACATTTTCTCCTAAAGGTTGTATTCAATAACAATATTAATAACATCAAATAATTTTACAAATATATTCTGCTTCATAATGTGTATTTTAATACTTCAGTACAAACACATCGGTTAATATTATCTAAATGAATAACCCAGAAATGAATTTGCTGGTCACACACAAAAAAAAATACATTATGTTATGAAAATGGACAGCTAATGACAAATGAGAGAAATTTTGAGGAAGTGGCTGAATTCAAATACCTAGGAACAATAATCACAAACAGGAATGAGATGCACATGGAAATTAAAGATAGGCTCAATTCTGAAAATGCGTGCTATTATATATTACAGAGACTCTTGACTTCCCAACTCCTTTCAAAAAACGTTAAACTGAAAAAATATAAAACTATTATTCTACCAGTTATATTATATGGGTGCGAAACATGGACTCTTACTTTAAGGGAGGAAAGGACATTGCCAGTATTTGAGAATAAATGTTCTTAGGAAAATTATTGGACCAAAGAGAGATGAACAGACAGGTGAATGGAGAAGATTCCATAACAGTGAATTACATGGTATTTATAGGAAGCCAGATATAATGAGAACAGTTAAGTCTCGTAGACTGCGATGGGCAGGACATGTGACACGAATCGGGAATTAAAGACTTGCATTGAAGCTTCTTGTAGGAAAACCAGAGGGAAAACGCCCAGTTGGTAGACCAAGAATGAGATGGGAGAATAGCATTAACTATGATTCGAGGGAAGTAGATTATGCAGGGGATGATTGGAAAAAATTGGCTCAGGATAGGGATATATGGAGAGCTTATATCCGCGCAGCCATGAACCTACGGGTTCCATAGTGTTAGTTAGTTAGAATTGAATTTGCATTTCTTCTTGAGTCGGCCGCGGTGGACTAGTGGTTATGCTCCTTGTCTCTGGTCCCTAGGGTCGCGGGTTCAAACCCGGCCGGGGTCGATGGATTTTTAGGATGGAAAAATCCAAGGAGCAAGTCCTCCGGGAGGGACTTTAAGCCGTGGGTCCCGAATCTGAAGATTTTCAGGCTCGTAAAGAATTCTTAAGCCTGAGAAAACGTCTCTAAGTAAAATTTACCGAATTTTCCCTTCCTAGTATTACCTTGGTTTCCTAGATGTCAGTGTGAGGCGGAACGCTGACCACGGACCACTCTAAATGACATCTATACGAAAACAAGTGTAACTAAATTAGTATGGTTCAATATCTTCCCTGAAGGGGGAGAGCGCCTAAATCTCTGTAAAGGGAAAACATGGGTTTACAATGCAAAAAATTGTTCTTGAACATTTATTAATGAATATATTGTATAAATAAATAATAGTTTTAAAAAACCAAAGAAGCACGCTTTATTAGAAAACCGAACTCAAAAATGAAAAATAATTTTAATTTCCAACACGCCTGGGATAAATTTAAAATGGTCAACAAAAAAATCATCTCTAACACATATAGAATAAAACTAGAATTATCAACAAAAATAAAATAATTTTACCATCAAAAACGTGGGGTGCTCTATATCAATTAATATATTTTATAATAAACATATATTGGTAAAAGTAAAGTCTCTAAGAAGAACGTGTAAAAATCATAAAAAGCACCCCACGCTTTTGATGGTAAAATTATTTTCTTTTTGTTGATAATTCTAGTTTTATTCTATATGTGTTGGAGATGAATTTTTTGTTGACCACTTTAAATTTATCCCAGGCGTGTTGGAAATTAAAATTATTTTCATTTTTGAGTTCGGTTTTCTAATAAAGCGTGCTTTTTTAGTTTTTTAAAACTATTATTTATTTTTTTATTTTTTAGTTTTAATATTTTACAGAATAAGATAAGAATATAAATATCTTTAAATTCCATACTATTGTAGTATGAGCTGAAAGTATTACTCTTCTAAAAAAAAATCCTCCCCACCCGGATTTGAACCAGCGACCTATGGATTACCGAAATTATATACCACTAGTTCACCGCAACTGAACTCTTACCACGATTGACTAAAAAGTCGACAAGTCCGTAACTTATTATGCCAGTTTTATTTTATTTTTTTCTGATGATTCTGGCCAGGAATTTAGAAATAAAATTTGAAATTATTATAGTGTCACGGGTCCTTTACAAGTATACAAAGTTTCAAGTCGATCCAATGTCTCTAAGTAGGTGAAAATCGTGTTAAAAAATTCCGTTACATAAATACAAAGACACATTTTTTTTTATTTTCTGATGATTCTGGCCAGGATTTTAGAAAACGAATATGAAATTATTGTATTGTCACGGGTCCTTTACAAGTATACAAAGCTTCAAGTCTATCCTATGTTTCTAAGTGGGTAAAAATCGTGTTCAAAGATTCCGTTACATAAATACAAAGACACTTTTTTTTATTTTCTGATGATTCTGGCCAGGATTTTAGAAAATAAATATGAAATTATTGTATTGTCACGGGTCCTTTACAAGTATACAACATTTCAAGTCGATCCAATTATTTTAAGTGGGTGAAAAACGCGTTGAAAGGTTCAGTTACATAGATAGATAGATAGATAGATAGATAGATAGATAGATAGATAGATAGATAGATAGATAGATAGATAGATAGATAGATAGATAGATAGATAGATACAGGTCAAGCTAATATAAAGCGTGTAAAATTTAGAGAAATCTCCACGGTAAAATCAAAACCAGACTACTCAATGCAGAAACTAAAGTATAGATCAATTCCTGAACGAACCTAACTTATGCCTTGATAAATTAAGGAAAGTTGGAAACGTTGAATGAATGTGACTGACCTGAGAAAGAAAAGCATATTCCTTAAGCAGTTAACCCCTCCCTGTGGTATATTAATACGTCAGAGAGGAAATGCAAGAAGCCAACGCACACGTTATATAAAATAACACTGAGAAACTGCGCCTGGAAGTCAATTTACAAAAATAAGTATATAGTCAAGTACAGTTTCGTAAGTAATGCCACAAGTGATTTCCAATTTATCTAGAAGATATGGAAATGAAGAGTGGCATTTTTTAGAACTATTTAACGAATAAAATTAAGCCGATTACTCAAAAGTCATTATTTAAATACAGTTTACCAGTTATATATTTAATGTAAACGGCGATGATTGAAAACAAATTAAAATTGTTTGGCTTTGCTTCATTTGTTCATCACTGCAACTTGATCATACTATTTCTTGTCAAATAGGATCACAATGTTGTAATAATGCACCCTAATGGAGAAAAAATGAAACATCAAACTGTATTTTACAACCAGCATAATAGGTTATTTTTTTTAAAGAAACAACTCGGTAAAATCTGTATTTAAAAACACAATTATTGAATACACAGTTATCAAATGTGTATGTCGAAGAAATCAATTCATTATTTGCTATATTCAACGTATCTGTTAGAGAGTCAGTC
>JASPKZ010007953.1:0-370000 GCA_030220185.1 Diploptera punctata | reverse complement strand
AAGTGAGAAAAAACTCCGAAAAAAAACATCATCCAGGAAACTTGTACCGGCCGGGGATCGAACCCGGCTCCCCTGCGTGACAAGGCAGCACGCTAACTCGAGACCACAGCGGTGGACTCGTGGTTAATTATAAAAGTAGCCGTTTATCAATAAATTAAAAATGTCATTTGACGATATAACTATAACGAATAACCTTTCCTTATGGATATACAGTGGAGACTTTTAAATTATAATTCAAGGGGGCATTTTTAAAAATTCGAATTATGAAATCTTCGAATTAACAAAAGACACTTTATTTTACATAGTGCTGTACCCTGAAATAAATTTATTTCATGCAAATAATGCAATTAACATGCTCTGTAACTCACCTTTTAATTTCCATATTTTTCATAAAATAAGTAGCTCTCTCACTGCACACGTTTTTAAATGAAATGTCATTTCTTTCCTGAAAACCACTGAACCAACCTCCATTTGATTAAAAAAATTTAACGCCCAACTTTTCTGCTAATTCTTCGGCTTTGGCACGCACTAATGGGCCACTCAATGATATCTTGCGATTTTTTCAATAATTCCCTGTATAATCTACTTCCCTCCAATCATAGTTAATGTTATTCTCCCTCCTCATTTTTGGTCTACCAACTGGGCGTTTTCCCTCTGGTTTTCCTACAAGAAGCATCCATGCACGTCTTTCATTCCCCATTCCTGCCACATGTCCTGCTCATCGCATTCTACGAGACTTAACTGTTCTCATTATATCTGGCTTCCTATAAAGACCACGTAATTCACTGTTATGCAGTCTTCCCCATTCACCTGTCTGAACATCTCTCTTTGGTCCAAAAATTTTCCTAAGAACTTTATTCTCAAATACTCGTAATCTCGTTTCCTCCCTAAAAGTAAGAGTCCATGTTTCGCATCCATATAATACAACTGGTAGAAAAATAGTTATATATATATATATATATTCAGTTTAACGTTTTTTTAAAGAAGTTGGGAAGTCAAGAGTCTCTGTAATACATAATAACATGCATTTCCAGAATTGAGCCTATGTTTAATTTCCTTGTGCATCTCATTCCTGTCTCACATGTTTTTAAATGAAATGCCATTTATTTCCTAAAAACCACTGAACCAATCTCCACTTGATTTAAAAATGTTTAACGCTCAACGTTTCTGCAAATTCTTCGGCTTTGGCACACACTAATGGGCCGCTCAATGGTATGTTACGGTCACGTGATTGTTTGAACCATTTGAACACACACTCATCAACTTCAGGAAATTCACCTCCTCTCATGCGTTTCCTACTTCCACCACTTTGTAGGTTCCAGCTCTCAGTCAGTTATGCTTTATTCTTTATGTTGGTGGATAAAGTGTTCGGCAGTATTCCATACTCTTTGGCAATATCACACTTCTTCTTTGTTCCTTTTTCTAATTCCCTGAGCACTTTTTTTGCTAATGTTAAACTGGTGTACACTCCGCGTTTCGACATTCTGAATCAAGTTACTTAACACATTCGCACTGAGTTAAGTTTTTTTAACTCTACTATACTGTATGTGTACACCCTTAGACAAAAAAATGAGTCATCTCTTGATTCTATCAACCGATCGGGGAACTTCGTGAGCACTCGCAGAAGCCTTATTCACATTTACAAGTTTTCAGTAATTATACTGTGGTGTTTGCTAGTTAACGCAGTGCACACTCAAGTAACAGAAAAGAGAGAGCTTGCCTTTGTGTGTTTCCGTGGTCGAGAGGTTTAACACACAACATCTGCGTTCGTAACCTCACGGGTTCGATTCCTGTTCTACTTTTTTTTTACTGAATGTTAGGATAGATTTTCGCGCCTGTAATATAGTCTCATATTTAATTTTATATTTGAGTTTTATGGCTTTAATGCACTCACAAAACACTTAAATGAAAACCTTCTAATAATTAAATGAAGAAAGAAAATAATATCTTCTAAAATGAAACTTTAACAAAAACAAAACCAACATCGGGTGTATGAATCCTCAGCATCTATTGCCGCCCTCAATCTGTGGGGCATTGATGCAATCAAATTTCTACAGGCACGTGGACGATCGGCTAGAGCATCCCAGCCATCTTGAATTTGTGCCCATAAGCCATCTTCCATTTTTCGTGCATCTGCAGGCCAATTAGAGTTCACCTCTATTTTCATCTTAGCCCATACATTTTCGATTGGATTCAACCTGGTGAACAGCGAAATTTGATTTGCCTTCTCCTTTAACAACGAAATCAAATTTCGCTAAACACATTTCAGAAAGCGGCCACAGTTTCAACAATATCCATAATACAATGTAAATTATACACAGAGAAAACAACAGACACAAAATTAACATTTTACAAGAAATCGAAATTATCAAGAGGGCCAAGAATACAAACATTCTCATCGAAAATGTGCCTAATAAGAAAAACCCTCTATTAGACATACAGTTAATTCAATACTACTACAACAACTCCAGAAGATCAAGCATGCATCGAAAGGCCTAGAGTGAAATCAACGAACATTTTAGATAGTTGAGGAAGACGGTAGTATACAAGGTAAAAATAAATAGTAGTTTAAACAAACTAAAACAACACGCTTTATTAGAAAACCGAACTAAAAAATGAAAAATAATTTTATTTTCCAAAACGCTTGGGATAAAATTAAAGTGAACAACAAAAAAATAATCTCCAACACATCTAGAATAAAACTAGAGTTATCTACAAAAAAATAATTTTAATTTCAAAAGCGTGGGGTGCTCTATATCAATTAATACTTATATTTGATAATAAACAGATATTGGTAAAAGTAAAGTCTCTAAGAAGAAAACGTAAAAACCACAAAAAGCACCCAACGGTTTTGATGGCAAAATTATATTTTTTATAGATAACTCTAGTTTTATTCTAGATGTGTTAGAGATGATTTTTTTGTTGACCACTTAATTTTTTTCCCCAAGCGTGTTGGAAATTAAAATTATTTTTTTATTTTTTTTGTTCGGTTTTCTAATAAAGCGTGTTGTTTTAGTTTTTTAAACTATTATTTTTTTAATGTTTAGTTTAATTGATTGTCATAAACCGGAATCCCATGAAAATTTAATTGCTTAATACTTTTATAAAAAAAACTCCGGCCCGGATTTCAACCAGCGACCTATTGATTACTGAAATTTCATTCATGAATAAATATATGTTATCAAAATGCAATACCATTAATTATTAACAATTATATATAAATTAATTAGTGTATAATGCTGTTGTGTTATTATTTAATTGTAATATTAATGTGTTTTCTTTATGTAATTGTAATGTTAATGTTTTTTTAGTGTATAATGCTATTGTGTTATTATTTAATTGTAATATTATTATTGTGTTTTCTTTATGTAATTGTAATGTTATTGCTATTGTGTTATTACTTAATTGTAATAGTATTGTGTTTTCTTTATGTAATTGTAATGTTATTGATGTTTTTGTTTATTTTTCTTTACACTAGTACCAATTATTACTTTATTGTAACGGACTGTCAACAGCACGTACGGCTTACTGCCCGTGCGACCCATATTTGTAAATAATATTGTAAATATCTTACTTTTTGTCTAATAAAGTCCTACTACTACTACTACTGAAATTATATACGACTACAGTCCACCGCTCTACTAACTGAGCTCTTACAACGATTGACTAAAAAGTCGATAAGTCCGCAACCTATTACACAGGTTTTTATTTTTTTGATTTTCCGATGATTCTGGCCAGGATTTTAGAAAAAAACTATGACATTATCGTATTGTCATGGGTCCTTTACAAGTATACACAGTTTCAAGTCGATCCAATGTTTTTAAGAGGATGAAAATCGTGTTCAAAGATTCCGTTACATAGACAGATACAGGTCAAGCTAATTTAAAGCGTGTAAAAATATATATGTCCCGCGCCGTAGCCGAGCGGTTAAGGTAGGAAGCCTTGGCGCAGAGCTACGGGACTTGCGCTGGTTCGAGTCTCCATGGGGGAAGAAATTTTCTCATGGTATTTCGGCCAGTATGGGACCGGTGCCCACCCAGCATCGTGAAGCAATTGGGTAGCTACCAATAAGTAGCGGTTCCAGGTTGAGGAACCAGCTATAACGGCTGGGGGACTCGACATGCTAACCACATGTCACCCCTACACTGGCTGTTGATCATCTACCTCTGTGATTGACACATGTGGATGTGAAGGGCCAGCAGCCGGCTGGTAAAAGGGCAACCGCTGAAAAGTGGAAAGACCCTCAATCGGAATCGGTAAAAATATATAATTTAATATTGATATAATATCAACGGTATAAAAAAATTATGAACTTAAAAAGTATAGATTAATTCAAATGTCGAAATAAAATGTATTTAATTCATAAAACATTTTAATACAAATATCACGAAAAAAACTCCGTAATTGAAGACGCGAACCTGCGACCTTCATTAACAGAAACAGTGACCGCGTGCTTTACCGCTGAGCTATCGGGACACGCAGAAGAGTCTTCAGTTCATGCCACATAACACAGTAGCACAGGGACTGCACAATTATGACTAGTTTCCTAGTGTGAACCCAGCGCTGTGCCGAGTATGACTTAGAAGATATGTGCGTTCAAGAGATGACTCATTTTTTCTGTACTGTATGTGTACTTGTACCTGTACTTGTACCTGTACTTGTACCTGTACTGTAAAAGTAAGGGAGGGTATATGCATTATTCTTAGTCACAATACCTGTGCTACGGATAGTCAATGGGCAGTTAGAGGATAATCCGCTTGAAGAGGATAACAACGAATGTCTGAAACATCGGACCACCAGTAGCTTCTACTGCAATCCACCCCCAACTATGAGAAACTACTGAAAGACATGCAAAGAAGCGCAGAGAGATATGGGATGACTTCTTTTGCACGGACGCGATGGTACACAAAGACTGGATGGAATCCCTGTATGACCTTCGACACGCAGTGACAAGACTAGCGACGCACGGTTTCCACTTCAAAGTGTGTAAGACCAAGACATATCACCAACCGACGAACGAGTGTAAGTGCAAGTGGTGCGGGAAAAAGTGTGACAGATACCACGCCATATGGTGCGAGAACAGACAATCATCCCTGACCCAACTGAATGACAAATGAGCAAGATAAACTGTATACTAATAATGCATATTTTGTGCTTTACACTTATTAATTAATTAAATTATTCTTAGTTTTTGGGCTATGAGTGATGAGATATGTACTGTACCCGACGACTCAAAGCGCTGGACAATACGGTCCAGTTCGCTTGCCACCTAAGGAGACTTTAATAATAAGCAACTAGGAGCGGGTACTACATGAATTCTTGCATTTTTCAACCATATTTCAACTTTTATGGAATTCAGATTACTTTTTTCATCATTAATAAATTGAATTGTGACTTCGAATATGTCCAAATGTTGGCTTCAAAACGTCGAATTAAACATGGATTTTTAACATTATTTTAAATAGGTGTTTCAAGGGGATTGTATTCGAATTACCCAATTATTCGAGCTATCGAATGTCGAATTAACCGGTGTCCACTGTATTATATAACATGATTGTACCATCTCAGGTGTTGACCAGTAATGTAGAAGATGGCGTAATAACTTCACTGTCCTCCTGTTTCTGCGGACGAAAGTAATTGTTTCTAAATATGTCTTGTCTTCTTGTAAGCCCATGTTTCCCTTAACAGAGATTTAGGCGCTCTCCCCCTACAGGGAAGAATTTGAACCATACTCATTTAGTTACACTTGTTTTCGTATAGATGTCATTTGAGTGGCCCGTGGTCAGCGTTCCGCCTCATACTGACATCTAGGAAACCAAGGTAGTACTAGGACGGGAAAATTCGGTAAATTTTGCTTAGAGGCCTTTTCATTCAGGCTTAAGGATTTTTTACGAGCCTGAAAATCTTCAGACTCGGGACCCACGGCTTAAAGTCCCTCCCGGAGGACTTGCTCCTTGGATTTTTCCGTCCTAAAAAATCCATCGACCCCGGCCGGGTTTGAACCCGCGATCCTCGGGATCAGAGGCAAGGAGCATAACCACTAGTCCACCGCGGCCGATTTCTAAATATGTACATATCTAAATTTTTAAAATGAGAAATAATTTGCATTCCTAAATACTAACTTTATTTAATGAAAACAGAATTAAAATTGCTTTCGTAACATTTAAAGGAATTAAGTAATTCCATTTTCTGAAAGAGTTGGAACGATAATGTGAAGTAAGGCGATTCCTCTTCTACATCACGTACACAGGGGCAGCTATCTAGGTCAGCCCTAACAACTACATCGAATCTCGTTTTATAGCTGTGCGGCTGGAGATAGCACAAGCTGCAGGCTACTTCTATTCCATTACTAAAGTAGTGGTACTCAGTTCGCATGTTCAATGTAAGCTGTGTATTTAATTAATTTCTTCTTGTAAGCCCTCGTTTCTCTCAACGAAACTTAAGCGTTCTCACCCTACAGGGGGAGAAATTGAACCATGCTAATTTAGTTATACTTGTTTTCGGATAGATGTCATTGAATGGCCCTTGGACAGCGTTCCACCTCATAGTGACATCTAGGAAACCAACGCAGTACTAGGATGGGGAAATTCGGTAAATTTTACTTAGATGCCTTTTTATTTAGTCTTAAGGATTTTCACGAGCCTGAAAATCTTCATGCTCGGGATTTGGCCCTGGGCTTAAAGTTCCTCCCGGAGGATTTGTTCTTTGGATTTTCCATCCTAAAAAATCCATCAACCCCGGCCGGGTTTGAATCCGCGACTTTCGGGACCAGAGGCAAGGAGCATATCCACTAGTCCACCGCGGCCGATTATAAGAATTAATCCTTTCAAAAAAAAAGTTAAACTGATAATATATAAAATTATTATTCTCCCAGTTATATGGATGCGAAACACGGACTCTTACTTTAAGGGACCAGAAAAGGTTATGAGTATTTGAGAATAGAGTTCTTAGGAATATTTTGGACCAAAGAGAGGTAAAAGACAGGCGAATGGAAAAAGATTACATACCAGAAACCTATATATTCTTCATAAGAAACCACATATAATAAAAAAAGTTAAGTATCGTAGGGTGCAATGGGCAGGACACGTAGCACGAATGGGGAATAGAAGAGGGGCAATGGAAGCTTCTTGTAGGAAAACCAAAGGGAAAAAGCCCAATTGGTAGAACAGGAATGAGGTGGGAGAATACAATTATCTATGTTTCAGGGAAGTAGATTATACAGGGGATGATTGGAAAACATTAGTTCAGGATAGGGATGTACGGAGAGCTTATGTCCTCGGAGCCATGAACGTACGGTTCGATAGCGCCAGTGAGTTAGACATGTAGCAGGTGTTGCAGTGCTACTAATAATTTTTTGGAATTAAAAAAACTTTACGATTATTGTTCACTTCTTGCACTATTTTTTAAAATTATGTAATAAATGCGCACAAGTTGTGCAGAAGATATATAAGTTCCATAAGGTTTTTGTCATTACTTTAGTTGACATTGTTTATTATTTGCAGAATTCTACCAGGGATTTCACTCTTTTTTGCAGGTGGTTACGTGGTAACGGTCGCATGGTTTCACGCACAGTTGTTCCCGGGATCGTGGAAACACTTGGTCTTGCATATTTTGTGGTGGTATCCATGCACTGCTCTGATTTCACCAGGTGTCGGTGTTGGTCCAGGATCTGTTTGTATCTCCTGGCTCTTCTTCTCTGCTTCATATAGTAGTTTATTTGAGATGTCTGTGGATGGTAGCCTCACACGCAGGTCTTCTGTGGGCTATACTCTAATGTAACTTGAAACTAATTTTTATGAAAATGTATATAATTAATGATATTATGTAAACGTAGAAGCTTGTTAGTATTTAAACCCGATATTCTTCGTGAAGGAAACCTAATTTTTAACCAAACTCATGTAAAGAAAACGTACGATATATTTTAACATTGTAAGCGAACACATTTAACTACCTTGGATACCAAGTTACATACCAAGAGGAAAAATATTTTAGTCAAAAAATTATAAAATTAAATAGAGTAACATGAATTATATATACACAGTACTGCTACATACACGAACTAGAATTTATAAAACACTGGCCAGACCCATATTATGTTACGGCAGTGAGGCTTGGACAATTCGCAGTGTAGATGAACACAGACTAACTGCGGCATAAGTGAAATTTATGAGACGTACTGCAGGTTACTAAAGAACAGACCATAAAAGGAATTCTGGAATCCGTAAAGAATTACAAACAGAATCAATCATGGAATATGTACAAAAATGTAGAAACAACTGGAAATCTCACGCAAGAAGAAAGAGGAGAACAAGAATACCACGTCAAATCCTAAATTACCAGCCATCAGGCAAGAGATCTTTGGGTAGACCCTTCAAACTTTGGATTGAGACCGTAACAGACCCTTAGGTCTATCACATGAAAGAAGAAGATGATGACCAGTATAGTTGTGAAGGAGCTTTACAAGTGTGAAAATGTTTGAAAGTAAATTTCGATGAAGATGGGACACATTTTGAAACAACACTTTTCAACTGAATTTTAATATTACAAGTGCTATTTTCAATTTATAAATAAATATTCATTTAGCGTCTAAATGCATGTGTATATTTTGTAGCTGTAGAAGGGACCTACCAAGGTGTCCATACCAATTTTTTTACAAAGGCTTATGATGAGGAATAATCCTATTTAATATTTCAGAAATATTTTTCTTTCTCTCATTTTTTTGAGTATTTTTCCACAGTAGATTATCTCCCACTATTGACGTTGGGACTCTCTGACCCCTAGCAGGAATTTTACCTTTCAACCACTTTATCATCCTCCATGGTATCTTTACCTTGTCGTGGTGGAGTGACTTGCGTGCTTAAATGATCCTGAGAGCTATGCCGGTGGTAGCATTGCTGCTGATAGGGTTACCCATGCCGGACTGGTCGAAGGTGATAAGCCAGACGAAAAGAAAGAGTGACGATCTTTCACCGTAAAAATACAACCGTCAAGAAATGCGGACATGGATTCAACTGGGGTAAAATTTTCCGGAGGTCAAATAGTCCCCCATTCAGTTCTCCGGGCGGAGACTACTTCAGGGAACCCATGCCAAAGGCTCAAACATAGGGACATGTTCCTAGGAACATGGAATGTTAGGGGGGAATGAAAGACGTGCATGGAAGCTTCTTGTAGGAAAACGCCCAGTTGGTAGACCAAGAATGAGGTGGGAGAATAACATTAACTATGATTTGAGGGAAGTAGATTATACAGGGGATGATTGGAAAACATTGGCTCAGGATAGGGATACATGGAGAGCTCATGTCCGCGCTGCCATGAACCTACGGGTTCGATAGTGCCAGTGAGTTAGTTAGAGTTAGTTAACCACTTCATCATCTACTCTATAGGAACATTTTAGCGTTCTCTCCAACTCGTATCATGTTCGAGTCCGGTCAGAGAAAATGTTGAGATTTTCTCTTATTAATCCACGTCCGGACCTGCTCTTCATGTTATTTTCAATTTTGGTGGTAACCATCCTATTACCCATGCGTTCCAATGTGTCTTAGTGGTTAATAACGAGCAATAATTAAAGTGTTCAGGATATTCGGACTGTCTACAAGGCAGTGGCGTGCAATTACCCCAGCTATATGACGAAAATGCCTATGCCGGCGGTAGTTTTGCTGCCTAAAGGGTTATCCATAACGGACAGGCCGAAGGCGAAATATGTACCTGGTCTAAAGATTGACGATCTTTCACCGTAAAATACAACCATCAAGAAACGCGGACATGGGTTCCACTGAAATAACTTCTTCCGGACTTAAGATAGTCCCATTCGGTTCTCAGGACTAGGAGCACTAATTGGGAATCCATGCAAATTAGAAAACAGCTCAGGAAAGGGATGTATGGAGAGCTTATGTCCGTGCGGCTATGAACTTACGGGTTCAATAGTGTTTTTGAGTTAGTATAGTTTATAAGCCAAATTGTTCAGTTTATGAATAGTATGCATCTCCGAAACAAATTAAATTCCCGGGAATTTCAAAATTCGGTGGTTCATCAGTTCACCAACAGAGGGAGTAAGAATCAGTTCGCCTGAATGACATAATATCGCTCGAGATATTACTGAAGATGAAACCACATAGATTTTGAAACCGGTATAGATAGAAAACTAGATATGAGGTGAGGTATAAATAATTTTAATTTAAATCGCCGTAGCCGAGTGGTTAAGGTAGGAAGCCTTGGCGCAGAGCTACGGGACTTGCGCTGGTTCGAGTCTCCATGGGGGGAAGAAATTTTCTCATGGTATTTCGGCCAGTATGGGACCGGTGCCCACCCAGCATCGTGAGGCAATTGGGTAGCTACAATAAGTAGCGGTTCCAGGTTGAGGAACCAGCTATAACGGCTGGGGGACTCGACATGCTAACCACATGTCACCCCTACACTGGCTGTTGATCATCTACCTCTGTGATTGACACATGTGGATGTGAAGGGCCAGCAGCCGGCTGGTAAAAGGGCAACCGCTGAAAAGTGGAAAGACCCTCAATCAATCGGAAATGTAACCTCATAGTGACTTTTTCCTATAAAACTTCAATTGAAGTGATATTGTGTAACCTAACGCTTTCCAATAGGAAAATTTATTTTAATTTTCGATTATTTTCAGTGTCACAGAATGATGAATCGTGATGGTGAATTAAGAAGTAATATTTGTTTACGCAGTCTTATCAAGTTTGTGTCCCCGTGTGAAATGAGCTTACGTATTTTTTATTATTCAATCTCCATTTTTTTTTTCAAATGCCCCAGGTTTTTCTTTCGACATTCCTGGTTTCTCTCCTTGTAACCCACTTCTGAGGTTGGGGCACCTGGAAGGCGGGGTTACGTTGCCCCGATGATATGATGGGTGGTGATGATGATAATGGTGCGCCAGGAGAGTCCCTAATCCTAAGCTTAACCTAAGATTAATATGAATGTTGATGATTGCGATGGCCATATGATTTCGGGTACCGTTTGGGCCTTAAAATTTTCCTGACATTTATCTTACAGGTGAGGAAAACCCCCGATAAGAACTTCACCCAGAAAAAACTGTCCCGACCGGGGATCGAACCCGGGCCCGCTGCGTGACAAGGCAGCACGCTACCCCGAGACCACAGCGGTGGACATCTCCAAATATTTTGATACCCTATTCCGCCACAAAGGCATGTTATGATTGTCGCTTACTATAACAATATTATACTATACATTGTAAAACATAGGCCTAAATATTATCTTATGGTTTTGAATGAGTATTATGAATTACATAAATTGTCTGTAAGTGTCTTAGAAAATACTACATATTGTTATGAATTTCACAAAATGTTTATAATAATTTTGGTTCTTAAAAATCACTTCACACATTGGGGCAGAAGCCTCATCATCATTTAAAAGTAAGTTTAGCCAGAATCGTTGTCTTTCGAATACAGGACAATCAAATAAAACATGTTTTACAGATTGTACTGATTCTTGACATTTACAATTATGATCACTGCCTGGGTTAATATTAAATCTCCTAAAATAACTTCCAAATTTTCCATGGTCAGTCATAAATTGTGTTAAAATGAAATTTGGAATAAAATGTTTTACATTTAGCCTGTGGTGTACTGTTGGAAAGAAGAGCTCTTTAGTCAAAGCACCATTTGTACTCCTTATCCAATGTCCATTACAATCAGTGATGATAGAGTCCAACAGTTTTTTAGTACAGGATATTGGACACTTTGAAAATGAATAATGAAGCTCAGAAGATGCTGCGGATTTAGCACGTTCATTTCCCACAGTTCCCTGGTGTCCTCGTATCCAAGGCAGGCACAGGTGTTTTGTGTAAGTTTTATGCTATTTCTAATTTCTAATGAGTCCGGATTTAAATTAAATTTATCAGCGATCGATTGAAGAACTTGTATAATACTGAGATTGATGTTGCTTTACTCAGACTTGGCAAAAGCCATGGACCCAACACATCACGGTAAAGCTGTCTGCAATATGAATTCATCCGTTTTAAACTTAAGAACCAGAGTAAACCTTTGTGCAGACTTCAAAGAACTTCATCGTCTGGGTCTTGTGTATTAGTAGAATGGAAACAGAACAAAGGACTTTATTTCGTTTTGTCGCTTCATTCACTAAAGGAAATAGCGTTCTATGTGATTTTTTTATGAAAGGCGTTTATTGTTCTTTGAGCGACGTCACTTGTGTTTGACGTGAAAGGGAAAGTGATGAGACACGGAATACTGAAGTTTTCAAAGCACAAGTTTCCAAGTTAATTCATTAACCTTTGATAGAGCCACAAGAATCACAAGCTGTTGTTCAACTGTCTTTCTCCCGCTCTAAATGAAACACCACGTAGCGGTGTAAATTAGCCATCAATGTGTGACTGAAGTAAGTTTGTATACATCCTCTTATAGGCTTAACGTATACATATGAAATATATGTGACATCAAAAGAAAAATAAACGCACGAATCGGGATTTCAACCGGAGACCTCTAAATGTTTACTATAGGGACATACCAACAAGTCCCTCAGGCAGCCCAGCATAAAGAAATTTCTTCCTTATATATGCTTCTCTCTCAAGAGGGGCAATGGGAAATCGGTCGCACTGCCATCTGGTGGCTTCCGTAACAAGTAAGCATTTAAGGAGAAATATTATTTTATAGCAGTAACCGCTTATTTATTCCGATGTTATAATTATATTTCGACTTTGTCATTCAAGGCCAGATGTCAAAATGTACATATCATATCGAAAAATATATATTACTACAGCTGTGGTCTCGAGGTGCCTTGTCCGGATTCGATTGCCGGTCGGGACAGGTTCCAGGGTGAGGTTTGCTGGGTTTTTCCTCACCTGTAAAACAGATGTCACGAGGCTTAGGGCCCTACGGTCCCCGAAAATCAGCCGGCCATCGGCATCATCCTTATCATTATCATCATCAACCTTCATCGGAGTGGAAAGCAACGGGAAGCTACCACACCTATGATTCCCTAGTAAAGCCGCAAAGAATAGCATGAAAATGCTATGATTGCAGTGAAAGACCTGCCCTTGGGTAGAGTTAATATATATATATATATATATATATATATATATATATATATATATAGAGAGAGAGAGAGAGAGAGAGAGAGAGAGAGAGAATATATATATGTATATTTACGATTATTATAATTCAGATTTTTTTTTCAAATGCCCCAGTTTTGTCTTTCGACATTCCTGTTTCTCTCCTGGCGTGGCGTACTTGTAACCCACTTCTGAGGTAGGGGCGCCTGGAAGGCGGGGTTACTTTGCCCCGATGATATGATGGGTGATGATGATAGTGGTGCGCCTGGAGAGTCCCTAATGCTAAGCTTAACCTAAGATGAATGTGAATGATGATGATTGCGATGGTCATATGATTTCGGGGACCGTTTTGGACCTTCAAGTTTTCCTGACATTTGTCTTACAGGTGAGGAAAAACCCCGATGAAAACCTCATCCAGAAAAACTGTCCCGACCGGGGATCGAACCCGGGCCCGCTGCGTGACAAGGCAGCACGCTACCCCGAGACCACAGCGGTGGACATTTATAATTCAGATGTAAGAATATATTTTTTCCACCTGGTTGAGTGCTAGAAAAGGCCTTAAATCTGCAAGGCAAAATAAACCTATTATTATTATTATTATTATTATTATTATTATTATTACTTTATTATTAAGTCATAGTACACAACAGTAATGCCCATGGCGAAATGTATAATATCCTTAGTTCGTTCATGCATTACTGCTTTATTCCCGTTAATATCCTTGAAATAAATTATTACGTATCGCAATAATTACACATTCATTGTTCATGGAAGTTATGGTAACTAACGTGGACTAAAATTTAAATTAAAATAAAACGATATCCTCAGTAATGTAATTCCTTCAGAGAAGGGTAAGCCCTTTCTTTTATTTTCATGTCAACATCATGACTATAAAAGGGAAAATACTAGGGTAAAGCAGGAAAAGTAAAATTTACATTGCTGCTATGACAACTAAAAACAACCTGAATAATATTGCTGTTGGATGAAACAAAAAACATTTACGTGCTGCCGATAAAGCGCATTGAACTGTATTAAGAAAAAAGGAAAAGCAATGCCAAATGAAACTCCACCATCTGTTTTGGCTGCATTTGGTCGTGAGGAGGAGGTGCACAAATGATGACCGAGCACAGAAGCATTAAATACGACAACCTCCAACCCATGAGCTATAAATTAATAAGTCGTAACGGCTCCTTATGATCGAAGGTAAGGAGTGAACAGAATATGTTGTTTGATTCCGGCAAAAATTACCAACATAGAATTTTAATATTTTCTTGCGATTATTTACTATGGTTTAGTTTCAACGTAATTTTTTTTTCTAATGGAACTTTTAAAAGCACATGCAATAGTTTGCGCACTAATTCACAGTTCATTGGAAAAATAAGGGTTATATCCCCCCCTTGTGTTCTGTTTGATAACTCAGCTTACAAAATACTTTTATTTCACAGATTATGAGCAAATAAAATAAAGCTAATCCGATTTTCTCCTAATACCAATTAGTCCCTAAGAGCTTACAATAATTATAGATTTCGAACTGGTAAACATGTATGCAGTAATTCTGCCCAAGGTCAGGTCTTTCACTGCAATCATAGCATTATCACGCTATGCTTTGCAGCTTTACTAGGGAATTATAGGTGTGGTAGCTTCCCGTTGTTTTCCACACCGATTAAGGATGATAATGATGATGAGGATGATGATGATGGCCGGATGATTTTAGGTGACCGTTGAACCCTAAGCTTCCTGACATTCGTCTTACAGCTGAGGAAATACCCCGAATAAAACCACGCCCAGGAACCTGTTCCGACCGAGAATCGATCCCGGGCCCGCTACGTGACAAAGCAGCACCCTACTTCGAGATCACAGCGGTGGACAACATGTATGTAATCAGATGATAATTTAAGTGGTGGATGTTTCAATTTAACCTGGAGGCATGTTAAAGTTCTTCATTTCTAAATACTTTATTAAGAATTTGACAATCATATTCGATAAGCTTCCTCTTCCATTCCACTTGATGATATACCTGGGCTGAGTAAATATAAGGCACTGGTGTCACATTTTACATGCAGAAGCGGTACCGAGAGCAAATGCGTACGTACCATTCGCTTTCCTACAGAGATTTGCAACACGTATCTCTCACTTCTCGATAATAACTAACTAACTGGCACTATAGAACCCTTAGTGCATGGCCTCACGAACATAATCTCTCCATATATCCCTATCCTGAGCCAATGTTTTCCAATCATCCTCTGTATAATCTACTTCCCTCAAATCATAGTTAATGTTATTCTCCCACCTCATTCTTGGTCTACCAACTGGGCGAGTTTTCCCTCTGGTTTTCCTACAAGAATCTTCCATGCAAGTCTTTCATTCCCCATTCGTGCCACATGTCCTGCCCATCGCAGTCTACGAGACTTAACTGTTCTCATTATATCTGGCTTCCTATAAATATCATGCAATTCACTGTTATGCAGTCTTCTGCATTCACCTGTCTGTTCATCTCTCTTTGGTCCAAAAATGTTCCTAAGTACTTTATTCTCAGATACTCGTAATCTCCTTTCCTCCCTTAAAGTAAGAGTCCATGTTACTCACCCATATAATATAACTGGTAGAATAATAGTTTTATATATTTTCAGTTTAACGTTTTTTGAAAGGAGTTGGGAAGTCAAGAGTCTCTCTAATGCATAATAGCACGCATTTCCAACTTCTCCATAATACTCAGTGCAAAAATAACGCGATAGAAAACTGACACAACTTAGGCCATGCACTGAACTTGGAGATTCCTACAATCATTAAAGCGCGAAGAAAATGAAATCTGAACAAAGACGGTCTAAAGAGCCGGTGATTATACCCGGCGTGCGCTGCTACTCCTAAATAAATGTCAAAGTGTTTTTACGTTTAGTTCAGCTATTCGCAAAAGATAAACATATGCTGGCGCGGGCGTTTTTGTAGAGTTTTTTGAGATATTCAATTCTGTGTACATTAATTTGGTGTATTTGTTATGGTTTAGGCAGCGTAAGCAAATTAAGCGTACAAGAAGCTACTTTTCTCACGTTTACACTACAAAGGGTGATGTTTAAGGGTGAAGGGCTTGATAATTAAAACTATCTTATAGCCTATAACCATCCCGGGAAAATCGTGAACATTTTGCAAAAAACCCCATCTCATTCGGATTAACGGATGGCAGAGTAGGCTTGCCCGGTAATCTATTTATTCCGATCTTCTTGGTATCAATAAAAGACAAACATGGCTATTGTTAGTTACCCCTAAAAGATAAACATATGCTGACGCGGACTTGTTTGTAGAGTTGTTTTAGATATTTAATTCTGTGTGAATAATTATAGATAACATTGAATGTATAGATAAAGAACATAAAACATGGAATTGAATTGAGTAGCAAAATAATATCATCGTTAAATTCCATATGGTGGGATAAACATAGGCCTATTTGGAAAGACACAAAAAAAAATATTGGTAAAACATTGGTGGAATCTGTTGCAATGTATGGAAGTGAGGTGTGGACAATCAATAAGTACTACAAGAATAGACTAATAGCTCTAGAAATGGTTATTTACGCAGAAGTGCCAGAAAGTCTAAATTAGAACGTGTCACAAATAAGGAAATTAGAAACATAATGGAAGCAGAAGAAAGCATAATTGAAAGAATTGAGGAGAAGGAATTAAAGTGGTTAGGACATGTTTTAAGAATGGAAGATGAGCGATGGCCGAAGCAACTATATGAATGGCATCCGAACAGAAAGAAGAAAAGAGGGAGACCAAAGTTAACATGGAAGGAAAACACGAAGACAATAATGCAAGCTAGAGGGCTAAGCATCGAAGATGCCCAAGACCGTAGGCTTTGGAGGTTTGGCACGGGAAGACGGCAGCAGCTGTAAAAACCCGAAGATATATAGATAGATAGTACATTAATTTGGTGTAGTCTATTTGTTATGGTTTAGGTAGCGTAAGCCATTTAAGCGTCATAATAGGAACTTTTCTTTCACGTTTTTCACTACAAAGGGCGAATTTTAGGGGTGAAGCGGTTGAGTGTAACAACTCTCTTATAGCATTTTGCAAAACGTCCAATCACAATCGGATGAACGGTATAGCAGCGCACAAAATAAGAAGAAACAAACAAACATTTATTTTTATATATTACATACAACGAAACAGAAACATGATTATTGCACGTGATGAGGAACTGGAGTAGGAACAAAGGGAATGGATGAATTCTCATATCTCTGAGGGATTCATTAACGTCTTAAAATTATGGCTTGAAAAAAAACTTAGTTTGGCTCAACTGCACTTCTACTAGCGCTTGATTTTTCAATTATATTGTTGTAAACTATAGCTCTTCTTCTGTATTTACTAACATTATTTAATATTTTAAACATTTCAAACAATTTTTATAACATTATTAGACAATTTTGAAGTATTTATTTAAATATGCAAATCATAATATTATGACACTGTTAGACGATATTGTGATGCTAATTGCTATTTTCTCCACAGAGTATATTACTTAGTCTATGATTTTTCTATCGCTGTTTTGGGTTATCGCTGGTTGGATCAGCATTAGGGAGTGATAAGTAAGTGTACACCCATTTTTAATAAACGATTAGTAATTTCAATGTTATTAATATATTTTTTAAACATAGATTTGGGGATTTATTGCAAATATTGATCATTTAAATTTCATAGCGACAGATAGTAATCAAGGATGATAATAGATATGTGGTTCGATTGTGGGTTATCGCTGGTTCTATAAACTCTGGTGCATGCGCACTGTTGTTCTATAAGACTTTGAAAATATTTCACGCTAGTTTAAGTGCAATTTTTCTCTTAGTTTTCCTAGAAATAAAATTCCTGTTTGGTATGGACATTTGCCTCCTGAATATATTTTATAATTTGTTTTTCTGTGCCCTGCGTAATTATACAGTTGTAACAATATCAGTCTCGCCATTGTTTTATTTATGCACTGTGTATTTACATGGGCAATAGCATGGAACATGTAAGAAGGTGGAGCAAAACTACCTGATTACTAATATATCTCTCTTAGTATGTAACTAGTTTTTTTTTCCGTACTTCATACTTACTTTCAGAGCAAAACCTTACTTTAAAATGAAGATTTCTGTCAGGACAATTCCACTCACACAGAAAAATCTAAATTTGTTAATTCCTTATTGTATAACTAATGTTATGGAAACTCCTTTAAAATAACTACATACTTTTCATTTATGTACAAGATTTTTACCATCACGGAGGAAAATTCGGAAAAACTGCACTTAAACTAGCGTGAAATATTTTCAAAGTCCTATAGAACAGTGCACATGAGCCAGAATTCATAGAGCCAGCGATAACCCACAATCAATTATCATCCTCGATTACTATCCGTCGCTATGAAATTTAAATTTAAATCCCCAAATGTATGTTAAAAAATATATTAATAATATTAAAATTACCAAACGTTTATTAAAAATGGGTGTACACTTACTTATCACTCCCTAACGCTGATCCAAGCAGCGATAACCCAAAACAGCGATAGAAAAATCATAGACTAAGTAATATACTCTGTGGAGAAAATAGCAGTTAGCATCAGAATATTGTCTAACAGTGTCATAATATTGTGATTTGCATATTTAAATAAATACTTCAAAATTGTCTAAAAATGTTATAAAAATTGCTTTAAAAAGTTTAAAAAATTAAATAATGTTAGTAAATACAGAAGAAGAGCTATATTTCACAACAATATAACTGAAATATCAAGCGTAAGTAGAAGTGAAGTTGAGCCGCAAAACCTTACTTTAAAATGAAGATTTCTGTCAGGACAATTCCACTCACACAGAAAAATCTAAATTTGTTAATTCCTTATTGTATAACTAATGTCATGGAAACTCCTTTAAAATAACTACATACTTTTCATTTATGTACATGATTTTTGCCATCACGGAGAAAAATTCTCTTTAGAGTGCATTTTGGGGAATCTATGAAAAGTATCGGAGAACCGAAGTTTAAGTCCCACAATGATTTTTCCAGAATAGTAGTGCGCATGCGGAATGGTTATGAGCTTTCGTCATAGATGGCAGGACTATACACATGTAATGTTGAGTGATTCCGGGTTCTGTGGCCGTGGTCCATAGTTGGTGTTGATACCAGACGTTTCGCCCTCAACTGCGGAGGGCATCTTCAGTGGCGAGTGCTTCTAGGCGTGTTTCCTGGTCGGAAGCTCTACTTAGAGTGAACGCTGCGGGCGTTGTATTGATACTAGTGGTGGGAGCAGGGTGAGCGGGCGTGGCTCTTGCTGATTGGCTAATGGTCGTCTCCTTGTTGTCCCTAGTGTTGATGCATTTATTTTCTAGTGTACGGTACCAGGCCTTAGACAGTTTAATACCTTCCCTTTTTCTGTTAATATTTTCCTTATGCTTGTGTATTTCTATAGCCTCTCGATATAATCTAGGGAAATAGTAGGAAGTTGTGGCTAAAACTTGTGTATCATCGAATAGAATCTGGTGTCCATTCATAATGGCATGTTCTGCTACAGCCGATTTATCCATTTCTCCTTGTCTGCAGTTTCTTTTGTGTTCTGATAAACGGGTGGCTATACTTCTTTTCGTGGTCCCTATGTATGGTTTACCACACGAACAAGGAAGTCGATATACGCCGCAAGTGGAGAGAGGTGGCCGAGGATCCTTAGCTGAGCGAAGGCAGTCTTCTATTTTTCTTGTAGGTCTGTAAACTGTTTTTATGTTGTATTTTCGTAGGAGTTTTCCGATACGATCTGTGACTCTTTGTACATATGGTAGGTAGGCTATGCTGGTCGAGGGTGTGTTATCCATTCTGACGTGCTGTCTTCGTGGATGTATGGTTTGTGTGGATAACACACCCTCGACCAGCATAGCCTACCTACCATATGTACAAAGAGTCACAGATCGTATCGGAAAACTCCTACGAAAATACAACATAAAAACAGTTTACAGACCTACAAGAAAAATAGAAGACTGCCTTCGCTCAGCTAAGGATCCTCGGCCACCTCTCTCCACTTGCGGCGTATATCGACTTCCTTGTTCGTGTGGTAAACCATACATAGGGACCACGAAAAGAAGTATAGCCACCCGTTTATCAGAACACAAAAGAAACTGCAGACAAGGAGAAATGGATAAATCGGCTGTAGCAGAACATGCCATTATGAATGGACACCAGATTCTATTCGATGATACACAAGTTTTAGCCACAACTTCCTACTATTTCCCTAGATTATATCGAGAGGCTATAGAAATACACAAGCATAAGGAAAATATTAACAGAAAAAGAGGAAGGTATTAAACTGTCTAAGGCTGGTACCGTACACTAGAAAATAAATGCATCAACACTAGGGACAACAAGGAGACGACCATTAGCCAATCAGCAAGAGCCACGCCCGCTCACCCTGCTCCCACCACTAGTATCAATACAACGCCCGCAGCGTTCACTCTAAGTAGAGCTTCCGACCAGGAAACACGCCTAGAAGCACTCGCCACTGAAGATGCCCTCCGCAGTTGAGGGCGAAACGTCTGGTATCAACACCAACTATGGACCACGGCCACAGAACCCGGAATCACTCAACATTATGATTACCGGCCGTGAAAGCCTGCATTCAACTATATACACATGTAGTTGGTATTATCAATCTTTGCGATAAATCTCCAAACGTGCTTTTAAACACATGATTCGTAACCTAACAAAGTAAATAATTTACATTTTTTCAATAAACCATAAAATAATTAGATCTACACTAACTTAAGCCTTCTTAACCTATCACAATAAAAAGTAGTAGTGCAATTTATTTGAAGGTTGGTCATACCGGACAGCCATTTGTTGAGGACGCGTACTACGGCTACGTGGAACTTGGAAGAAATTGAGAATTTTCGCGTACATAAATTCATAACAATTGTAACAAATATTTGGCTCAACTGCACTTCTAGTGCTTTTTGATTTTTCAGTTTATTGTTGTAAACTATAGCTCTTCTTCTGTATTTACTAACATTTTCTAATATTTCAACCTCATTCAAACAATTTTTGTAACATTATTAGACAGTTTTCAAATATTTATTTAAATACGCAAATCACAATATTACATCTCCGTTAGACAATATTGCGATGCTAACTGCTATTTACTCCAAAGAGTACATTACTTACTCTATGATTTTTCTATCGCTGTTTTGGGTTATCGCTGGTTGGATCGGCGTTAGGGAGTAAAATTAGTGAACACCCGTTTTTAATAAAACGTTTGGTAATTTTAATATTATCAATATATTTTTTAATATAGAATTGGGGATTTATTGCAAATATTGGTAATTTAAATTTCATAGCAAGATTCTGCCATCTAGCATACGATTTTTTAACTTTAGTATGATATCGATAGCAATCAAAGATGATAATCGATGTGGTTCAATGGTGGGTTTATCGCTGGCTCAATAAACTAGCGCTTGCGCGCTGTTCTATAAACTCCTGGCGCAACAGGCCTAAAAGGCCCTTAGCCTATCAGCCGGCTGCTGGCCTCACATCCACATGTGTTAATCACATAGGTAGTTGATCATCCAGCCAGTATTGGTGTGACATGTGGTCAGCATGTCGAATCCCCCAGCCGTTATAGCTGATTTCCTCAACCTGGAGCCGCTACTTATTGTAGCTACCCAAATGCCTCACGATGCTGGGTGGGCACCGGTCCCATACTGGCCAAAATACCATGAGAAAATGTCTTCCCCATGGAGACTCGATCCAGCGCAAGTCCCGTAACTCTGCGCCAGGCTTCTTACCTTAACCACTCGGCTACGGCGCGGAACTACTGTTGTTCTATAGGACGTTGAAAATATTTCACGTCAATTTAAGTGCAGTTGTTAAAAAAATATAAAGTAGTAGGATACGTTAATAGAAACGGGAAAAGTTAACAGTGCAAAGGAGTCATATGAATATTGTATTGGTGAACCATACTAAGATGTAATTTATAGTTGAGACAAAGTATCCATTCCTGTTGGATATATTTCTATTTCATATCATTATTACCCTTTAAAATATATAATTTCAGAATATCATCACGTCAATATTAGCAAAATAAGAAATAAAACGTATTCACTATATCTAAACTCGGTAATTTTCGTGTATGGTTGCTACAACTACATTCTTGCAAACTCCAACCTAACAATTCTGATTATTTTACGTAGGCCTCAATCACAAAATAGGTATTTAAAATATGTATGTTAAAAACATAGATCATCTTCCTTCACACTTTGTGAAATACCGATACATGTTGGTGTTATAGGTACTCCCTTAGACAAAAAAAAATGAGTCGTCTCTTGATTCTATCAACCAATCGGGGAACTTCGTGAGCACTCGCAGAAACCTTATTAACATTAACACGTTTTCGGTAATTGTACTGTGTTGTTTGCTAGTTAACGCAGCGTGCACGCCCAAGTAATATAAAAGAGAGAGTTTGCCTTTGTGTGTTTCCGTGGTCGAAAGGTTTAACACACAGCATCTGCATTTGTAACCTCACGGGTTCGATTCCCGTTCTACTTTTTTTTTTTACTGAATGTTAGGATATCATTTCGCCTGTAATATAGTTTCATATTTAATTTTATATTTGAGATTTATGGCTTTAATGCATACACAAAACACATAAATGAAAACCTTCTAATTAAATGAAGAAAGAAAATAATATCTTCTAAAATGAAAACTTTAACAAAATTAATATCGGATGTATGAACCCTCAGCATCTATTACCGCCCTCAATCCTCAGGACATTGATGCAATAAAATTTCTACAGGCACGTGGACAATCATCTAGAGCATCCCAGGCGTCTTGAATTTGTGCCATAAGCGATCTTTCGTGCATCTGCAGACCAATTAGCGTTCATCTCTATTTTCATCTTAGCTCACACATTTTCGATTGGATTCAAATCAGGTAAACAGCGAAATGTGATTTGCCTTCTCCTTTAACAATTAAATGAAATTTCAGAAAGCGGCCACAGTTTCAACAATATCGATAATACAAGTACAATTATACACACACAAAATTAACATTTTAGAAGAAATCGAAATTATTAAGAAGGCCAAAAATACTAAGATTCTCAACGAAAATATGCCTAATGAGCAAAGCTCTCTATTAGACATACAGTTAATTCAATGCTACTACAACAACTCCAGAAGATGAAGCATGCATCGAAAGGCCTAAAGTGAAATCAACGAAAATTTTAAATATTTGAGGAAGACGGTAGTATACAAGGTAAAAATAAATAATAGTTTCAAAAAACTTAAACAACAAACTTTATTAGAAAACCGAACTAAATATGAAAAATAATTTTAATTTCCAACATGCTTGGGATAAAATTAAAGTTGTCAACAAAAAATCATCTGCAACATATCTAGAATAAAACTAGAGTTATCTACAAAAAAAATATATTTACCATCAAAAGCGTGGGTGCCCTATATCAATTAATAAATTTGATAATAAACAGATATTGGCAAAATTAAGGTGTCTAAGAAGAAAACGTAAAAACCATAAAAAGCACCCCACGCTTTTGATGGTAAAATTATTTTTTTCGTAGATAACTCTAGTTTTATTCTAGATGTGTTGGAGGTGATTTTTTGTTGACCACTTTAATTTTATCCCAAGCGTGTTGCATATTAAAATTATTTTTCATTTTTAGTTCGGTTTTCTAATAAAGCGTGTTTTAGTTTTTTCAAACTATTATTTATTTTTAATTTTTTAGTGTGGTTTTCTAATAAAGCGTGTTGTTTCAGTTTTTTTAACTATTATTTATTTTTTTAATTTTTAGTTTAATTGATTGTCATAAACTGGAATCCCATGAAAATCTAATTGCATAATACTCTTCTAAAAATATCCTCCGGCCTGGATTTGAAGCAACGGCCTATGGATTACTGAAATTATATACCACTACAGTCCACCGCTCTACCAACTGAGCTCTTAAAACGATTGACTAAAAAATCGAGAAGTCCGTAACTGGAATCCCATGAAAATCTAATTGCATAATACTCTTCTAAAAATATCCTCCGGCCTGGATTTGAAGCAACGGCCTATGGATTACTGAAATTATATACCACTACAGTCCACCGCTCTACCAACTGAGCTCTTAAAACGATTGACTAAAAAATCGAGAAGTCCGTAACTTATTACATCGGTTTTTTTTTCTGATGATTCTGGCCAGGATTTAAAAGAAATAATGAAATTATTGTATTGTTATGAGTCCTTTACAAGTATACAAAGTTTCAAATCGATCTAATGTTTTTATGTGGGTGAAAATCGTGTTCAAAAATTCTGTTTCATAGATACAGGTCCGTTACAAGGACAGATACAGGTCAAGTAAATATAAAGCTTATAAAAATATATAATTTAACATTGTTATAACCTCAACGGTATAAAAAGCAATTATGAACTTAAAAAGTATAGATTAATTCAAATGTCGAAATAAAATGTATTTAATTCATACAACGTTTTAATACAAATGTCACGAAAAAAATTGCGTACTTGAAGACGCGAACCCGCAACCTTCACTAACAGAAACAGTGACCCAGCGCTGTGCCGAGTAGGACTTAGAAGAAATGTGCGTTCAAGAGATGACTCATTTTTTTTGTCGAAGAGTGTACATGAATATTGCCGGGGTTGGGAAATGATCTGATTGCAGAAGGCACATTGAGGCAATCTTTGTGTGTCTTGGACTTACGGTTTGTAAAACCACGAAAATTTGTTAAAATAAGTAAACTTATAATATGGTCCTCTATACCAACGTTACGTAAGTACCTCTACATTTCCAATGTCTATTAATTTATTGAAGTACGTTGTTGACCGAGGCCGATCAAATCAAACTAGATTCTTAATTAATCAACGTGGCATATTTTATGTCTAATGCTCCGAGATTTGTACGGCCAACAACCATAACTCTCGCAAATTCATCGATTGACTTTGCCCTTCATGATTCCAATTACGTTGTCTCACGCTTGCACGTCCGGTTTTTTTGTAGATCGCCAAATGGGCGTTTGTCAAAAGTGCGATTATATATAATGACATTCCTTATGTCCGAAAGTGGATAGTATATTTGCGCGCAATTTCGGAGCCTTAAGAGAGAACAAAAGCGTTCAAAATTAAAAGAAAATAATATATGAAAAATCTTACCTCTTTGCACGACATGGCAACATCTTGTATTGTATTACTGTGGACGGTGTTTCAATCCCATTCCCTTGTGACTTGCAGTCATTCCATCACTTATTTATAAACTGTTATTTTTGTAGTTGTTATAGTTATTTTTATTTCATCGATTGTTTTCGTTTGCAAAGACGGTTCACACGAAGTTCCTTTAATGCCCGTAACATCACATTTCATTAAAGGATGAGCACGTGAAATATTTTTTTAAAAAGTCGATAAGATTTTACACCGTTTGTGGTGCGAGGCATGCTTACGGGAGGTTCGGTCCTTTAGTGAGAGGTAAATTTGCAAGCACTTTGAATATAAGTATCTAAAATATAAGCAGTGAATTCAGTTATTTAATCGTTCATCGGAGGGCTAATAAAAAGTACAAAGAAAGCATCTCCAACCTCACCTAGAGTCAGGAATTGACATCCGAAAAACATTTTAACCGAAGAGAAATTTCACTATTTCCAACATTGCAAACACTTTTCAACGCAAGTTTACAGATACTCTTATACCACCATTAGCATAAATGAAAACGGCAAATCTTTTATCACTGCTTCTGGAAATATTTTCTGAACTGCCATTTCGAAATACTGGAGAGTGTGTTGTGGAGAAAAATATAATTCGAAAGACAAACAGTCTTTTGATGATGCGCCACATCAATTCACAACACGATTTCAATTCTGAAGGAAAAATACAAAATTAAACTTTTAAGTAACTATGGAATGCATGAATGGTATAAAACTGATGAAACGATTGAAAACACCCAGAAGTTCTAACCGTTAAAACTAATTCAAGAGTTCTTCTTACACATGAACTCCAGGATTTTTTACAGGTTAAAACTACAATTCCCTTTTCGTTTTCCAACGTAGCAAAACTATTCATGTTTCGTTGTTATAATGCTTTTATTGTTTACCTGTGTTATAGCTTCAACAGTTTGATGCATTGCCTGTACATTTACGCGTGTTTATATACGATTTGTAAAAAATGTTGTCCAACTCGCAACTTTATATTTTGCAAGGCTGCTCTGTTAACATTTTAGTAGCATTTCATATGCAGTCTTTTCTGAACATATTACAAAGCACTTTATTTTTGTTTTTGCAAAATGATTGTGTAATATAAATCGTCGCACGTCACTAATTCTATACGCCCAATGTTTCTCTGAAGAGAAGCTTATTGCCAATTAATATTGTCACTGTTAGTCATAGCACACACTTTTCGGAAAATATAACATTGAATTAACAAGCTCTCCACTCATTTGTTAGTAACACACACTACGGCATTCATATTTTACAGACTGAAGCAACGCGATCGTTCTCACAACACAAAACAGACTGAACATTGAATCCTGATGCGATGTCTACCGTTCTGCCAACATTAAAACTACGCAACAGAGATAACGCCGCCTATCTTATGATAACATCACTAAAACTAAGCTACTGCCACGCCACCATGCACAAAAATGTGTCTTTCAGTATGTTGCCAATTCCATATTTATTCTCAAGATTTAAAATAAGATAGAACCAAAGCGCTCACATACGAAATAATACCACAAAAGCTCACACTTTTACATGTTTTAGGATTGTGCCTAGTTTCCTGTGTTTTGCGCTTTTGTCCTATTGCGCCCAATTATATTACAAAATAATTTTTAAATGCCTTTAAAATGGGCGAAAAACTTTTTCGAACTCAATATTTCTAGCAAAAGTAGAATACTCCGTAGAGATAGCAGAAGTTCTAGCAAATTGTTAGATGTACTTCTACGTGTAAATAGTTTAACAACACCAGTCAACTCGCAACATAAGTGCCAACATTTGCAAAATAAAACTGATATACAATATTAATAAATTGTTACAATTGCTAGATTAAGCAAAATTTCCATCGC
Organism: Diploptera punctata; assembly: GCA_030220185.1. Classification (NCBI taxonomy): domain Eukaryota; kingdom Metazoa; phylum Arthropoda; class Insecta; order Blattodea; family Blaberidae; genus Diploptera; species Diploptera punctata. The sequence goes on along the minus strand of JASPKZ010007953.1, from coordinate 342,894 downwards.
AAACTTAAAAAAGTTTAATCCATATATATATATATATATATATATATATATTTATATATATATATATATATATATATACTTGTATAATTTAAACAATGCGCGCAATAGCAGTTAGAATTTCGCACGTGGAAAGCCTTTAGAAGCATATATTTTTTGTAAGAAAATGTTTCCTTCTAGAACTATGTAACTTAAAAAATGCACTTAAATCAGACATATATTCTTGTATAATTAAAACAATGTGCTCAATGGCAATTTTATTGCAAATTTTGAATTTACCACGTGGAAAATCTTTGGGAACACAGAAATAAATTGGCAGAAATGAAATAGCCTACTTGAAGAAGAGGGAGATAGACCCTGATTTCTAAGCTACGGGAGCCACAAAAGCTATCCAGGAGCAGCGACATGTTGTGACACGTTATGCTGTGGACGGATTTCATCACAAAGTGTGTGAAAACAAGAAGTACCATGACCCAAATGAAAAATGTATATGTGCTTTGTGTGGTCACAGATGCGAATGGTACCACATACCGAAGTGCCCAAAGAACACAAAAACGCTGAACGAATATAGCAAAGATTAAATATAATCAATGCCCCCTCGGGCGAACTTATTATTATTAAATAGGCCTACAGATGTACAAGCGTTGTATTCTCGTGAGGATTTGCGTATTGCATCTGGCGCCCTTCTTTTATTGCAGTTACTTTTTAAAAATAAAATATGTCCCACATTTTCTCCGAATGTGTTAATTTGTGGAAAATAATCGTCACTATCCCAATCACCACAGTTCAAAGTGAACGTTCCTTTTCAACCTTAAATCCACTTCAGAATGTGTCAAGGAATACAAAGGAACTGAAATATTGACCGCATTGGCTATTATCTCCCTAGAGAAAGTGACGATCCATGACATTCCAGATTTTAATAAACTGGTTATTGTTTCAGCTAAAGAGAGGAGAATAGACTCGATATACAAATATTAATTTAGCAGGTATTTTCGTTTTTTATTTATTTTTATGTATATTTGATTTGGTTGTTTATTGTTTTATTGATTCTTGGACTTCAATAACTCCGCCGCTCTCATTTCTAACCTCACGAAGAGGCAATGTCGTAGTGAAATTTGGTAATCCAATCTTTTACATCATATTAAAATGAACACGGACAGCCCTATGGGATTAAAAAAAAAACAATTAATACGGTAGCGTCAATGGAGGCCGTGAACTTGCTAATGATTCGGTATGCAGTGAAATAGTTGTACGGAAATTTTCTTATTTATTATTTGTCTACATTGTATAATTGGTAAGATTAACAACGTCAATTATTTGTTCGTTTTTTTACATATTTGACATTATATTATCTACTATTAACTTATTTTAAAACATCAATCATTTAGGAACTTTAAAATAATAGTAATTTTTGTTGATTTTATTCTACACAACAAATTACCAAACATTTCACTACTAAAAAGGAGAGAAAATAACTGAAAACAACCTGAAGAGGACTTGGAGAAAATATGTTCTTGTAATTATTGCTTGGCTAATCTTTGTATCGAAACCACTACATTACAGGTTAGTTTAGCTACCATTTGAATTGTGAAATACAGTCATCTGACAATTTTCAACCTCTCTCGCAATACTGTAACATATCAGACTACCATTAGGGTTACGCCTATATCAGTGGCTAACAGAGCACACAGTTTTAAGTGCACATTAACTGAAAATTGGTTTGTTATATGCAACGAATGAACAGCAAGCGATCGTGTAAAAATGTGATGTGTGAATCCAATGGGAAAAATGTTTCTTAATAGCATCCCAAGATTGTATGTATTATAATCATTGTTTAATTGTTACCTATTCAGCTTTAAAAATAAATTTCTGAGAAATTACAATATCACATATGTATGGTAAGCTATCAATATAATCCGTACTGGCAAAAAACTTGAAAATATTATTTTGGTTAATTAGTGGAAATGCTACACTACCCAAACACGCTAAAGTCTTATAACACTGTTTCATTATTTACTTTCTCTATTTCTACCAATGTTGCCTACTATTTCAACATTTTTAACTCTTCTTAAATATTTATCTTTGTAACTAAATCTTAAAATAAGTTTTTCTAAGCTCTAAAGAACCATAGTGCGCATATGTAAGGATCTGTCTATAAATGGTAACTGTCTGTGAGATCAGTGTGCCAACCTTTCCAATGAGAAATTCCATTTACACCTTTTTCGTATTCTATTATGTTAAGAAGTTAGTGTATAACAAATTAGGGCTGAACAGCATTTCTACTTACCCTTGATTTTTTAGTTTATTGTTGTAAACTATAGCTCTTCTTCAGTATATACTAACATTTTTTTAATACTTTAAACTTTTTGAAACAATTTTTATAACATTATTAGACAATTTTCAAGTATTTATTTAAATATGTGGGTGAGGCAGGTTATATGCCGGTCACAATTCGACACTTACATTCTTATGCCACTGATGCACTAAACACTTGTAAACACGTTTTGTACTGTTTTATAAACATTTTGCAACAATCTTCAAGCTTTCCTTACAATATTTTATATTTATATATTTACGTAAAACATGATCATGGATGCATTACTTACTTGCTACTTTCCCATGTTGTTTCAATGTTGCCAACATTTGAAAATCATTTCAAACCATATTTAGTGTTAGTGTACGTAAAATTAATTTATAGTTTATTAAATAGTACGCATGTAAATTGTTTTGTTAGGTTAGGAAATGGGAAATTGGTTTACGTCCATTTTTTTAAGCATTTGGGAATAAATAATATGCATGTAAATTGTTTTCTTTGGTTAGGAAATGGCAAGTTAGTTTACGTCCAGTTTTTTTATTTGGGAATTTATTCCCAAAGTTGGTAATGCCGACTGCAGAGCCATCTACCGGAGGCTATATTAACCATTACAGCAACTCCCACATGCGCACTGCGATTCTGTGGAACTTAGAAGAATTTGTGTCTGCCATATAACCAACTTTTTTCAAATATGCAACTCACAATATTTTATGGACACTGTTAGACAATATTGTGATGCTGACTGCTATTTTCTCCACAGTGTATATTACTTAGTCTATGATTTTTCTATCGCACCATTTTTAATAAATGTTTGGTAATTTTAATATTGTTCTTTAATATAGATTTGGGGATTTATTGCTAAGATTGGTCACTGAAATTTCATAGTGATGTGCTGCCATCTAGGATAAACTGTATGAATTTAATACAATATCAATAATAATTGATATGTGGCAAGAATGATAATCAATGGGGTTCCATGGTGGGTTTTCGCTGGCTCTATAAACTCTGGTACTTGCACACTGTTGTTCTAAGGACTTTGAAAATATATCAGGTAAGTTTAAGTGCTGTTTTTCCCAAATTAGTATATGGTTAATTGAATAATATGTACATTGATTGTCATGTTAATGTACATTGATTTCTTAAAAGTATATTTGGGAATTTATCATGTAGTTAGGTCATACTGCTTACAAAGAAAATCCTGCCATCTATTGAGCAAGTTCTTAACTTATGCTTGTGAACTACAGTTCTATAGAACTTAGAAAAGTTAATGGAAAGCCACAGACTACAGTTTCTTTCGTTAATGCTTTTCATCTACTGGAATATAAACTATAATTAAAACTGTGATTTATATCTGTCCTTTTCCATTTTCATTACTGTTTTATTTGAATTCATTATTGGGTGTTATATCTACATTGTTATAACATTGAAGTTACATATTTTAGACTGAAGTTAATAGTAAAAACATCAGATATATAAGTAATATTGGCAAGGTTATGGCACAAAAAGTGTACATCTGAATTCAGAGATAATTATTGTTTAATATTGAACTTAGACATGTCAAAAAATAAAAAAGTATAGACAATACAAAAACAAATGTGAAAAATAAATATATAAAACATTATTTCTCATTCGACATCCATCAGTTTACTGTATGTTTCATAAAATTACTAGGGTACAATATATTATTGAGTGAGTTTCCTTTTTCTTTGGGCATAAATTTGTAACTTCTAATAGAATGGCAGGTGACATGTATTTATATAATAAATGTCATTAGATTAAATTTGAAGAGAAAAATTTTTCCCTAGATCGGGACTCGAACCCGGGACCCTTGGCTTTCCAGGCCAAGTGCTCTACCAACTGAGCTACCGAGGCGAGTTACGATCTAGACGCAAATTTTTCTCTTATATACATTGTAATTTACAGGTGTGTGATTTGTTTAGTTAGATTTAGATGTGGGCAAGATAGTGTACACTGTATTATTTTATAGGAGTGTGTGATAAATTCATTTATGTTTAGATGTGAGCAAGTTCATGTATACCACGTTAGTTTATAATAAAGTGAAATGTCATAAGTTAGTTGTTTTGTTAATTTAGGGACAAATTAGTGTGAGTTACAGTAGGCTTATGTAATATATTTTGTTACATTAGATGAAATATTTAATCATTTCCTGTATGGATTAATTTTGCCACTGTATATTTTGAGAAATGTGTTATATGTTGATTATTTTCAACAATCAATTCTATCATCCGTTAAGATTTCTTAAAATCTGCTATTGTGTCGAAATTATATTTCATAATTCTCAGTTTCTTCGCAATGCAATAATGGAAACATTAACACTGCAATTTCCTTCTACTTCAGCTCTCCAATGAAGGGAACATCTGGCTTTGTTTCCACATCTGACATTGTCTATCAAAATTTATGTCACAACCATAGCTGATACAGCTTTCTTGAGGAAACATAGAAAATAGTGCTTTGTAATTTATGTTCCCAGTCTCTTTGTGTGGTGTCTGACTTTTTTTTCTTTTTTAAGTTTGCCATTATTAGCTCCATTTTAAAACCAATTTCCAATTTAATTAATATTTCAACTGTTGAAATATCATGGACAACTGCCGAAATAAAGTAAATGAAGTCACATCAGCACTTATAATGAGGGGAATATTCTGTATTTTGGATATGACATGTAATACTGTTTATATGATATACAGTCATAATTGGTCAAGAATATGAAGACATGGAGTTTATGTTCAGAAAATTATTGAACAAATACGATAATGGGGGTTTCAAAATAAATTTAGAAAAAACATTTTACATGGGATGTGGAGCAGAAACCGAAGAATTAATATTAGATGATCAAAAGGGGGATATATTAGAGGATTTGAAGAATTTGAGTGCTCTCGGAGCAATAGTAGATAAAGAGGACAAACAAGAAAGTGATATTAAAAACAGAATAAATAAAGGTAGAGCAATAACAGCAATGATGAATGGAATCTTATGGAACAGACATATAACCTGAAAAAATAAGTTACAAACATATAATCCAATAGTGAGAAGTACTGTCATATATGGAGCTGAAGTTTGGAAATTCATAAAAAAAACTTAGAACAAATCTTATGTTGATGGAAATGGTTTTTATAAGGAGAACAGCAAGATGTTCAAAATTAGAAAAAAAAAAAGAATTACTATCATAGAAGAAAAAAAAATGAATATTAGATATTCAATAGTGGATTATATAAGATATAAGCAATTAAATTGTTATGGGCATGTATGGCGAATGCAAGTAGGAAGGCTACCGAGATAAACATTGGAATGGTGTCCACCTGGAATAAGAATGAGAGAAAGACCTCAAAACTCATGGATGCAAGAAATAAGAACTGGAATGAGAATAATAGCACTGGATGACATGGAGTGGATGAGTAGAGAAGGAAAATTAAACTTTTGGCACAAAAAGATGTGTGAGCATTATAATTATATAAATGTATTGCGCACAAATGTGCAAAGATGATAACACAACAATCACTAACACTTTAACTTTGTCTTGCATAATCACAAATTGCTTTTGTTCTTTGTGTACATGTTTCAATGAGATATCTTTCGCATTTCCGTTCATATACTTGCATATGCATGACATCTTCCGGTCATGGAATGTTTTATTTCTACAGATTAGCTGGTGGAATCCATGTATGCTTAGTCTTGTGATGACGTGTTGTATCTGGAAATTTGCTTCTATCCAGTTACTGTCTATCATCGCTCCGGTGCTGAAGAATTCCGGCCATACTTCCTCTCTTTTCCTGCATAGTCTTTGTACCGCATATTCATAGGGTTCTGTGGTTGGTAGTAGGTATGCTGTTTTCAAGTCCTCGATAAGGGAAGTCTCCCTTGCCAGTAGGTACACTAGATGGCTCCTTGTCGTTTTTGATACTCCTATTGCTCTTTTTATGTGTGTAGCTTTCACTTTTTGCAGTGTGTTCAGATTAGCTTCTGTAAGATGTGGCCATATGCTTTCTATCCCATATGGTTTATATTAAAATTTCTATGATTACCTAAATAGTACTCACTGTGTAATAAGCATCAAATTTTATTTAGAAACTGTTTTGCTCTTTCCAAAACATTTTTAGTGTACTTTTAACTTGTATTATCATCGAGAAACTTTTGTATCAAGATTACATCATCTATTGAATCTTTGTAATCATATTTATTTACTGTTTCTATATCATAATAATATTTCTATACACTAAATATAGTGTAAGATAATTTCTTTCGATGCTATAACAGATTCAATATGTGGGCGAACGGCGCTTGATTATTTGTAAAATTATATTTTCAACCCATATTACCTGGTACTTAAAAACCTTTTGTGTGTGAGAAAGCAACTTGAATACTTAATAATAATTTGAATATTGTGGGACAGTCATGTTTTTAAATGTATTATTTAAAAATTATTCTTTAATATTTTCATGCAGTAAAATTTAATCAAGTCTAATTAGGTTCTATTAATTGTCTCTTAATATTGAATGAAGTTAGAAAATGAGTGCATTAATATAGAAATTATTCGAGAGATATAGTATTAATTGTTCACTTATTTCATAATTACTGAAATTTGGGAATGTAATGTTGTATAGCTAGGTATAATATTTAAAGAATAATTTTTAAATAATACCATTTAAAAACATGACTGTGCCACAATATTCAAATTATTATTAAGTATTCAAGTTGCCTTCTCACAAACAAAAGACAACATGAAAGCAGAATAACAGCTTTTGAAATGAGTTTAATGCGCAGAACAGCGGGTTACACCAGATGGGATTGGAAAAGGAACACCGATATCTTAAAAGAATTGAAGACTACGCCAATTTTGGAATATATTAAACAGTACCAACTAAATTGGAAACACCATCTTGAAAGAATTAGTTCAAATCGGATCCCCAAAGCTGTTTATAATTATATACCACGGGGACGAAGATCATGGGCCGTCCTATGAAACGCTGGAGGGAAAATTTTCTATAGGATTGTAACAGGCCTTGGCCTAATACTTGGAAGGAAGAAGAAGAATATTTAATTCATTAGCTTCTAAAAAGTGTTTTTTTTATTTAGCTTAGTTAAAAATGTTATGTTTGAAATCATGACGTTATTGTTTTTAATGATGTAATTAACAGTTGCAGGTTCTCTGATTATAATGGGTAGCCAGGTTGATATTAAACAAGAAGGTCAACTATCACCACCTGGAATTGGACCGGAAGTAAGTTATTGTTCAAACATTTATTTAGCTAACTGTCAATATTAGCAAGTTTTCAGGATGATGGTATTTTTTCAGGATTTTTCTGACCTGTAATTTTTGTATCGTAAACAATAAGGCCCATATTGTCCCCAAGCATCTGACCATTAGAATCATTATTATCAAATTTGCCAACATTAATAAGATTCATGATGTTTCTCCAGTGAAACACCAGTTTTGAATCCTGCTGATGATTGGGACTAGTCCTGAAAGTGCTATAGATATATAACTAATATAGTTGAGTACAAGAAGCTCCTTTAGGTAAATATTTCATAATTTTATGTTTTAATTTCAAATTTGCCATGTTTAATATAAATGTTTATATGGATGGAGTGTTTCTTCATATGTTGTTTTTTTCTCAGGGAAGTACGTGATATTTAGCTGATCACTCATTCAGTGAGACCATCCTTGCCATTTTGTGGTTAAAATGTATGTTTGTGATCCAGTATTTAAAAATCCTTTTTCCAACACATCAAATCCACTTAAAGGTGTAGGGTGTTTTTTGACATGTAAATTGTACCTGTTAGGTGAGAGATTAAACTAGATAAAGAAGAAAAAAAATGTTGTCATTAGATGTCTTGATGATACTGATGCAATTTGTGTTTTACAGGAGATGCACATGGAAATAAAAACAGAAGAATGTGATCCATTTAGCAGGATTGATGTTAAAAGTGAAACATATCCAGATGATGACCCGCTTGCTTTTGAGGATACAAAACTAGAGGTAATGATATTATTAGTACATTCAAAATCACAAGTATAAAATAAAATAAATATCCTCAACTCGTGTCCAACTCAGGATCAGATCGAGGAATGAAATGAGATGAAGCACTTATATTTATAGAGGGCTGTGAACAACAAGGATACTGGCCAACCACGCCTAATGCATCAGCACAGGGGCAGATGAATTAAATGAAACAAAATGGATGAAATGCATATAGAGAAATGGTGGAATAAAATTTTGGCAGGGAAAAACAGGAGAAAACCTTGAGAATAAACTGCCGAAGCTCTGTTTCATCCACCCTCAAATCCACATGTAGTGGCAGAGACTCGATCTCGGTACCACAGTGGTGAGAGACAAGCATCTAACTGCTTACTCCACAGAGCTGCCCCCAAAATCACAAGTATTAAGGTAAAACTGCAAGGTGCAATATCTGTAGAAGGCTTATTAGCTGGCAGTGAACCTTATCTTGGAATCAGTCTTAGGATTATGATATTAATTGAAAGAGGTCTCTGTCATAGACTATTTTTCAAGGCTGCTTGAAAAGTGTTTTTGTTTGTGTGTGTTCAGCAGTGTAACACTCCATATCCAGTAACTGCAACAAATATAGAATACAAAAAGTGTAGGTAGAGTACTGGCAACCTGATAGTAAAAAAATGGTGGCATATTCAAATTCGGCGTTCTTATTGGTACACCCAGTATCTTGTAGCATAAACACAAAATTTCCTTCTTTCCTTCATCCAAGCATTTAACCAATTCAATGGGGATTCTATCTACTCCTGTTGCTTTCCCATTTTTCGTTTCCTTAATTGCTAGTTCAACTTCTTCCTTCAGAATTGAAAATTCTTTTTCATCTTCTGATACGTCTTCTTCATTTTCTATATCCAAGCTAGCCGGACGATTTCTTATCTCATATAACTCTTCTACATATTACCCCATATATTCATAATTCCCTGTTTGTTTGTTATTTCTTCATTATTTTCATCTCAATCAGCCACATACTTTTCGTGTTCTTCTTTCCAGAGTCCAAGCCTTTAACTTCCTGGTACAATAAATCATATTTTCCTTTCCTCTCCAGATCCTCTAGTTCTTCACATTTCTGCTTCATCCATTCTTCCCTTCCCTTGTCAGTTCCTCTTGTAAGTTCAATGTAAATTTCCTGTAGTTTATTTTGGCTTCTTCTGTATTGCTATTTTTCCATTTTCTTCTTTCTTTCACCTTCTCCAACATTTTTTCTGTGACCCAAGGTTTCTTAATATTCTTGCTCTCTCTGTATACTATTGTTTCCTCTGCAGCTATATATATATATATATATATATATATATATATATATTATTTATATTTATATAAAGTAATACCATGATGAGCTGATCCTGAATTTATTTTAACTACTTAATATAACATAAAGAACATATCAATTTTGTAATTAATTTCTTCATATATTATTGAATAAGCAGATACTTGTTCTGTATTATTGAATAAAGGAGGAGACACTTCTTTGTTTTCTTTGTAAACCATATTCGAAGACAGTGAACAACTGTAATAACATAAGTCGTGGTATCAAATTTGAAAACATAATCTCAATGGTATGTGTAAAACTGGTCATTTACCACTAAGACATATTTACATTTTGTGAGTAAAAGATACCTAGAATTGTGCTATGATATCACATATTTCATTGTTATTATGTTTCATTTTCAGGAAGACCAAGATGAAGAATGTCTAGAAAATCAGGGCTCACAAACAGGGGTAAATTATTTGACTAGTAAATCTGCAAAATGTTGTGTTAGCAATATTTCATTTACTCAGAAAATAAGTGATAATGGACACTTAAGTTTAGATAATGGGAAAGCATTCAAATGTCCTGTTTGTAATAAGTCATTCACTCGGAAGAGCACTCTTAATAGACATTTAAATAGGAATACTAATGAGAAGCCTTTTAAATGTTCGCTTTGTAATAAATCATTTACTCAGAAGGAAAACCTCAAAGTACACTTACATTCGCATACAAATGAAAAGTCTTTCAAATGTACTCTTTGTAATAAGTTATTTACTCGGAAGGGCAGCCTTAAAATGCATTTAAGTTTGCATAGTAATGAGAAGCCATTCAAATGTTCTATTTGTAATAAGTCATTTTCTCGCAAATCACATCTAAATCTACATTTACGTTTACATAATAACGAGAAGTCATATAAATGTTCTGTTTGTAATAAATTATTTACTCAAAAATCCAATCTTAATGTTCATGTACTTTTGCATAGTAAAGCGAAGCCGTTCACATGTACTGTTTGTAATAGGTCATTTACTCAGAAGGGCAATCTTAATGTACATTTACGTTTACATACTAACGAGAAACCATTAAACTGTCACATTTGTAATAAGTCATTTGCTCAGAAAAGCAATCTTAACGTACATTTAAGTGCGCATAGTAATGAGAAGCCATTCAAATGTCCTATTTGTAATAAATCATTTACTCGGAAAGGCAGCGTTATAATACATTCAAGTTTGCATAGTAATGAGAAGTCATTCAAATGTTCCATTTGTAATAAGTTATTTTCTCGGAAGGGCAGCCTTAAAGTACATTTAAGTTTGCATAGCAATGAGAGGCCATTTAAGTGTTTTGATTGTAATAAATCATTTATTCTAAAGTCGCAATTTGATAAACATTTACATACACATAGTATGTCTGATCCTTGAGACCATCATTCTGTAATAAATATCATGATAGGTAAACGATATTACATGCATATCTATGTTTGAATTCATAACAATAAAAGTTAAAGAACTTCTGATTAACTAAATCATTATTGAAAAATGTATTCTCATTTAATATGATTATGTTTACAGAAATGAGTAAAGAAATACATTCATTGTTTGTTATTATTCATTACGTCTACCCAGTACTAATTTCCTCGCAATTTGGTTTAAAAATATGCAAGATATAAAAATAATTTTTTCTGCATATTCTTAAAGTTATGTGCATGAAAATAGTGTCACTAATTGAACGAGCCTTTGTGAACACAATGGTACTCTGGTTAATTTTTTAGACATATTACTTCATAAGTAATTTAAAATACATATAAATCAAAATAAAAAATGAACTTCTTAAAAGTATTGTCTTGGTACATTTTTCTTAAAAACTACTTATCCAATTATTTCCAAAATTTAGTATTGTGTATTGTCCACAATAATAAGGTTTGCTTGTGATCATATTAGGTTTGTGATTTATTTTAAAAAATTCAAGGTCCAAAAATTGCTTTTCTTAAAAATTTTGCATTTTTTTTTTAATTTCAGACACTATCAAAAGCACAAAAATAAATTTACCTTATTATTATAGAGCTCTTCAAACTGCATATCCATGCCTAAAATTAGTATCCTATCCTTTATAGTTTGAGAGAAAAGTGTACCAAAATATGAGAAATTCAAGTTATGAGAAAATAAATTTAAAAAAGTGTATATTAGCAGAACAGTGAGGTGCCACTTTTAAAAATCAATTTTTATGAGCATAATGTCCAAAATCGACAAAATAATAATATACATTAATGAAAGAGAACTTCCTGGATTTTTAAAGAAAAAAGACAATCAAATTTTAAGCCAAATAAGTAGTGGGTGCCCTTAACTCCGAGATAAAAAGAAAACATATATTATGATGTTATTATTCAATTATTTATGTAGATGGCATGCCTCACAAATATTTTATGTAACATAGGTAAATGTAATAAATTTTATTACAAAATAATGTTTTAAGTAGAGTTCATTTCATCCTCTTCAACCAGTCATATTTATTCCAAGTTTAAAAAACACACTTGTAAATGAATATAATGGAATACCTTCTTTAGTGTTGTGTTAACATGCTGGCGGAGAGTAGTGCTTATGGTTGTCCTTGACACAAGAAATGCAGGGTTGTAACAAGAATATTAGCTTTAATGCATTTTCTTTTTTTGTGATTTTTTAAAAGCAGTTATGTCCATTTATTGTTATATGCTAAAAAGTTATTTTTTATTTACTTGTTTGTGATCTTATATAATTCTTCTGTTGTCACTGAACTCCTCACAAATGACTACACTGATTTTTATTAAATTTTTTGTGTTTGATTGGGTACCTCGATGGTTTAGATTCACAAATTGGACCCTCTAAAGCCTTAAGGCATAGAAGTTAATCTAATATGAAAATTGTAAAATTGCTTTAGCAGTCACTTTTTTTCGATGTTGCATAACCTATTAAGTAAACTGAGGTAGGTATTGTCCAAAATTGTGAGTGAAATCTGACTATTGAAAGCGGAGGTTTACTACAAATGTGAAATTAAAAACTGCCTAAACTGGACCGATTTTGATATTTTTGGGTCCCTAGATGGTTTGGATTAAAAATTGGTAGTTGACATTGCGATCAGATTATAGGATTTTTTATGTCAGAATTATAGTCATCTGCATTCAATATCGACATTTCGCGTGACAAAAATGTGACGCCATCATGCATGCTTCTTGCTGTACAACAGATGGCTGTGAGTCGTTTGTACAGAACTTATTTATTACATCTTAATTAATGAATTGTATGGTAAAAAAAGTAACATTTTTATAGTCCAGCCATGACATGAAAAATGAATGATCTGGCAACACAAATCTGCCAGGTACGCTACTATATATGTGTGTGACAATGGACAGAAAAATAAATGCTTAGGGATTTGAACTCGGACCCTTGAATTTACACTTCAGTGCACTGCCACTTATACGCTATCCAAGCTACCCCTTCACAAACACTTATTTTTCTTTGTATATGTATATAAACTCTGTATATTTAATTTGCCTACTTGTTATAGTGGCCAGTGATATCCATTTCCTGCTACCTCTCGTAATAGAGGATATATATATATATATAGAAAAATAAATGCTTGTGAGGGGATTGCTAGGATGGAATATGTGGCAGTGCACTGGAGTATTAATTCAGAGGACTCGGTTCAAATCCCCATCAAAGCATTTATTTTTCTTTTGATGTTATATTAGACTTGCATTGCTAAATGTAAAAAACCTAATTACAACATCTATATATATCCACTATGAACTCTTTTCTAATGTTCATCTGATGAAGTGAGAAATATTCCACTTGCTTTAATTTAAAAAAGATAATTCCATAAATGAGATAGCTACTATCCATGATGGATCTTTTAGGATCTGTTCCACCATTTGTCTTTGAATTGATGGAAACTCCTTAAAACCAAATTGGTATAGATAACGCATGATTAAAAATGCTACCAGAAAAATTTCCTGTTTTCGATCTTCAGAAATTGGAATTCTGATATGTATAAAGGGGTCGAGTGTGAGAGAAAATACTTAATTTCTTGGGTAGGGTAATGCAGTTAAGAGAGTTTCAGTACATGAAGAGCGCTGTACATATGCACTCATATATATATATATATATATATATAAAATATATATCCATCCATTGTAATTCTGCCAAAGGCAGGTCCTTCACTGCAATCATAGCATTTTCATGCTATGCTTGCAGCTTTACTAGGGAATTGTAGATGTGATAGCTTCCTGTTGCTTTCCATACCGTTGAAGGATGATGATAATCATGATGATGTCGATGATGGTCATATGATTTCGGGGACCATTTGGGCCTTAAAGTTTTCGTGACATTTGTCTTACAGGTGAGGAAAAACCCCAATAAAAACCTCACCCAGAAAACTGCCCCAACCAGGGATTGAACCCGGGCCCACTGCATGACAAGTTAGCATGGTACCTCGAGACCACAGCAGTGTACTTATATCTATCGCTATCTATCTTCGGGTTTTTACAGCTGCTGCCGTCTTCCCGTGTCAAGCCTACGGTCTTGGGCATCTTCGATGCTTAGCCCTCTAGGTTGCATTACTGTCGTCATGTTTTCATGTTTATATATATAATGAAACGTGAAATAAACAATAACTATTGTAGAGTGGCTTTAATCTTTTGTGATTAGGTTATAGCTTGTAAGGTGTCTGTTAAGTGGTCGAAAATGAATGATTGAGATGAACTAAAAGATCTTTTGGTCAGAAATTTGTTTGTAATCTATTCCATCAACTTAGTTTAACTGTCATCTTATAGGTACTTTTAACATGCCTTATGCCACACAAGTATAATTGATTGTACAAACACAAATTAGGTCACTCACACCCAAAAAATTCTATACTTTTTTAAAAATTTAGTCAGGTATATTTCATATATCGAGAGGTTAAATTTGCTTCTTTGCCTGTTTCTTGGTTTTGATATCGGGTGATGCTGATTACTTCGCCAGCGTTGAATCTTGTGCACCCGTAGTTTCATGACCGCACAGACATAAGCTTTCCACACATCCCTATCATGAGTTAACGGTTTCTAAATATCTCATGCATAATCTACTTCCCTCAGGATACAAGTTATTCTCCCACCTCATTATTGGTCTATCAACTGGGCGTTTTCCTTCAAGAAGCCCCCATGCACCTCTTTCATTCCCCATTTATTTCACACGATCTGCCCACTGCAGTCTACGAGACTTAACTGTTCATATTATATCTGGCTTCTCATAAAGAACATGTTAAGTGGTCCTCTCCATTCACTTGTCTCTTTATTTCTCTTAAGAACTTAATTCTCAATAACTAGTCATATCCTTTCCTCCCTTAAAGTAAGAGTTCTTGTTCCGCATCCAGATAATATAACTGGGAGAATAACTGTTTATATATTTTCAAATTAACAATTTTATAGGAGTTGGATAGACAAGAGTCCTTGTAATGCATAACAGCACGCATATCCATAATTGAGTCTATGTTTAATGTCTTGTGCATTTTATTCCTATTTGCAATTATTATTCGTAGATATTTGAATTCAAGTTTCTGAATGTCTGATGGTTGAAGTAGAAAGCAGTTAGCCTACTGTTTTATTGAGTAATCTGGGAGTTATGGGGGAACACACAATTTATCTCATATCTGATGATCTTGAAGAAGATTTTCGGGCTGTAGGCCGTGGTCGTGAGGCTTGTAGTTCCCCGACGTTTCGCCAGAGACTGCGTCTGCCATACTCAAGACAACCCTTGAGGATGCCAGACGCAGTCTCTGGCGAAACGTCGGGGAACTACAAGCCTAGACAACCCTTGAGGATGCCAGATGCAGTCTTTGGCGAAACGTCGGGGAACTACAAGCCTCACGACCACGGTCTACAGCCCGATAATCTTCTTCAAGATCATCATAGCAACTCCGGCCGTGGAAGTCTACATGAATACATTATCTCATATATATTTATTTTAAAATGTGTGATCCACTGAACTTTCTTGGGATAGTAAAAAGTTAACGCTCATATCGGATAAAACAACATGAACATAATGTCCTCATTTCAGTTAGAGGCTGAGTCGATTCCAGGACACTAGTGCCACTATAATGTTTACTAGGACTATCTATCTATCTAACTGGCACAATCAAATCCATAGGTATATGGCCGCATGGACATAAACTTTTTTTACATCTCTATCCTGAACTAGTATTTTCCAATCAACTCCTGTATATAACGTCCTGTAATATTACATATTATAAAAGATATTTTGGCCTTATTTGATTCTACAGATCATAAAATGTAAAGATACTTCGTCTCGGTGCTCTCTAACTAATAGCTGAAGACATGAAATTTCATAAAAATCGTCACCCTAATTTTAAGAGAAAAAATAAAAGTTTAATCAGTTGACAAGATTCCCTGTCATGTATAATAGCTTACATTATCAGAATTGAGCGTGTTTTTAATTTTTTCCTGTGCCTCGTAAAGTCCGGATTTTTATGCAATATTCATATCCACTTATGCAGTAAAAATAGTTGAAATATGTAATATTACATTTTTATTGTAGAGAATAAAAATGTTCGTTTTAATAAAATACTGTGTTATTTATTTGTCCAAACTTAGTTTTGTTTATGGTGAGATATTTTTCTCTTAAAATTATCTAATTTTATAAGAATGCTGACTTTAATATATTTGTACTACTAAAGATAAAGTAACAAACAATACAGAAGCATCGTCGCATAAAAGGGTATAATGAACGTATTTTAGACATAGGTCTTGAACCTAAATTAGGATATATAAGACCTAATATTACTAAAAGAAATGACATATCAGAACATAACGTTACAGTTATTTGCACAGCATTTTTTTATATGTTTAAATTATTTATGTACAACTCTCAAATACAGTAGTTTTCTGCACTTCAACAATTATTTGTTACATAGTGTTCTACAAGATGTTTAGCCCTGTAACACCATTGTATCACATGTGATAAAAGGTGTCATAGATAGTTATCCACGACAGAATTTTTTTTTCCAGATGATGGTGAGCAGTCAAAGTAATTTTCACCTGCATTCAGTGACATTCAACCATAGCAATATAGGTTTAATTAATCAACTAATTTAGTGACTATATCGAACCCATAGGTTCATGGCTGTGCGGACGTAAGCACGCCATATAATCTTATTCTAAGCTAATGATTTTCCAATCATCCCCTGTATAATCTACTACCCTCAAATCATGCAAAATGTTATTCTCCCACCTCATTCTTGGTCTACCAAGTGGGCGTTTTCCCTCTGGTTTTTATACAAGAAGCTTCCATGCACCTCTTTCATCCCCCGTACATGCCACATATCCTGCCCGTGGCAGGCTACGAGACTTAACTCTTTTTATTATATTTGGCTTCATATATATATATATATATATATATATATCGTCGCTTAAACAATACCGCGTACTAACAAAATGAACATTTCACACGAGAAACAAAAAAACTCTTTACTTTTCCCCCTAGTACCTATGCATTAAAACCATTGTATGTATAAGTCTGGCAAAGTCAAGGTACAAAATTGCATCCCAATCTATGTTAGAACTGAGCGCACTTCTTCCGTGATGCTAACAGTATAAAAATGTCATTTCACCAAAAGTGTCAGTTACACGGTATTGTTTCTTAAGTGACAAGATATATATATATATATATATATATATATATATATATCATGTAGCTCATTATTATATAGTTTTCTCCGTTTACCTGTCTGTTCATCTCTTTTTGCCCAGCAATATTGGTCTACTAAGAAAAAACTTTAAAAAAAAAAAAAACTGGTCAGACAAAATCAGAATATTACAAGCATGATTTTGTGCACCATATCTGTAATATATTCTGATATTCCTCACTCCACCCCAGAATATCAAAACAGTGGAGAATATTGTTTCATGTTCTTAAAGTACATTCAATTTGAATAGTTTCTTGAACAGGGTATAACGGAACATCCGGTTTGGTTAGAAATCTCTCACTCACCCTTGTACTCACTCCTCATGGTGATGGTGATATCTCTCACTCACCCTTGTACTCACTCCTCATGGTGATGGTGATATCTCTCACTCACCCTTGTACTCACTCCTCATGGTGATGGTGATATCTCTCACTCACCCTTGTACTCACTCCTCATGGTGATGGTGATATCTCTCACTCACCCTTGTACTCACTCCTCATGGTGATGGTGATATCTCTCACTCACCCTTATACTCACTCCTCATGGTGATGGTGATTTCTAAAATTGCATGTTACAATTAATATTGGGGCGCTACAGGATCTGAATGACACATTTTTAATGAACAATAATTAAACATAGAGGATAATTTCTTAATAGAAAGTATACTTACATATGGGTCAGAAAGCTGGACCTTCAATGAAAGGATGCAGAAAAGAATCTTGGCGACACAATTTGATGGATTACAGAGAAGTATGAGAATATCCAGGCACAACATATTCGAAATACATATATCAGACAAGAAATGGTCACATAAGAAACTGTTATCGATAGGATAACAAAGAGAGCTCTACAGTGGTATGGACATGTATAACGGATGTCGGAAGACCAGTGGCCTAAACAGGTGTTGGATTGGATGATACCAGGCAGAAGGAAGAGGGGGAGAAGTAGAAGAGCATGGTATGAGGGAATATATGATGCCATGATGAAGAGGGGTATGGAAGATAATCTCTGGAAAGCAGGAATCAAGGGCAAACAGCTGTAAAGTGGAAAGATTGTATTAAGTATTAAGTAAGGATAATTTCTTGTTAATGAGCATATACTCCCAAACAAAGGTACGCCATGCCCGGCGTGAGCCGGTGTAATTGTGTATACAGCGGTACGCCACGCCCGGCAAGCTCCGGTTCTCAATCTTATTATTTTAAATATTTTTTCCCTAAGTTTTCATTTCAATTTACTAAAATTATTTTTCGTTCTGTGTTTGTACTTCCTTTCTTAGCAATACTTTGCACATCCGTTACAGAATAACGGTACAGGCTGACGGTAAAAGCGTTTTCTAAAGGAGGGTGTATATTCATGTTTCAAGGTCTTTTTTTTTTTTTGGCTATGGAATGTTGCAATTTCAAAGCTTTCTCTTTGTTTATTTTATTTTTAGTTGAAAAGATACCTGACCCAGGGGTAGGTCGTGCGGAAACACAGTGATACATGTCTCGAAATTGACGAAAATACAATACGCGAGTTTATTGTGTCAGTTTTATCAGAAGATGAAAATAATCATAACAGTTCATCAAATGATTATTCGTTTGACAAATGTGATAGTTATCCTGTTTCTAAGAGAATATTATTACAATCTAAGCCTGTAAATAGTAAAACAAGTGATGTAGACCTAACTGAACAGGGTGTGAGAGACAGTGGTGGGCATGTCGCGCCAGATAAAACACGTGGCATAGAACAACTGTTTAATTGGAATTGATTCGAACCCAGGACTCTAAAAAAAGTTCTAAAATATTTAATATGATAAGTGTTTAATGATAATGCCATCAAAATTATTCAATAGGATAAATGTTTTAGTGATAGTGATAACAAATTTCAATAAAGACACCGTGCTGAATTTGAACCTGGGATCTTTACAAGTGGAAGCAACACCATCTAACCTTTAAATAAATGTATAACAGTGAGTTTCAATACAATTCAGCATGGCATGTAGACAGTAAATTATACTTTATATAAGTTTATATTATATAGTATGGCATAGTAAAGTAAAGTGATCCCACAACAGACCCGGAGGTCCTTGGGGTAGTAGGAGGTTAAGGTTCCCACCTTTTCTAGACCATCGGCACTTTATGTCAGCCGGGTTGTCAGCCCTGCGTGACGGCCGCCTTTACCCCCAGAACAAGCGTCTGGTACTCATTTCCGTTAGAGGCTGAGTCGACCCCAGGGCCATAGTGAGTATGGCATAGTACATTACATTTAAAAAAAAAATCTGGCACCCACAGCCCAGCTGGCAAAAGGTTCCCACCTTTTCTAGACCATCGGCACTTTATGTCAGCCGGGTTGTCAGCCCTGCGTGACGGCCGCCTTTACCCCCAGAACAAGCGTCTGGTACTCATTTCCGTTAGAGGCTGAGTCGACCCCAGGGCCATAGTGAGTATGGCATAGTACATTACATTTAAAAAAAACTGGCACCCACAGCCCAGCTGGCAAAAGGCAAACTCGGTGGTCAAAAGATTAATAATGGCAAAGGAATACTCACCACTGATAAACTGTTATTTTAAAAATAGCAGTGGTCACAGCTGTTACCCCAGCTGTATGATTAATAGGCATATTATAATTTATAACAACTTGAATTGCAAAATGGTATACAATTATTTTATTTAACAACTAAGGTCATTATACTCATTAGCATTGGAGTTCAAATAACGGAGTGAAAGGGCTAACAAATTTTGCTCAATTTTTATTCAGGCATGAGGTTCTTTTGGGTACCATAAATCGACCATACAGGACACACGTCTTAATTCCAATTTCAAAGTAACCCATTTCTCAGGATTTTTATGCCTTTAAACACCCATTGGTCTCGGCTAAGTCTGAACCTGCGAACTTTGGAACCAGAGCCAAGCAAGGTAACCAGTAGTCGACCAGGACTGAACCTGTTGAAAAATGTTCAGTTTATAAATAGAAGAGAGCATTTGTTATACTAGAAACCTGTCATAACAGTATGGTATAAATACTGAACATTTTAAGGAATTTCATACTCATGTATGTACAATTCAATAATACTGCCAAATGAAGCCAACATTCCATAATATGGCAAACAGTTTCATCATAGGAAACTACTGCTTTTGTTTAACTTTCCAACATAATGTATGGTTCCTGATTTTCGTCCAAGTATTTGTGTCTTGGCCGAATAATAAACATTTCCAACAAAATACTGCATTTAATTGAAATTGTTTGCTGCAATCTTGAATATTTATAATATGTCAATCAAGTAAAATGTCTTGTAAATTTTACTTTTTTTTTTTCCTTATCCAGTAATGTGCAGTTGGCTTATGTTGTTTTATGAAGTCATTTTCTCGAGGAAAGGTCTGCATGAAAATTATATTATAAATTACAAGCCACTCACTTTTGCAAATCACATTTACAGTAAAACTTTAACCAAAACTTGTGAAAACAAATTAATAATGCATTTGAATAAACCGCTTTCTCAGGCCTTAACAGTTCTTGTAGGACTAATGCCTGGCAGGATGATGATCATGAATAAATTCACTGCAAATATTAAACAACTTCAACTATTCGTTTTCACAAATAATATATATATAAATATGTGTGTGTGTTTGGAATCATTCAGTTATTATTATTATTATTATTTGGTTACTATAAATAAAACCTCTCCAATTAATATGTTGCTATAGCTAACAAAGCATACCACATAATTTTAATTTTATGTTGTTCCTCTGTATTCTGTAAATATGATGCATTAATTAAATATTATGAATTTAAAAACTTTATTTATTTATAAACAGGTTTACTATGTAATAAAACATCTTCCTGTACCCAAAGCTTTTTAAATTTTTTTCTTCTTTCTCCATTCTTCTCTATATTTCCATTCCAATTATTCCTGACCTAGCTCCCTCGTATCTCTTCTTATACCATCCATCCATTTAAATCTGGGTCACCACTTTTTCCTTTCCCAGCTTAAAAATCATTATTTGTGTATTTCAATTCTCAAATCAGCCAATCATGTTTCTTGTCTCCCAACAGCCAATAACGTCAAAGAAGGCTTCATGAGTTTGTAGGTCAAAATATCATTCATGTTTCATGGTTATCAATTAACTTGTAAATTTCTTAAACGAGTTGTGACATAACTAGAACCAGTTACCTGGAAATCAATAAAAAAAAATCTATGGCTTTAAACACAACCTTCATTTACTGTGGCTTATCACAGGTCTAGTAGCCACACGTTGAAATATATTATATACATTGGCATTAATTCATCTGCAATGTAGTAGCTGGTGTAAGTTGGGATAATGTGAACACAAAGAAACCAAATGTGAATTCAGAAGGCTCCATCAAGCTGAATGTGATGTCTGCTCATGTGGCAGGAAATTTTAATTTTATTGTTCATGCGTAATTGATATTAATGAAATTGTTAAAAGAATCATCTTATTTTAATCCATAATATGAATATACTAAATTACCTCAACAGCGCTGGGGTTGAATGCATGCCACCGCAAAAGAGTTATTATTAAATGTATCAACTTTGGAAATTTTTTGGTTTATGAGTTGTACGCATTCGTCAGTGTTGCTGCTACACCATGGAAAAAAAAAGTCCTGTTTTAGTTTTGTGGGGTTTTTATATGTTGAAAGTAGGTAATATTTAATTTTACAACACTCTTTATCAACTCAGGTCATTAGGATCACAATTTAACAGATTGTGTACACCCCCAAGAGGATTCTAGGGGTGGGCATGCTTAACTGTTGTACCCAATCATGAGAATTTCCATCTTTAACATAGAATAACTTCCTTGTACCATCTGTTAAAATAATCCTGTAACTTTCTGAGATGATGACTGCTCATACGCATAGCTGTAACATGAGCATATATCTTTGTCACAAATTTTGTAGCCCTTATGCAACCATTTTTCATCATTAAATCATTGTACTTACAACTGTTATGATTCTGAATCCCAAAAGTGTATTCCACGTTCACCATACACATACAAGACATGACCACAGCAGCCATAAATTTTATGTTTAACATCCCTAAAGTTCAAAGACTGTCCCTGCCATCAGCGATGGCGTTGTTCCAACTCAAGGTAGCACCAGCAGGCACATAAAGTATTCAGATAATTTTAACTCACCTAACAGCGAAAACCCCCAAGAAATTGGAGATAGTCAAAGCCAGGCACTTCAAGAGAGCCTTGTCACTCTCAAAGTACACAAAAAACAACTACGCCTACAGAATGAATAATACTTCATTGAGGACATCAATCAAGCTCCGCTGCAATCTATTAGAAACCCAGATATATAAAGATACCATCAAAGAGAGACAAAACAAAGCCAATGCAATACCGAGGGAAATAATGGAAGCAGAAACGATAAAAACTGGTGTGGAAAGGCCTGAACTTCCTACTTCATCACCAATACACATGCTTCGTCGCACAGTTTCCACCGGAAGATATGCCAGAATCCGTCATACCACGACACCTAGGAGGACTGCAGATGTAAGCTTTGTGATAAGTCATGCTTGAAGTACCATCTAATGAGATGCAAAAGCAGAATTCAGACTCTCATCACAATTACAAGAGACTGGTGAAATTTCAAAATGTACACATTGTGTTTATTAAAATCTATTAAAAGTGTTTCTAATTGTGAAAATGGGAGCTTGAAATAATGTACTAAGTAATACCGATATTTTTAGTGATGTACCAATTTCCAGCTAAAGTCCAGTTGTCTTGTAAACAAACTTGCATAAATATTATATTGCCATCACTGTCTATTGGGGAACCGTGGTGCAACTTTTACCCACCATATGAATGAATTGTGTACTGAAAATGTTAACGATGGAAACAATGTTCTCATACAACATTGTATTTTACAGGAAATAAGACTAAATGCAAGGTAAGATGGTACCAATAATCAAGAACTCCCATTTATTTGTTTATGACAAAAAATTATATATGGGCCTACCTAATCAGATGCTTATGCTTTTTCCATGATGTCAATGGATATCCTTTATTTACAATTTCATTACGAGCAGAATTTATGCACATTGCTGACTCGCCTGTAAATTCTGCTGTTAGTTTCACCACATCCTCAATGGCTAATTCTGGGTATTTTTCACTTTATTTGAGCTACTTCACTTTTCAAATACTGTACTTTCCAATGTTTTATTATTATACAGAAGCAGCCATTTTAAACAACAGAAATTCCAAAATATTCTACATTGCACAAGCCTAATAATATAATACTCATTTAATCTATTGAAATTGTAATTAAATATTTTAAGATTATCCTACATAACTTACATAGATGTGAGATATACAATACATATGTTTACTTATTTTCTGTATTTAGAATATTAGAGAGGGAACTACATTCTTTACACGCTTAAAGTTCAAATAATTATTATACAATGGAAATGCAGTCTTACATCTGCTTTGTTTGCATTACTTGAACTTAGCTCAGAAGAGGTAAAATGAGGACAACAGTGATTCTAGTGACAGTATTTCAAATAGGAATTAATCATATTGGATTAATGACAAATGCCATGAAAATGAAATACTTAGTTTTATTGCTCACATAAGTACACATTATTATTAATTGATATCATTACATGGCAATATAAAGTCTCAGTATGCATCATCCCTGCAAAAACTAGATATAAACTCCGTGGGCAAAAGCCTAGAAGGCTCCTGGCCTAACATCTAGTTGCCAGTTTCTGATCAACAGGTGCTAATTACAGAGCCGGATGTTCTTCCAACCAAGTAGGAGTGACACATCAGCTGTTATATCTGGTTTTTTCAATCTGTTAGAAATAATGTCTGTTGAGTATCAAACCCATGCCTTACAAGTTGAGAGGCAGACTTGCTACCCCATGTGTCATTATTCTTGTAATTTTGATTGAAATGCATCAATAATGAACAAATATATGATTTTTAAAATGTTTTATACATTCCAATACTATAGATTTAAAAACAGTCAGGAACAGGCATGTAAACAGGATATTTAAAACTGCTGCGCAATGTGTTAAATCAGGGTGCAAAAGAGCTGACAAATTCAGGTCAGAGACCTTATAATAATAGCTTTATTTTATGTGGAAGAGTCTTGTCTAACCACTAAACCAGGTTATATAAAAAAAATACAATAATTGCTGGTACATCTAAATCATAATAGACAAAATTATTTTAAAGTATTAAGATAAAGGAACCAAATAAGAAATACCTTTTTAAAAATATTGCTTTTCTATCAAAACGGTAACTAATTTTTTGCATTTAAAAATTATAATTCATGTATCATATTCTTCATTTTGATATTCCATAATATAAAACTTTGTTACATAGTAAATATTTCCATAAACTCAAAAGTAAGAATTGTAAAAATTTAAAATTTTGAAGAGGGTTCTAAATAAGAGGTACCTACACTTGCTTTTGTATATTTAGTAAAAACATTAAAATAATCCAGTACACTAAAAACAAAAACACTTTATCACACACAAACTAAAAATTTATTTCACTAGATGTGTTATTAGTGCCTTTTCTTGGAAGATAATTCATTTTTCTTCTTTGAGCAAATAACGTTCCTCAACCTTCATGAGCCAAGCAATGACAGTCAATGTACTGATCTCATTTTTCTGCTCTTGTGTCCTCAGAATACAATCCAGTGCAAAATAAACACTCAGCATCAAAATCTAAATCATCACTTGAATCAATTATTTTTTTCATTTCAGTGTTTGTTTCTACGCTTGAAAAACTTTGCATTTTCTTGACAGAGACTTCTTAGATTTTACTGATTTTTTTTAAAGAGTTGTTACGTACACCCAGTTCCTTTCACTTTTTCCTTAGTTCTTGGCACTACAGACTGCCTGTCAGAAGTGCTCTTTTTACGGTTCAGCTTTTCCGTTTTTCCGGTATTCCGTTTGTTGATGATTGTTGGATCTGTGCTTTTGGCAACTGAGGGAGTGCAACACATCAGCAGGCCTCACAAAAATTTCTGAATCAGGGACTATGATTGCATCACTCCTACCTCCAGTGTGGATGGTGAAATCGCTATCAGAAAAAATGTTGCTGTTACACAGAGCAAGTCCTGTCTCTCAAAATGCATTCATAGAAATTTGTAGTGTAGCAGCCTTCTGATAAGCGAGTCCAAAAATTCCTATTACTTGATAATGTGTCATCACACATCCTGGAGTTTTTCAAAGCCAGCTAGAAATCTCCTGTACACATTACGTCTTTAATGGCTTAATGAAACCTACATCCAATGGCCGCATTTTTGCTGTTGAATGGATGGGAATCAAACAATTCAAACGTGATTATTCCTCTCTTTCTCGGCTATTTCAATATTCCTCGTATGAGAACAGTGGCCATCGAGAACTGGCTCCACTTCTGTAGCTTTGTAAATTTGATATAATGGTCAAACCATCGAAAGAAAATGCCAGGCTGGATTCAACTTAATTCATAGCATGCCGATACTGAACCAAGAGAGGAGCACCATCCATCAGCTCAGCCTTCATGTTTTTTCGAGGGAAGACCAAAAGTGGTGGTACAAGATTTCCGATTGCATTCATGCAGGTTACCACTATAATTAAGGCTACTCTTTTAGCACTTGTCAAATTAGCAATTTCTTTTAGTCCCTTACTAACTACAATCTTCTGCAGAGTATGCTGTACAACAGCATCACCATCAACGCTGTACACTCTGTGACCATCGTAATTAACTTTCTCAAATTCCTTCTCATAAATATGGAAGACAGCTGCCACATTTTCAGGTGTGAACGAATTAACCCTCGCAGCCGAGACTCCCTGTGAGTTTTTTAAGACTGGTTTGGATACCAACCCTAAAAATAGTTTAAACCATTTCTTCCAAGAGGCGGCATTTTGAGGATTGAATGGATGCTGCAGACCATTGCAGATAGTCATTTCGAAGACCAGTTACATTACATCCATTTTCTCAGTCCAAAGAATCTTTCTTCAATTTGTAAACAAAATTTTACAAGGAGTGTTCAAGGACTAGTTTTTGTCCTGATCTCAACCCATCATTTCAGAACACAAGTCATTAGTATCACAATTCAAAACTGGGCATGGAAGGGCAGACAAACTTTGATGATACACCTCTTGTTTAAGCCTTGAGGTTCTTTCAAGAGCTATAGTACTCGTATTTTATTTAATGACACTTGTTAACAACAGGACCCATTAAGATCAAAATTCAAACCTGGTTATGAAGGGCTGACAAATTGTTCTCACGTATCTCTCATTTCAGGCTTCCAGTTATATCATATGCTGTAGGAAATTTGTTATTTAAGGAGGAATACACAATAATTCAGGTGATAAGTCCTTGAATTTTTTTTTGTTCACAAGTCTCTTTAATTTTGTTTTGTTGAAAATTAGATATTAAAGTACATCAAAGTAGAGTTCCATCAAAATAATTTAATTAATTAGTTTTTTGATTGTGTAAGAGCATGTGTTTTGACAGTTTATATTTTTTAAAATAGGAACTTGTGCATAGTTTACATTCATATGGTTTACGTCCAGTATGGTTGTAAACATGTAAATTATACTCTGCTACTTGAGAAAATGTTTTGTCGCACATGCTACATTTGTATTTCTTATTAGTATGCGATCTTGTATGCTTTACCATTTTATACTTCTCAAAGAAACTTTTATCACAAAAATCACACTTAAAAGGTTTCACTCCTAAATGCTTTTTCATATGTACCATCAAATTCCATTTCAAATTATATGATCTATTACATATATCACATTTAAAATTCTCCCCATTTTCAGAATCAGAAGATTTCTTTTGTAAATGGCTCGTCATATGCCTGGTTAAATGAAAACTTCTTGGAAATCCTTTATTACATAAATTGCATTTGAAAGGTTTGTCTCCTGTATGTATCCTCATGTGTGCTTTAAGCGTGCAGTTCTGTGAGAATGATTTAGTGCATAGTTGACATGAGTAAGGTTTGACACCTGTATGTGTACGGATGTGTTTTTTAAGATCACCAGTACCATAAAAACATTTCTTGCAGACATCACATGAGTAAGGTTTGTTTTCCCGGTGTCTGCGTATGTGTGCTGATAACAGGTGTTTTTCTACGAATGATTTATTACATAAAGTACACTCGTATTTTTCTGAGCTTTGTGGAGTGCTGTCCGTTTTCTCTTCTGATTTGATATATTTTGCTTCACTGCAATCAATTGCACCTGTTTTGATTTGTTCTGCAATATTTTGCACATGTTCTTCTTTCTCCTCATCCTAAAAAAAATAATAGTGATGAATATAATAAAGATTTGATGATTACTTAAAAACATAGCAATGATAATGTAAAAACAATAAATTATAAAAAAAGTATTTTTATTGCTTTACACATTGTTATTATTTAATGATATTTGTTCCATATTCCCTTTCCCTTCAATCTAAGTAGTCTTTTTTCTTCCAATACCTTTCGTGGATATTATTAACACCACTTAGTTATGTGCCATCAGAATCTCTTTCCCTCTGGTGGTATCCATTATAAAATCTTTTTTTACCATTTCAGTTTAACTGTTGATTCTGCGTTTTATCAATCAGGTCTTTATCTCCTTCCATAGCTTTTCTTATTTATAAGTGTGGTATTTTATATAATGTTGTTTCTGTACATCCTCTTAAAAATCCATTTCAGCTGCCATCAGTTTCTTTCCAAATCTCTGTTTCAATCCATATACTATAACACTTCTGTATATATATATATATATATATATATATTGAACTTTATACTTTTTCATATTTTTTCTCCATAGAATAGAGTTAAACATGTTAAATTTCTACCTTTATTTATTCGCTTGCGATTTCTCATCACTATTGCCTTGTTCATTAGTATAACTTGTAAATATTTACATTTTTCCATGCATTTAATTTCTCCATTTTCTTATTGTATACTATTTACAATTTTATTGCCTCTTACTAAACATTCAGATTTTTTATATTAATCTTTCATTCAGCTTATTTGTAATATTCTTGGAGCTTTCTGACCATATATGCTGAATCATCTAGATCTTCAGCCATTATTAACTGGTCGTCTGCAATAATTCATAGGAATTGTAAAAAAAATTAATGTGAGAAATTATCTTTTACTAGAAAATAATTTATTATATAAGTGTACTTGTGTTATGCCTTTAAGAGTGAGTAAAGAATGTTTTATGTTCAGGCTATTAAAACTTGTAAAATTAATTAAGAGTTCTGTTTCATTATTTAGTGCAAATTCCTCATCTTTTACCCATTATACTATGTATGGATTTATAACCAATAAATGGAATTAGGTCTCATATTATGAGAACAAATCTTTTAGGATTTATATTTTAATTGCAGTCTCAAGATTTTTATAGAAACCTGCAGTTTCTTCTGGACTGCAAACTTTCAACAATTGTAATGATTCAAAATAAGAAATAAAAAGATAACCTTTAAGTATATGTAATATAGAAAGACACAAGGTTATAATATCATGAGAATTTATTCACAGGAAAGGATGAAGTTTTAATACATATGGATGAATATGTATATCCTATTATATTAATCCTTTAGGTGCCATGAGCTGATTAGATCGGCTCTGATTCTTCAGTCCATTACATGCACTACTCCAAAACTGATCACATCAGTGGATACAGTTTAAATCTTTAACAGAAGAGATTTTACCCATGGCATGCAGAGGGTTAAATAAATTTTAATTTTATGAATAAGTTACAGTGAAATTTTTCATGTTTAAAAGAACTGATTATCATTTTAGATCATAGTACAGTTAAGACACTGTAGCCGCAAATGAAGAAGAAATTGGTTATTAACATGGTGATAGTTCTGATGCGGATAGTATAGTGCAAGATAGTGATGCAGAACAACAAAGTGATGGAATAACAGGAATGTGCAGTGTCAATTGCTGAACATACAGGTGGTCAAGAAAACAAAAATTATTATTTTTCTAATGGTCCTAAGAACTTAATTTTTAAAAAAATTGAATTTTTCTTATTACCATTTATTGTCCATAATTTGGAGGCTAGAAGTGACGAAAATAATTTTTCAAGCTATTTTGAAAGAATAGTTTCTATATACTGATGATTTCGGAAGAAATGAATAAATATGTTATAAAAAATCTAATATAGACCCAAAGTAAATAGAAACATGTACATAAAATTAAAGAATGGATAAGAAAATGTATATATATGAGTTTAGTTGATCTTCCAGATATTAGAGAATATTTTCTGGATGATATCTGGTCGTGTCCTATTTTCAGACAAGCAGTGAATTTAATGCAATTTTGAAAACATTCTGCAGTACCTACATTTAAATGATGATTTTAAACCAAGATCAGGAGGAGAACATTATGTACTCCTTCTATTCAAAATACACCGTCCACTGCATATCATAAATACTTCAAACGAGTTTGAGAAGTGAAAGAAGGTATAAGAGGTTTCATGAAACTATTGCCCCTGAAGCAGTATTTGGTAGGCAAACCAATAAAACTTGGTTATCTTAGTAATTATATGAAGTATATCAAATTCATAAAAGATTTTTCAATAACATACAATTATTTTTGTTTCTGGTTTGGTGCAAGTATTGGTGATGGTTTCAAGCATCAATTTTTTTAAGAAAGGCACAATTATATATATATATATATATTATATATATATCATCATCATCATCATAGTACATTCACGAATTTAGGCCATTTGTTGGCCTGTTTTGGCCTCAAGAGAAACACCATCCAAAAGTTCTTTTGAGTGATGTCCTGGTCTTCTTCCTGCAGGTTGATATCTTAACATTTGTTTGGGTATTCTTTGATCTTTCATTCGATGAACAGGTTGCATCCATCTTGACTTATAATCAGAAATTTTGTTTTCTAAAGGTTCCATGTGTAATTCTTCTAAGATGTCTTCTTTTTTGTGATCTAGTAGTGTGTATCTTGCAGTCCTCCGAAGGTACCTCATTTCAACATATATAATAATAATAATAATAATAATAATAATAATAGCTTTATTTTACCTGGCAGAGTTAAGGCCTTAAGGCCTTGTCTACCACTCAACCAGGTTTAAAAAAATACAAACAAAAAAATAGTCTTAAATCTAAATTATACAATATATATATATATATATATATATATATATATATATATATATAAATATAAACGATTACAAGTTATGAATACAATACAATTAATATTTATAATGTATTTTGATTTACTCTAAATTTAACGAATTAAATATATATGTACAATATATATAAAAAAACAGGAAAAGATTAATGACATAGTATGAAATTAAATAAATAGAGAAAAATTAATTATTAGACAACAGGTAACTGTATAAGCGTGACTTAAAGGTACCAAGTGTGCGGCAACCCCTGATATCTTGAGGAAGGAGATTCCAGGAGCGGGCAGAGGCTACTGTGAAGGAAGTAGAATAGGAGGAAGTGCTATGAAGAAGAATTGTTAGCAGACTGCTATCTTGTGATCTAGTGTCAATATTGTGGTAAGAGGATAACTTCTCAAATCTAGACGCCAGGTAAGTAGGGATGTAGGAATTCAGAAGCTTGAAAAGTAGTGAAAGAGAGTGCAATTTACGTCTGTCAGTAAGACGGAGCCAAGAGAGGTTATTAAAGTGTTCGGAAATATGGTCATAACGGCGGATATTGAAAATGAATCGAACGCAAGCATTATGAAACACGCTGCAGTCTCTGCGACAAGTCATAGTTTAGATCATTATATATAATGTCACAATAATCAAAGTGTGGTAACACAAGATTCTGCACAAGGATTTGTTTTAACGAAACTGGGAGAAAATTCTTTAAACGTCTAAGATATAATGTAAGATGGAGAAAGTCTTTTTACATATGTGTTTCACTTGTGTTTTGCCAGGTTAAATTTGCGTCTAGATGTAGTCCAAGATCTATTACTGAAGAAGAATAAGGGATAATTATATTATTTATAGTAATGTTTGGTAGTGTAGATATGTCAAAGGTTGTAAGCAGTCTTTGTTGTCCCATTAGAATTACTTGTGACTTGTTAGGATTTAGATTTAGACCGATACTTGAAGACCAGTTTAAAGATGGATATGAGATCGTCATTCATTTTTGTCAAGCTGTTATAGAGAGAATGAGGAGGTGAATGTAGGTAAATTTGGAGATCATCAGCGTAGAGGTGATAACGGCAGTGCTTTAGTACAGTTGGCAAGTCATTTATGTAGATTGAGAAAAGAAGAGGTCCGAGAACACTGCCCTGGGGGACTCCAGCCGGCACGTTGCGCCAAGACAAAGATATATATATATATATATTCTTAATATCAGTTTTATTCTTTCCTTTCATTTTTGCTATATAGCCTATTTCTTGTATTTGTTTTACTGCAAAGGTATTAGAGCATTTGAGGACTGTGAGATATTTTCCTACTTTCATTTCTCTCTATCAACCTATCTAATTCTTACAACCTCATGGACACTCACTTTGAAGGTCGAGAAAGGTTAACCTAGTTATTGACATATTAGGTAAACACGGAACTAAGAAATGCCCACACAAGCTGCATGTATATCAATGCAGCACATTGCAACTTAAACATGCTATGGATGCTTCTAAAGTAAAATTCACATCCGGAAGTAAAAATAGTCCCTCAGTTGGATCTCTAGGAAGGGACTGCATTAGAAGATTAAAAACAGTCTTAAAATTCTATATTGGAATACCAAAAAACTATGCATTAAAGAATTTAGAAAACTCAGGAATGTTGATCCTTCCACATTATTTAGAATCCAAGGAACAACATCCCAACAAAAGAACTGAAGCTTTATGTCACACAAGAAATGAAGCAGAAAGATTTTATCATGAAATGAAATGAATAAATTCCATACATCAATAGACATGACATCATGA
Source organism: Diploptera punctata (assembly GCA_030220185.1). Lineage (NCBI taxonomy): Eukaryota > Metazoa > Arthropoda > Insecta > Blattodea > Blaberidae > Diploptera > Diploptera punctata. The sequence continues at coordinate 310,724 of JASPKZ010007953.1, read as the reverse complement.
ATGAAAAAACAAAATTGGTGGCAAAATTTCAAATGAGATAAATACTTCAAACTTAACAATTTTACAGTGGAATGCAAGATCATCAAGAAACAAAATGGAGGTATTGAAACAAAGAAATATATGAAAAATATGAAAAGATACTACAGATCATATGTATTCGAGAAACTAGGTTAACAAATGCAGACTTATCCTGATATAAATTCAAAGACTGTAACATTATCAATTTATCCCAAAATGACAAAGAAGGTGGAGGAGTCATTTTGATGGTACAAAATACCTTAAATATAATAGATACAAAAACCAAAGTTGATATCTAACTGTTAAGACTATTTAACCTAATAAACTCACAATAAATTGTGAAGCAAGAATTCTACCAATAACCAAATGGAAAATTCAATCTGCAAACTGGACTTCATTTAAGGAGAGCACTAATATCGCATTCCAAGCAGATTCTAACGAGTCTCTGGAAAATATTAACTCTGCAACATTTGAAATAACAAATATTCATATAAAAGCAGCAAAACAATTGATTCCTGTTATCAAACAGCAAACTAACAAACCAATGAATATCTGGTGGAATAATGCCTTAACTGAGGACAGAAAAGCAAAACAGAGAGCTAGAAAACAATAGATGGAAGACAGAACATTGAATCTAAACTAAATTATAATAAAACAAAAGCAATTTTTAGATGAAATCTTTTATCTGTCAAAAGACCAAGGTGCAGGCAATATGTGTCATCACTAAATTCAAGATCCCCTCATTTACTGTTTGGAAATGGTTGAAAGCTGTAGGGAGTAAAGGATATGATATGATTACTTGCTTGAAAGAGGATGAAAATCTTATCTTTTTAAATGACCTTTGTGCTAAGAAGTCTGGAAAAACCTTCACATGGCCTGAATATATAAATAAACATTAGCAATATCTTACAAGAAATTTTGAACTAATGTATTTTCACAGTGATATAACTAATACTTTGTTCACAATGCAAAAATTTAATCTAGCACTTTCCAACCTTCGTAACTCTGCTACTGGGAATGGTGACATTCATAATGCTATGTTACAAAATGCATCAGAATCATTACAGAATGAAATTCTTCAACACTATAACATCTGGAAAACTGGATTCGTTCCCAATTGCTGGAAACAAGCAATTCATCCTCATAAAGACAAGTGGTTGTGTCAGTCACGTAGACCAATCTCTCTAACATCTTGCTCTTATAAATTGTTAGAATGAATGGTTCAAAAGTGTTTATCTTGGAGATTAAAAAATTTAAGTCTTCTTAGCCCTTTCTATTTTGGGTTCTGTCTATCAAGAGGAACAGTTCAAAAATTATTATATTTAACTTAAGAAACAGAATTGGGATTCATGAAATAATAAACTACTATTGCAATTATAATTGACTTGCAAGCTGCATTTGATACTACACCTCATATGTCACTGATGCTGCAACTTATGATGTTGGGTATAAAAGGTAGAATGCTTCAGTATATATGCTCATTCCTTAGTAGAAGAACTATTGAGACTTGTGTCACAATTACTTATCATCTCCCAAGTATATTAATAATTGTGGATTACCTCAGGGATCTATATTAAGCCCACATTATTTAACATTATGCTTCACAACCTACCTAATACACTGCTCAAAAAAATTAGGGGATATAGTAGAATAACCTATTAAAACTATGTTTTTTGGAATAGTATTACATGCAATCACTTTCTATTACTCCAAGATAATGTAAATAGGAGTTTGAAGTTGTTACGTAACCTCGGTACCACACCAGAGGGCAGTGTCTGTACTGTTGATGTGAAAGGGTGGTGTGGGGGTGAATGTTTTGTTGCTTTTTTTAAATCCAGTCCAGTTTTCAGTTAGTGAATGACTTGCCTTAGGGACAGTGATGCCTCGACAACGTGATTTACCTGAACCAATGGCTTGGAGGGTCATAGGAAGGATGGAAGCTGGACAGACACAACAAGAGGTGGCACAAGCCATTGGGGTGTCTCAAAGCGTGATTTCCAGTCTTTGGAATCATTTTCAAAGAACATACTGTTCACAGAAGAGGTCGACCAAGGGCAACAACAGCAAGGGATGGCCGTTACCTCTTGTTAACAGCCTGTCGGAATAGACAGCAGAATGCAACTCAACTGCAAAATACACTTCAAACAGCAGCAGGACGCAGGGTGTCAACTCAAACTGTCCCTAATCGACTGCATGGAAGTGGTCTCTATGCCCGTAGGCCCATGGTGTGTACCAGGTTAACTCCACAACACCGTAGAGATCGCAGAAACTGGGCGGAGGAACATCGTGGGTGGAGGCATGCTGAATGGAGATCAGTTCTTTTTTCTGATGAGTCGCGATTCAACGTTGAATGTGATAGTCTGCGTGTATTCATCTGGAGAGAAAAAGGGACACGAAACAATCCAGCTTTTGTATGTGAAAGATCCCCATATGGTGGCGGTGGATTGATGGTGTGGGCAGGAGTCAGTAGTGGTGGACATACAGACCTCTACGTCATCCAAGGTGGTACTTTGACTGCGGTAAGGTATAGAGATGAGATTCTCCGACCTTTTGTCGTGCCTTATGCTGGTGCCATAGCTGTTTCTTTTCTTTTTATGGACGATAATGCACGACGCCACAGAGCTGCCTTCGTGGACGACATGCTGGAAGTGGAGGGTATCAAGCATATGCAATGGCCAGCTTCCTCCCCGGACTTAAATCCGATTGAGCATGTGTGGGATGCATTAGCCAGGCGCATTGCAGGCAGACCAGCACCTCCCACAACTGTTCCAAAGCTGCACATTGTTCTTATGGAAGAGTGGCCACGTATCCCCCAAGAACTCATTGCTAACCTCATTGCATCAATGCCACACAGGTGTGAGGCAGTGCTGGCCGTTTGAGGAGACCATACACCATACTAAAGAAACATTTTCACCCATGTTAATGTTGCTTTGTTTGTTTGGCATACTCCTAATCAGGATCTCTTTGACATCTGGTGTGGTACAGAGGTTATGTAAAGACTTTAAACTCTTGTTTACATTCTTTTGGAATAATAGAAAGTGATTGCATCTAATACTGTTCCTAAAAACATAGTCTTAAATCTGGTGTGGTACAGAGGTTATGTAATGACTTCAAACTCTTGTTTACATTCTTTTGGAATAATAGAAAGTGATTGCATCTAATACTGTTCCTAAAAACATAGTCTTAATAGGTTATTCTACAATATCTCCTAATTTTTTTTGAGCAGTGTATAATCACACCTCCAGTGAAAATTTGTATACATACATATATATATATATATGCAGATGATATTACAATTTAGGTTATAAATGCAGATCCAAATATAACAATGAGACAGGTGCAATTAGTAATCAATGAAATAAGCTACTGAGCATGAAAATGGAATATAACAAATTTTTATTCAAAAACAGTGTGTACTGTTTTCACTAGAAGATATAGTCTTAAAAATTTCAAAACAAGTATTCCCTTAAATGGCCAAAAGATTCAATTTAATATGACATAAAAAATGTTAGGCATTATGTTAGATAGTAAGTTAATTTGTAAGACAGACATTTAAAATGCTCTATCTCAATGAACAAATAGATTAAATTTACTGAAGATAATTGTTAATAAAAAATGGGAATCTGATATTCATATATTGTGCCCATTTTATATTGCATTCATATGATCAAAATTGTTGTATGATTGTGAAATATGGGGAGGCACTTCTACAACACATTTAAAAAAAAGCTATCTCTAATTCAAAACTCAGCAATGAGACTAAGCCTGGGTGTCCCTAACACTTCTCCTATCAGGGCTATGGAAATTTAACTTTCTGTGATGATACATGAATATTACATATAAAAACGAAACTGGATTCAACATTTGAAACTGTTTATGTATTGTAAACTTAGAATGCCTATAATGCGTAGAGAAAGAAGTGTGTTAATATAGTTATACAAACTGTAACAAAATTAAATTCTCTTGACAATAAATAATGAAAGTATTCTCCAAATCCCAGGTCTAAATGAAATCCCACCAATTCCCAATAATTATTTTTTATTTACCATATCCATAATAATAATAATAATAATAATAATAATAATAATTCTTCTTCCTTCCAAGTATTAGGCCAAGGCCTGTTACGATCCTATAGAAAATTTCCCTCCAGCGTAAATAGTTTGATCCTTCCAGGAAATTCTCGTATAAGACTTGAAAGCATAATAATAGTCCCTTCGATTGGTTGCTGGCCAAAGGAAGACAAGACCAGTGATGGGGCTGCCATCTTATAGCCTCTGGTCAGGCTTTTCTGGAGAAGAAAAGAAAGTAAAGGAAAGAAGAAATGGAAGAAAGGAAAGACTCTCTAGCCCTTGGATGCCCTAATAGCGTCGGGGTAGAAAAAACAAGAGTTAACCAAGAGAGATTAGATAGTGAAGTTAAAAGAGTGTAAAACACAAGTAAGTGGAAGAAATGTTTTGCTCAGCTTGGGCACCTTGTGGTCGCCATCCACATATCCCCTAGATAAGGACTCCTGAGGGTTAATAATAATTATAATGTTTATTATTATTATTATTATTCAATGCAACAACACTGTCATTTCGACATGGTAGTATTCTCTCCTGGCATGGCAATATTTTAACCCACTTCTGCGATTGGGGGTCTGGAAGGTGGAGTTACACTGCCCTGATGATATATGATAGTATGATGATGGTAACGATGCGTCAGGAGAGGTCTTAACCCCAAACTATGTTAATGAGGATAATGGTGGCCAGATGATATTCTGGGACCATTTGGGCCTTAAAGTTTCCTGACATTTGACTTACAGGTGATGAAAAACCTCACAAAAACCACCACCCAGGAAACTTGTCCCAACCGGGGATCAAACCGGGGCCTGCTGCATTAGGAGAGAGCATGCTACCTCAAGACCACAGCAGTGGATGATGATAATAATAATAATATGAATAATAATAATAATATGATTAATAATAATAATAAACAATAATCTGATATAGGAATGAGATACACAAAGAAATTAAACATAGGTTCAATTCTGGAAATTCATGCTATTATGAATTACGGGGAGACTTGTTATCCCAACTTATCTCAAAAAATGTTAAACTGAAAATATATAAAACTGTTATTTTTGCTAATTATATTGTATGGATGTGAAATATGGACTCATACTTTAAGGGATGAAAAGAGAATGCGAGTATTTGAGAATAAAGTTCTTAGGAAAATTTTTGGATCAAAGAGAGGTGAACAGACATATGAATGGAGAAAACTACATAACAGTGAGCTACATGGTCTTTATAGGAAACTAGATGTAATAAGCACAGTTAAGTATCGTAGAATGCGATGGGCAGGACATGTGGCACGAATGGGAAGTGAAACAGGTGCATTGGAAGCATCTTGTATGAAAGCCAGAGGGAAAACAGCCAGTTATAGACCAAGAATGTGGTACGAGAATAACATTAATTGTGGTATGAGGGAAGTAGATTATACAGAGGATGATTGGAAAATGTTAGGTCAGGATAGTGATGTATAGAGAGCGGATGTCTGTGCAGCCATGAACCTATGGGTGCGATAATGCTAGTGAGTTGGTTATTTGATAATAAATATAATAAAAATAATAAAAATAATTTTCCACTTTAACTTCAAACAATACAATAAATGAATACCTAATTCTCTAGTAATGTTTGTTTTTCTACAACATTTGTCTGACAGAGTAATTGAAAATCAGTGCCGATTTAATCTCTTTGTACATCATATTATACAGAAATTATAGGCATACCAACTCTGACAATCTTTCATTTACTTCATATCGTATTTCAAATAGGTCTACCACTATATTTTGTCACTGATTATACCATTTGCACAGTCAGTCAGTTTTACAAATGGTGGAGGAAACACTTTTTCCCTCTTCAGCACCAGCGCCTTTGCTTTCCCTCATCGGCTAAAAGTTGGTGTTGTCGGGTAGTATATTAAGAATGCAAATCATTTACAGATTTCATTAATCACTAATTTTAAGAACACTACCAATGTTTATTTTTATGATTACAGTTCATTATGTGTTTATTGCCAGAGTGTTGGGCATTTCTTCTCACTATCAACAAATCTTGCTCGTCTATGGGCCTGATGTTCAACTTAATGGATGTGTGGCATGCTAATTCAACAGATACAGTGATATTGTCTTCAATGTTTTTAATTATGTGTATGACATCAGCAATGAACAGTTAACACTGTCACTACAACAACTAAATGAATTGAAAACGGTGAGTATTGTTACTACATAAAATGTTCAATAGTTTACAGATTATATGTATATTCTATCATACCTATCTGTTTTTAATATTTAATTATAAATTGCATATAATAGTTTATCATAGGTGAATAGTATTTTGTACAAACAAAAATTCCAGTAAAATTTTATTTCATCTATTACTAGGTTTTATACACATTTATTCGTCCACCGCTGTGGTCTCGAGGTAGCATGCTGCCTTGTCACGCAGCGGGCCCGGGTTTGATCCACAGTCGGGACAGTTTTCCCGGGTGAGGTTTTTATCGGGGTTTTTCCTCACCTGTAAGACAAATGTCAGGAAAACTTTAAGGCCCAAACGGTCCTCGAAATCATATGGCCATCGCAATCTTCATCATTCATATTCATCTTAGATTAAGCTTAGGATTAAGGACTCTCCTGGCACACCACTATCATCATCATCCATCATATCATCAGGGCAACGTAATCCCGCCTTCCAGGCGCACCAACCACGGAAGTGGGTTACAAGTACACCATGCCAGGAGAGAAACCAGGAATGTTGAAAGACAGCCTGGGGCATTTGCAAAAAAAAATATATATATACATTTATTCTGTGATTACAGTGAGCACAAATTTGTGGAAAATTCAATTTATAAGTAGAAACGTTTTAATTTCTTTTATACTCAGCACAATCCATCAGAATTTTAGGACACAAGTGGGATTTTTTTTCAAATATACAACAAAGAAAATAATAACTAACTACATTAATAATCAAAATAGTAAGTTAATAAAGTGAAATAGTTACTCGTAGTATTAGTCATCAGATTAATTTTATTCCCATAAAAGTTTCGACATACGAGATATAGAGAATTACCTAACTTTCTATGTCTGTCTCTAGATTTACGTATGTAACGTAGTATTTTCTTTTTCCAACATTGATACAATATTTTTAGTTGAAATTTCAAACATTAAAAAATTAATAATTTACTAAAACATTAATTTTAGAAATACTTTTACATACATGGATATTTAAAACAATACAATTTTAGTAAGAGGTATCTATTTTATTCTTAATCATTAATAAGAATATTTGCTTTAATTATAAAATGTTTTGTGCAATTTTACCAATTCCTATAATTAAAATAAACAGGTTAGTTTTGAATAAAAAATAAACCACACATTGCATCTTTACATTCATTTCAAATTAATTATTTCATAAAGATATTTTAAATTTACAAGTTTGGGTTTTAAAATGAGAAACACTAGATTTCACTTGATATGTTATGCAGATGATGTCATTCTCCTTTCAGAATCTAAGATAATTTACAATGATCTTTATATCAATTTAATATAAATGCCAAAAAATACAATATGGAAATTAATACAAATAAGACTAAATGCACAACAATATCAAAGAACCAGTAAGATGCAAATTAGAAATGGTAAGAAAAATTATAGAACAAGTGTCAGAATTTAATTATTTAGGTGTATTAATAACAAACACTAAAAATTTAATAAAATAAGTACACAAACAAGCCAATAAAGCAGCACAAATATCAGGGTATGAGAAAGATTTAATATGGTGCAAACCAACATGTCAATATAAAGCAAAATCCGCATATACAAAATGATAGTTTGACCTGTTATTGTAAATGAAACAGAAACTAGGGCTGATACAACAAAAACTGAACAAATAATAAGCACATGTGAAATGAAGATCTTAAGAACTATTCAGGGGAAAACAATATTAGATAAGATACACAACATAGAAACTAGGGACAAATGTCATATTCAAGACATAACCAAATTTATTATAGACAAAAATATTGGAAAAGTCATATAGGAAGAATGGAAGACAACCGACTTGCAAAATGAGCTAAAGAAGATACTACAATAGATGGGAGAAGAACATGAGCAAGACCAGCCAAGACATGGATAGACAGTGCACGCACATCCAATACGTCTTCTTCCGAGGAGTGATTTTGGAGATAAACAGGATGAAAATCCTACAAATTAGGAAGAAGAAGAAGTTTATGGTTTCATATTTTTTACATGATTTTCACAGAAATGGCCATAGTTAGTACACATATGCCAGCATTGAATAAAATTAACATTTTAATCAATAATTTAATATTTCTCACTGAACGACAAATTATAATTGAAGAGGAAAATGTAAAAATAACATTGCTGAGGAAATAATGAAAATTTAAATGCCTTGAAAGAAACGTGTAGAAATCATTGTATGGGGTAAAGAGATAAACATATACACAATAAAATGACACAGAAAAGATTGGATCTAACATTTACAAAAATATGAAAGAGAAATAATAACCATTAAAGTGTTATCCAGGAATGTCCATTAAATCACAGATTCTACTCTCTCCTATATAATCCCACATACCTATAACAGTGAGTGAACTATTGTTTACAACTAAATTGGGTAGCTTCTTTATTCAAGAATACTTTCTGATGTGACTATCTAAATGACGCTGTTGCCAAAATTAACGAGGACTTTGACTCACTAATGACTTGGACAGTTAAATATGGACTGTAATTAAATCCTAGAATGCCACAATCAATCATTATGGGTCTATTATCCACAATTATTAACGTAAACACAGTCTCGTATGTGTCACTTAATGGAGTTCAAATCCCCTTATAGTGAGACAGTAAAAATTCTAGGAGTATTTATTGACAACTTAAATTGGAATACGCAAATAAACTACACATGCAGAACAGTCTTCTCAATAATACATTCATTAAATCGCATAAGAAATTGTCTGCCATTCGCTCTTAGGAAAATGTTAGTAGAAACACTTGCAATGCCCCATTTTGATTATTGTAATACTGTTTTTACAGACTTAAATAATATGTTCACTCAAGGACTTCAATGTGTTCAAAATACTTGCACATGTTTTGCTTGCGGTATTTGCAAATTTGACCATGTTACACAGTCCCAGGAACAATTATCATGGTTTTGTCTAAGAGATAGTAGGACTGTACATTCCCTATCCCTTCTCTATAAAATACTTCACACATCATCACCTAATTATTTATCACGCCGCTTCATCAGACTATCCGACACACATAATCTTGACACTCAATCCCATCAGCACATTGTCCTTCATATCCCTCCTCATCACACTGTGTATTATTCATTATCTATTACAGTCTCACTTGCCAAGACATAGATATACCTTCCGCCCTACGTCAGAGACGGTCAAACTACAACATCCTTCAAAAACAAACTGAAGAACTATTTAATAACACACTAACTTATATACATCACTGATAGAATTATTTACGAAAATAATACTAAAATTAACAAATATTTTTGTTTGTTTAAATGTTGTATAACCGGTAAATTTAGTTTTCTATATCTCATTTTTCTTTTCTTTTATATAAGCACCTACATTAGACAAGGACGATCTACAAAAGTTTAATTTGTTTTGCTAGAATACATTTTTTTATTAGTTTTAGTCTTTATCTGAACTATCATTAACTGGTTGTATTATAGATCACAATATAATAGATATTATCTTATTGGTCAAATCTTCATTTAGTATTTTATATTAGAGTTAATTATGATTGTCATGCATGCTATTATGCATTGCAGAGACTTTTGATGTCCCAACTCCTTTCAAAAAACGTTAAGCTGAAAATATATAAAACTATTATTCTACCAGTTATATTATATGAATGCGAAACATGGACTCTTACTTTAAGGGAGGAAAGGAGATTACGAGTATTTGAGAATAAAGTTCTTAGGAAAATTTTTGGACCAAAGAGAGATGAACAGACAGGTGAATGGAGAAGACTACATAACAATGAACTACATGGTCTTTATAGGAAGCCAGATATAATAAGAACAGTTAAGTCTCATAGACTGCGATGGGCAGGACATGTTGCACGTATGGGGAATGAAAGACGTGCATGGAAGCTTCTTGTAGGAAAGCCAGAGGGAAAACGCCCAGTTGGTAGGCCAAGAATGAGGTGGGAGAACAACATTAACTATGATTTGAGGGAAGTAGATTATACAGGGAATGACTGGAAAGCATTAGCTCAGGATAGGGATGTATGGAGAGCTTATGTCCGCGCGGCCATGAACCTTCGGGTTCGATAGTGCCAGTGAGTAAGTAAGTAAGTAAGTATGTATGATTGTCATGTGCTGATGTAATATATGTTGGTCCTGGTGAGTGTAAGAGAAGGTCACATGGCCTTAACTCCACCAGGCTAAATATATAAATATGTAAATAAATAAATAAAATACCATTATAAATATTATATAATAAAGTTATTATACGTAAATTTATATACTCAGGTTGGTTGATATAGTATATTATGATGCGAGGTTCAGAAGTGGTTTTTACAGAATTGAGGAAAATGCTTAAAAACTGAGCAATAACAAGATTAATATCCAAGATTCTGTAAAACACTTCACAAAAGTGTGTTACACATTATTTTTTGTGTGATGGTGTTTTCAAAATAATAGTAAAATAATAACATTTTTCTTGGAAATATTTGCGTTCATTATAAACAATTGACTAATGATAACAGTGTGGGTAATATTATTATGATATTGTGAAAAGAAAAATTAATGTCTGAACCAGGAATCAAACCGTGGACCTCTAGATCTCCAGACTAGTGTGCAGCCCACTACACCATTCTAGACCTAGTCTGGAGAACTAGAGGTCGACGGTTCGATTCCCGGTTCAGACATTAATTTTTCTTTTCACAATATCATTATAATATTATAATATGATCCATTATTGGAATTTCTTAAAAATAACAGTTAAATAGTGTGGGTTAGATTATTAGTTGAAATTACAGGAGGTCGTGAGACCATTTTGCTATAAAATGGAGGCAAGTATGTGTTCATTGTTTTATATTGTTTCAAATAAGGTTCAGTTCATTTAAAATATAGTTATTTGTTTTGTATAATGTATGTTAACACTTCCTTTTGGATATTTTATGTATATACATTGTATGTCGTATACATAGAGGGCAGTGGTTTTACTTCCCACACACATTTTGTAATATGTAATATTACAGTATAGTTATTTTATTACAGTATAAGTATTTAGGTTGGCAACCCTGAAATGTAAGAAGTTGAACTATCAATTATTGTAGCCATTGCTGAAAGTACGACAAAACACACTATCGCCCAAAAAAATTACTTTTCTTTACCCATATATCCCCATGAGGATCTATGCAGGAGTTTATAACAACAACAATAATTTCCATAAATATCAGCCATCAAGACAAATGGTTACCAGATTTGCTTCAGGTCCTATAGTTCACAGATATAAACATGGTCTGGGTAAATACATTTTTAAGTTAACTTTTATTCAACAACATGCTTTAATAACTTAAGTCATTAGTATCACAATATTAAAATCTAATGAAAAGGCCTTTAAATTTTGCTCAAATGCCTCTTATTTCAGGTTTTCTTCTTTTTTTACATGCCATAGATATACAACAGCTGACTAACAATTTTGATTCCCTTCCAGAGAAAGACATACACATGATTCTTAAGCCTTTAAATATTCTTTGACCGCCATCAGACTAAAATCTGTAAATGTTATATTGAAAAGAAAAATTAATGCCCGAATCAGGATTTGAATCCAAAACCTGTTGTTATGTTCACTGTAGAGGTATTGGGTTCAATTCCCAATTCAGGCTTTAATTTTTTTTTAAAAACAGTAATTGTTCATCATTGTGAACGTGGAAGGATTTATGCTTGGATGGGAAGGAAGCCTGAATTAGCTCAATGGTTAAGAGCATCAGCATGGAAAGCTCAAGGTTTGGGGTTCGATTCCCGGTTCAGGCATAAATTTTTCTCTTTACCATTTCATTGGTTAAAATTTTGTTTATAGAGGTGAGTGGTAACCAACTAGTGTCCACCATGACAGATGTGTTATGATGATCTTGATGAAGATTTTCGAACTGTAGGCCATGGTCGTGAGGCTTGTAGTTCCCCGACGTCTGGCATCCTCAAGGGTTGTCTTGAGACTGTCTCTGGCGAAATGTCGGGGAACTACAAGCCTCATGACCACGGTCTACAGCCCGAAAATCTTCATAAAGATCATCATAGCAACTCCGGTCGTGAAAGTCTACGTGAATACAATAGAGATGTGTGTTTACCTCTGATGTGTTGATGAGTGAAGCTAGGAAGTAAGGGTCTGGTTTTACATCTATACATTCTATGTCTCCGCTAACATGTTCTTCACATTCATCCTCTTCTCTCTTCAAATCACACTCTATGTCCTAGAAATATAACATAACTTAAACTAGGAATTCCCAAATCTTTTCAATGATGTAAAAAACATTTACTCATTAATAACACTATGAGGTTTGAAAATACAAAAGGAAGTAACATTATGACGTTTGTTTAATAATTAAAACATTTTGTCTGTTCATTATTACCCCTTATAGTTGTTTTTGTCAAACATATGTTTCAGGGCTTCTTAGCCTCATCGTCAGCAATTACAGACTGAATTTTCCCATGTTATCGGCCCTGATTCTTGATTCCTGCTATCTCTTTATCTGGTTCTATGAATTTACTAATGAGGTTCCTTTCTGCAGGAATTTCAAAATTCGTCATTCTTTCCTTATTCTTCTGTATATAGAATTTTTCCCAATGGTAAGTTCATTTTTGTTTTCTGACTATTTTAATAATTTTGTGTTTTCATCTATTTTGTGTTTTTCTGACCAAATGTGAGCAGCCACTGCAGATTTTTCTACTTCCCCTTTTTTACATTCCTTATGTGTTCTTGAGTTCTAATGGTTAAATTTCTTATTGTTTTCCCTATGTATATCTTATCACAGTCTTCACATTTTATTTTATATATTCCTGATTTTTTACCATCATCAATCTTTTCACAGACAGTTATCTTCATAAAACCTCAAATCATGACCCTAAACAAAAATTTTGAATCATCAAATCATTGACAGATCGAGCCAAAAAACTTTGTCATCCGGATTTATTAAAAACGGAACTTCAACACCTCCATATGGTATTCACAACCAATGGATACACCAGGAAAGAAATCAACCGAGCCAATCATCCCAGACGATACAACAGCAACAAGGAATCAGAGGAAAAAACTTCAACAAGAGCATTTTTACCGTTCATTAAGAATGTAACGGACCACTTTGGAAAACTACTAAAGAAAGAAGACATAAAGACAATATACAGGCCTACCAAGAAAATCAAAAATCTTCTCAGACCTATAAAGGATCAACTCCATCCCCATCAGACAGCAGGCATATAAAGGACACCATGCAGTTTTGGAAAAGTGTTTATAGGCACCACCAAATGCAGTATCGCAACCAGACTTAAGGAGCATGAAATATACAGTCATCTTAAACAAATGGATAAGTCGGCAGCAGCAGAACACTCCTTACTTGATGGCCACAGAGTACAATACCAGAATACAGACACATTATCTAACTGCACACACTATTTTACCTGTCTACAATGAGAAGCCATCAAAATATTCAAACATAAAAACAGTTTCAATAGAAAAGAAGAATCATTAAAAGTCAACAAAGTATGGATACCAGTTCTAAAAAACGCAGAATGTAAACCTCTACAAGTACAGTGGACTAGATCATCAAACAGCAATCTTATTGGAGCAATGGAAGTCCCTAACGCTGACCAATCAGAAGGCAGATATAACTTACGAACACATTGCAGTGAACGTATAAATAGGACAGACAGTGGACAGAATTGCCAATCTCAAGACAACTTTTGAGGATGCCACACGCAGTCTATGGCGAAACATCAGGGAACTACAAGCCTCACGACCACGGCCTACAGTCCGAAAATCTTCAAGATCATCATAACACTGAGTAATGTTTATCATAGCTCCAACATGTATGTATCCTAATAAACTAAATGAATTTCAGTTTGAAATAATGAGTATGTTACCTGTGGCTCTGTTTTTATTTCTACAAATGAGAGAGGATCCATCTCTTCTGATCCAGTGTGAGCATCCATTTCTCCTACAAAAAAGTTAATACTATTAGTATGTAAATACATTCATACCTCTCCTCATAATCAATCTTCTAAGTAGATTGCAATTGTGAACTTCGAAATTACCGCACATTCCTACCTGATCCGGAAGTTTATTGATCCACCAACAGAGGAAAGAAGGAGTGGTTCTTCAGATCAAATAACATCAGTCGTCAAGAGTATACTGAGGATGGGGTTGCCAAGACCCTGAAATCGCAATCTACTTAGAAGATTGATAATGACGAGAGGTGTGAAACATTTTAATTTATCTTAAATTAAACCTCATAGTGATTTATCTATATATAAATACCTGAAGGAAAACTTTGCACCCCATTTTAAGCACATTGCATGCACAGAGGAGTGTGATATTTAGCATAGTTAATGTTCATACAGGGAAGGAATGCAGAAAAATAAAATGTATCTATAATATGTGTTAGAAATAAATTAAATTAAACAAAATAATTTTTTTTTTCAAAGGAATTTATGTGTATTGATCATTCATTTGTGTACTCATTCATTTGTTTACATTCATAGCTGCAAATGCATTGTTGTAAAAAGACAATCTGCAGCAGCTATGTGAATTGATTTACTCTCGCGTATGTTTTATTAGTGTTATTTTTATTATTAGTGATTTAGAAAAATTAGTATATTTTATTATCACATTTAAATTAAACCCTGTCTAATCTTGGTTTCAGTAATATCATGAATTTTTCTTTTTATATTCACATATTCGCACATATGTCCATATGCTTCGATATAGAACATTGACGGGTCAGTTGTGAGAGTCAAAGAAAAGGGATATATATATATGTATTGTCGTACACATAACAATAGGCCAAATGCAAATGTAAATAGTATAAATAGTGTACAAATGTCAAATGATGCTTTATTGTTTTTTAAATATGTCTTAGCCAAGCTATGCCACGTATTTCCTATTATTCGTATTTTTAAAATAAATTGAAAATTAATGCATAACAACATATTTGTGACAAACTTAAATATTGAATGAATTGTGGTGGAATTTCCACCACTGGGCGACCACTAGTTGTTATAAACGTTCAATGTAAATATATTCTGAACATTGATAGGAAGTAACATTGTAAGATAATTTATCAGGAGATTGAATTGGAAATATACTCCTCATCTCAAATTCTGTTTTGGTGAACATCCTCTCCATTTTCAACCAGTATCTGATGGCTGTTGCTTTGACTATTGAATCTCTTGAAAATTCTTTCTCTCTGTTGATGATCACAATAAATCTTTCCCCAGGAACTTCAAAATTCATTCCTCTGTCTCTATTTTTCTGGATTTATATTTTATTCCCATAATGTGAGTTCTGTTTGCTTTTACAATTTCATTAATTTTGACTTCTCTTTATTTCTATGATATTTTGTCCGCACATGAGGAGCTATTTTAGGTATTTCCACTTTCCCATATTTAATACTTCTAATGTGTTCCTTCATTGTGATATGTGAATTTATTTGTTTTTCTTATGTAGCCCTCCATGATATGTTTACCTTCAACTTTTATAAGATTCATGATGTGTTCCGTTGAGGTTTATTCAAAATTAATATTCCATAATTTTATATTAATATCTTTACCTTGTTGTAGTTTGCATACTTAAATGACCCTGAGAGCTATGCCGGCAGCAGCATTGCTACCGAAAGTGTTACGCATGCCGGACAGGGTAAACACCAAAAATACTAAATATATGTTCACATGTACAAATACATTATATAATGGAAATGGACA
Source organism: Diploptera punctata (assembly GCA_030220185.1). Classification (NCBI taxonomy): domain Eukaryota; kingdom Metazoa; phylum Arthropoda; class Insecta; order Blattodea; family Blaberidae; genus Diploptera; species Diploptera punctata. The sequence continues at coordinate 294,702 of JASPKZ010007953.1, read as the reverse complement.
CTTAATGACAAATAGGGAAATTTCGAAGAAATGGCTGAATTCAAACAACTAACTAACTCACTGGCTGGGAGAATGACAGTTATATATATTTTCAGTTTAATGTTTTTTGACAAGAGTTGGGACAACAAGAGTCCATGTTGTGTATTATAGCATGTATTTTGAGAATTGAGACTATGTTTAATTACATTGTGCATCTCATTCCCATTTGTAATTATTGTTCCTAGGTATTTGAATTCAGCCTTTTCTTCAAAATTTCCCTTTGTTATTAGGTGCTCATTTCCATTATATAATGTATTTCTATATGTCAAAATATATTTAGCATTATAGTTTACTTCCAGTCCCAATTTCTGAGTGTTACACAATAGAGTATGTGTTGGCCCCAGTATCGCTTCACTATCACCCAATAATACTGCATAATCAACTTAGACTAACAGCTCATTAATACCAATAGGGTGTAGACCTATATTCTCTACAGATTTGATGGCATGCTATAGTACAAAATGGAATAGTAGAGGAGATAGTGCATCTCTTTGCTTTAACCCATTATGAATTTCAAAAGTATCCGAAAACAGTTTGTCTACATGTAGCCTACTCTTTGTGCTATTTAGACACATTCATATAAGTCTGACTAACTTTTTCCTCTTAATTGAATCTTGTACCTTTTGGAAGTCTACATATAGTAGATGTACACTGCCTTTTTATTCCCATTTATTTCCTAAAATCTGTCTTATACTAAAAATCTGATCTGTTGAAGACCTGTTTCTTCTAAACCCAAATATATGTGAATTCAAATACAAAAGAACTGTAATTACAAATTCGAATGAGATGCACAAAGAAAGTGAATAAAGGCTAAATTCTGAAAATGCATGCTATTATACATTATAGGGACTCTTGTTGTCCCAACTTATTTAGAAAAACATTAAACTGAAAATATACAAATATGTTATTTTTCCAGATACGTTATATGTATGCAAAATGTGGACTCCTACTTTAAGGGAGGGGAAAAGATTATGATTATTTTAATATAAAGTCCTTACGAAAAGTTTTGAACCAAAGAGAGACGACTCAATAACAGTGAGCTACATGATTTTTATAATAAACCTGATGTAATAAGAACAGTTAAGTCTTGTTGACTGCAATGGGCAGGACATGTGGCACAAATGGGAAATGAAAAAGGGGAAGAAAATAAATTAACCATGATTTAAGGGAAGTGGATTATACAGGGTATGATTGGAAAACATTAGCTCAGGATAGGGATGTATCAAGAGCTTATGTCCACATGGTCATGAGCCTATGGGTTCGATAATTCTAGTGAGTTAGTTAGTTTTCTTATTAAGACTTTTCATATTCTCCATATCTGATTTGATAAATTCCTAATTTTGTTTATCTACACCCAGAAATATATAATTAATTTTAAAGTTCCTGGAAAAAAATGACTAAATCATAAGGATCATCTGCCAATCACAAGAAGGAAAGAATACACAAAGACACTCAGTTATCAACAAAACCATCAATTTTTAAAGAGAAAAATGTCTGCCTGAACCATGAATTGAATCCAAGACCTCCTCTTCTATCTTATAATCTTGTTTCCCATTAGTAGAGAAACATCTTTCAGAATGAATTGGGTTGCTTCTAAACCAATAGTAAACTTTAACTTCTTATTATTACAGTTAAGTAATTTTCAAAGAGAAAAAATTGATTCTGATGAATTTTCCTCGTATAACTTTCAAAAAAAGAGCTTATGACATAAATTACTGTAAAGACCCATCATAATATCTTTCTGATTTAGGTAACCAAACTGATCGCGAAAGATGTTTCAGTGCTACTGCAATGCAGAATTATAAGAGAAGAATTTGTGTCAGGACAGAGTAGCTGAAGTGGAAAGAGTACCAGCACATAATGTTGAGTTCAAATCCCAGTTCAGGCAGATACTTTTCACTTAAAAAAATTATGAGCACTTTAACAGAAAAATGTTCAGGTGAGAAAACAAAATATGAAGTGATGTGTACATTTATGATTCAATTTCTTAATATAAAACCATGTTAGTAATAAAAAATACTCACAAAACTATACTAACAATGACAAGAATTGTTGAATAGGACATAAACCATGAATTCATACTAAGGAAAAAATTAGTGACACTTTAATGTACTTACTACACCTACATTATGTCTAGTGTTTAACTAAAATATTGTTGTAAAGAAATTAGGACAATAAAGAATTGTTTACAGAATGAGGTATTTTTTCTCTGAAACTTAATAAAATTAATTATATGTAGAAAATAACACTATGACGTTTATTTTAATATGAGTTGTGTTTTTGACTCACCTCATATACCTTGATTTTTATACAGACCTAGGTTTTGTCACTATACTTCACAACATTCTTGATGCCACATTTCTGCCGTCTTGCAGTTGTCCCTCCTGCAAATTAATTTTTGTGCACTCTGTTGGCTGACCGATGAACTTCCAAATCAAACCCTTCTCCTTTTCATCGGGAATTTCGAAATTCATTGTATTCTTTTTATTGCATATGTAAATTTTCTCCCAAATTGTGAATTCCTTAGATTTTTCTAACTGTTTAAGTAATATGCCTTAGTTTTAATTCTGTTTTTTCTGACCATGCATGTGCAGTTATTGCAGATTTTTCTATTTCTCCATTTTTAACATTTCTAAGGTGTACTTTCAATTTTGTATTTTAATTCCTTTTGTTTTCCCTATGTATATCTTTCCACAATCTTTACAAGTAATTTGATAAATCTCTGATTTGTTGCCATCTTCAATCCTTTCATTTACGTTGGTTATGAATAAAAAGGAAAAAAAATATTAAAAAAACCATGAATTTTGAAATTTCCAGTGAAAAGAAAAGGGGTTCGATTTGGTAGTTCATCGGTCAGCCAACAGAGAGCACTGAAATCAATTTGCAGGAGGGACAACCGCAAGATGGCAGTTGTGTGGCATTGAGAATTTCGCGAAGTATAGCAACAAAACTTAGGTCTGCATAAAAATCAAGTAATATGAGTCAAAAACAAAACTCAAATAAATTAACTTAATAAAATACCTGTCCTCTGTATTTAGTATTGTTGGGGATTGTAGCAGAGATATCACTTGCAGTAATATAAAGGACAGCAAGAAATGGACGTATTACTGTTATTAAATTTGATTGGTCAACAGAGAATATAATTAAGTTTTGGTCAGAAGAAAGCAAGAAAATTTGTAAAAAGAAAAAAGGGAAATAGATATTGAGATAAAAATAATCTATAATATGTGATACAAACATTATGGATCATGCAAAAATAAGATTGCCAACTTACGGGATTATTAGTTCATATTTGCCAGCTATCTTGAATTATGCTATAGTAGAGGATGCCAAACTTAGGTAACCTTCATAACATAAAGTATAAAAAGCTAACATAATGACGAAGGTAACACAGCCATGTTAATAATGCAGTAGTCTGAATATTAATGTGCTCATAAATAATAATAAGATTTAAGTTTGTTGGAAACAATACTAAATAAAGTCGGTTGATATCGCAATAGTCACCAGTCCATTTAGGGAGTACAACCTACATGCATACCACCTTCAGAAGGTGCAGGCAATAGGACCACAACATTTTTACCTTGTAAGAACTTTATACAGTGGTTCCTCCATCAGACTGTCATTGTAACAAAAATACCACCCTAACTAAAATAGCATAACTGAGTTGGGGATGGTGAAACATTGGTAGAGGAGCATATATAGCTATGCTTGCAGCTTTACTAGGGAATTGTGTAGGTGTGGTAGCTTCCCGTTGCTTTCCACACCGGTGAAGGATGATGATGATAATGGTAAGGATGATAATGATATGGATGATGGCCATATGATTTCGGGGACCGTTTGGGCCTTAAAGTTTTCCTGACATTTGTCTTACAGATGAGGAAAAACCCTGATAAAAACCTCACCCAGAAAAACTGCCCCGACCGGGGATCGAACCCGGGCCCGCTGCATGACAAGGCAGCACGCTACCTCGAGACCACGGCGGTGGACTAATTTTACTGTGTTTCTCATAAATAAATAAATAAATATGTAAAAATTATAAAAGAATGTTAAAAGTAGAATTGAAAAACATTAAAAACATTACAAAATGTTAGTAATGATACAAGTACATAGAGTAACAGTATTACAACAATACAAAATAAGGAGAAAGATAATGTATTAATATTTAATTTTAGAAAGTTATATTTTGAGGTTATTTTCCAATTGAGGGTCTTTCCACTTTTCAGCGGTTGCCCTTTTACCAGCCGGCTGCTGGCCCTTCACATCCACATGTGTCAATCACAGAGGTAGATGATCAACAGCCAGTGTAGGGGTGACATGTTGTTAGCATGTCGAGTCCCCCAGCCATTATAGCTGGTTCCTCAACCTGGAGTCGCTACTTATTGTAGCTACCCAATTGCCTCACGATGCTGGGTGGGCACCGGTCCCATACTGGCCGAAATACCATGAGAAAATGTCTTCCCCCATGGAGACTCGAACCAGCGCAAGTCCCATAGCTCTGCGCCAAGGCTTCCTACCTTAACCGCTCAGCTACGGCACGGGACGAGGTTATTTTAATTATATTATTTTTAGTCTGAACATCTTACCTTAATATTAATGTTGATTTGTTCTTGAATATGTTTCAAAACAATTCTGTTTTATTGTCAGCTTTTCCAGACTGACAATAAAACAGAATTGTTTTGAAACATGTTCAAGAACAAATCAACATTAATATTAAGGTAATATGTTCAGACTAAAAATAATATAATTAGATAATGTATTGTTGAGCCAAAAAATCAACATCTCAGGTGATTATTCACATTATGCAACAATAAATTGTGTGTTATTCCAATTTAAGTTGGTGGCACAGAATCCCTGAATTTTGACCCATTTGGGATGGATGCCCTCCCGGTACTGTGATGAATTTGGATATCTATAATAAATAGCAGCTCTGCATTGAGAAGACCAGCTATAACAACGGGGGAATCAACATGCTGACCACATATTACCCCTATAAACGTTGGATGATGAGCCACCTCTGTGGTTGTGAGGTCAGCTTGAAACACCAACGGTCTTTTAGGCATGTTGTACCATGCAGTTTACATCTTATGTATTCCTACTCAATGAAACAATAACATTGCTCAGCATTGTATTCAGTGTTATGTGTAATAAATTAAAAAGAGGCAGAAAGTTCATAATAGCAACATCAAAAATACCCACAGAGATAGAAACAGAAAACGTCCAAATCTTTGCATACGCTGATGACATGGTGATTACATCCCAAGACATCGAAAAAGCTCAAACAGCATTCGACAAACTTGTAGCATCGGCGGTAAAGAACGACCTCGAAATAAATGTGAAGAAAACAGTAAAAATGACCTTCAGGAAAGAAAGAAGACAAGCAGCGATTGACTGCATTCGGCATAAGGGAGACCCAATACAAAATGTAAACCAGTTCAAATATCTGGGGATCAAATTGAAGAGCCGAGGTGACAGCTTCGATAAGCACATCAAAGAACGCACCTTAGCGGCAAGAATAGCAACGAACAGTATTAAAAACTATCCTTGGAGACAGCAATGACCACCTTCCGCTTAAAAATAGCACCAATCATGACCTATGGACTAGAAGTGATTTGGAAGAACCTAAATAAGGCAAACCTAGAGGAAATAGAGAAAGTCAAAGCACACTTTTTAAAGATAGCGCCAAGCGTATCAAAATACACGCCTTCATGCCTAACATACATACTGACAAAGGAACCATTCTTCATAGAAGAGCTCCGCCTGGACTTCTCGTGCTGGCAACAGATGCCTACAAAGAACTGCTGAGGGAACTCAACGAGAAGAGAGAACAGATATGGCCTGAGTTCTACGCAATGGATGCGATGATCTACAGGGAATGGACAGCAGCCAGATACAACCTCAGACACACCGTGACAATAGCCGCGGTCCATGGTTTCCACCACAGGATTAGCACAACATTGAAGCGCCATAACCCAGAAGAAATGTGCAAGTGCAAACTATGTAGGTCGCAATGCGACCGATATCACCTATTACAGTGTAAAAATATAGGAACATCGATAACAGACTTTGTAAGACATGAAAACAATTCTTTCTACATGGCCATTGGCTGCAATAATACCTATTATTATTATTATTATTATTATTATTATTAGGCAGAAAGTGAAAGAGTGACTTACTTGATTTAATGCATGTTGTTCCCTCTGGAACATGGAGCATCTGTGAAGCGCATTAACTAAAATATAAATAAAATACGGATTAGCCTAAAATACAAGAAAATGAAATAAACAGACGCTATATGACTTAGATGTTACAGGCAAAGAGGATTATATACCAGGAGTGCAGATACATCTATCACTGTTCAAACAGAATAGAAAGTTATCCTTATGATGTGCCTGATTATTTAATAAACTGTAAAATGATCCGATGTATACTAACTTGCCCATTTTCTTACCTAAATAAAAAGCGTATAGGTTAGACTCCTGACAGGTCTTTTAAACAAAGGCGAAAAAAAATGTTATCCTGTAAACGGAACTTCGTGAATGTAAGCATACTAATAAAACTAGAAATACTGAATCATGATTCATTACACATAAGAATTATATGTAAATTAGAAATACATTTTAAACACTAACCCTTCAACAGAATTGTAGCTTTCAGAATAAAATACTTTCTTCATATTTGCCACAATTTAATACAAAGCCCTCTTAATACTTAATTCCTCTGTTTTGCTCCATGTAAATAAAAATGCAACTAAGAATGCTGTGTTTAGAAATAATCCAGTAAATTTGTAAAAGAAAAACAACACATATTTGACTTAAAACAAAGTTACTGTTCATCTCCAACGATGGATATTATTAAAACTACAATCAAGAAGACCGTGTAATGAAATATTATGTCCATGTAATATGACCGCCACCACTAAATTTGTAAAAAAATATATATATATACACTTCTTGGGAAAAACTTTAGTATAATTTAGTATTGCATTATACATCTAATAATTTAGAAAAAAATCTAAAGTAAATGCAGAAAAATATTTGGCAAATATAAAGAAACGATATACTGCAAACTTATGCCTGTTACAAAAGATGTTAATAATTTAACAGTTATAAATTTATGCATACCTTGAACTTAAAAAGTAACAAAAATAATTCGATCTATCATTATATTTGTGCCTACTATTTAGCATAGTTTTTTGGTTAGATCACATTTCGGCTAGGTTCTAATATTTCTTGATTTTAAACTTAGAATTTAATTTTAATGGTCTAAATTCGCCATTTATTGCATTACCAAACTTCGATGAACTTTCCAACATGTGATGCAAAATTTTTCTGAAGTATATTTATTTATTTACTTTAATGGCAGGATTTTTAAACTCCATGGCATGGCCGGCTAGAAGGTCCTTGGCCGAATAACTGGCTGCTGGCCTCACATCCGCATGTGTTAATCACAGAGATGATCAACTAGCTGGTAAAAGGGTGACATGTGGTAGCCTGTTGGATCCCCCAGTTGTCACAGCTGATTTTTTCAACCTGAAATTGCTACTCATTGTAGCCACCCAAATATCTCACAATGCTGGATGGGCACTGATTTCATACTGGCCAAAATTCCAGGTGAAAATTTGTTCCCCATGGGGACTTGAACCAGCACAAGTCTTGTAGCTCTGCAACAAGGCCTTGTGCCATAAAATGCCCGGCTATGCTGTGGGACTGGCAGGATTTTTAATAATGTTGTCTACTTTGTTTTTAGCTTCTGAGTATCTACTGCTTCATGTTTTCTTAAGTCCAGGGAACACATCAATTGGCTCGTGTCCTGCATTTCACTTAACTCACAGGATACACAAATTGCTAGATGGACCTATCGCTCCACTGCGGTGAGTGTGCTGTTTGAGGTCAGTCATGGCCTGTTGAGGGACAGAATTCTGCAACTGCTTCATTTCTAAGTTGTTAGGGCATCTCTCCACTCTTTGTTTGCTGTTCTTATTGAAATTTCACATTTATGAGTGTGAGATGGATTTCCAAATGAATGCTGCATGATATGGTGTGGTTTGTTGAAAAGTTGTGGGATCCTGCAAACTTTCTTTGCTAGAAATTTAGTAACCTCATTCCCTTCAACTCCACAGTATCCTGGAATCCATTGGAGAGAGATGTTTTTATTTTTAGACTCTATGTTTTCGTATAATTTTTAACTGTTTGATTTTAGATGACAATGAAATTTCTGGATTTGTAATTCCTTGAATTGCTGATTTAAGGTCAATTAATATAACTACATTATTAAACTGACTATGGAAATAAGACAGCCTGTTCTAAGGCAATTCAGATTGCTTTGATTTCTCTTTCAAATGCTGAACTGTACTGCCGGCTGAATAAATCACTGAACCTACATTTTTTCATCACTTATATAGGAACTGTCAGATAACACGTGGAGTCAATTATCCATTGGATACAATTTGTACATTTCCTTTGGGCAGACTGTTTGATTTCAATTGGGTTTGTTTGTTTCTTTTGACCATTTATAAGATTACGTACAGGATTTTATTTCTTGTAGGTCTAATGGGTTTGGAGGGAGTGGTAAATTGGTTACTATTGTTTTAATGTGAATTTATCTTGTAGATTTAGGACTTTTTGAATATTCATAGTTAAATATGGGAAATGAATCTAATGTCGCTTCAAAATGGAAGGGACATTTCCTTTTGAAAACTGCAGTTCCCATGTTTAAGAAGACATAAATTAGGAGGTAAGATATTAAAATGACACATTCTTTTTGAATATATTTGACTGGGTCTTCAGGTTGCTTGCAGCATTATGATACCTAGTCCAGTATTCATTATCCAGTAGTCTTGAAAACTTTTTAAACAGAATCAGTGCTGTTTCTTTTATTAATGAGTGAAATAAAATTATTTTTCTGTCAGAAGAAATATAGCATTCAACGATGTATGCTATAAGTTACAAACATAAGTTATATGGCAGAGCACTTGGTTATGTAATGATTCTAGTTTCTATATAAGATTTAACGTAGGGCTGGAACTACTCCATTTGCTTCCTTCTAGCTGTTTTAGTATGTTTAAGCAGTCTGATGTGGAAGTGATATCGTGGAAATTTAAGATTCCCATGTGAGTTTGCTGTTAAAGGTTACCCCAACTTTGTTTAATGGTCACTCATTGTATTTAAGGTTCGAATTGATGTTTCCATGTGCTAACGAGAAGGTTTGGAATGTAGTTTACAATATTTAGTCCCATCCTCTTTTAGCACACCAGTTTGTTAATGTTGCTAGTGGTGTATTCAGAATATTTTCTGTTATTTGTTCAGCTCTTCTTTCAGGAGCTTTACACTAGAAGGCCAGATCAGATACATGTAACTTAACAGTTTATAACATCTATCTATAATGGCATAGCCCAAAGTTAAGCCATACCCTCTCATTTGTTAGAGGTTACTACACCAAGTAGAATTTAGTTACATTATTTGCGGTCAACATATCAACTCAGTCCACCGCTGTGATCTCGAGGTAGCGTGCTGCCTTGTCATGCAGTGGGCCCGGGTTCGATCCCCGGTTGGGACAGTTTTTCTGGGTGAGGTTTTTATAGGGGTTTTTCCTCACCAGTAAGACTTTAAGATCCAAACGGTCCCCGTAAATATATGGCCATCATCATCATCACCCGTATCATTATCATCATCCGGTGTGGAAAGCAACAGGAAGCTACCACACCTACAATTCCCTAGTAAAGCTGCAAGAATAGCATTAAAATGATACGACTGCAGTGAAGGACCTGCTTCGGACAGAATTACTATGGATGGATATCAACTCAGTGAGACATCTAGTAGACAACTAAGTGTTACTAGGATGTTGAGATTGGTAAATTTTGCTTGTATGCCTTATTATTATTCAGGCTTAAGGATCTTTTAAGAGCATGAAAACCTTCAGACATGGCTTAAAGTCCTTACTGGAGGACTTGCTCTTTGAATTTTTCCATCATCCTAAAAAATCCATTGACCCTGGCTGGTTTCGAAACCACTACCCTTGGGGAAGAGACATGGAGTAAAACAACTAGTTCAACGCAGCCGACACTTCAATGTACTTGCTAGGTCATTTATGTATATTTATTAGTAGAGAGTTAGACATTTTCACGACTCACCACATATTTGTAGATTTCGTGAAGAACAGTTTCGATATGTAACGTAACATTACCAATTTTTTTCTAAAAGAATTGATAATGATACATAATTTATTGATCTAGTTTTGAAGAAATAAATAAATATGAGGTGAGTTGTGAAAATTTCTAATTCCAAATTAATTAAAATAAACATTTTATTGCCATTTCCTTTAAATATTAAAAACATATATGTATATGTTGTACAGCGTGCAACTCATTTATTGACTCCTCAGGTAATCTAGTTCTAGGAAACCATGCATTAACAAATTTGTCTTTTCCAAAAGTCTCTCAGATGAGTCATAATTAAGTTTAGTTCAACAACTATACCTACATGAGAAGAATTGCTTGTGTAGTTAAGTATAATACTAGCTTCAGATTAAACTTTTAAAAGGAAAGAATGTGTTAATATGAATCCTGCAGGTTAACAGTGCTCATAAAAATAAATGCAACAGAAAATGTTTTAAATTTGAAGAGAAAAATTTTCGCCTAGACCGGGTCTCGAACCCGGGACCCTTGGCTTTCCGGGCCAAGTGCTCTACCAACTGAGCTACCGAGGCGAGTTACGATCTAGACGCAAATTTTTCTCTTATATACGTTGTAATTCCCTATCGCCAAATGCTTTTGAAACCATTGTTTCTAACTTCCAAATGCTTTTGAAACCATTGTTTCTATCTTCCAAATGCTTTTGAAACCATTGTTTCTATCTTTGCAAATGGCGGCTTCTTAGTTAAGAAGACATTTATTGGAAATTTAACATTACTTTAAAAGCCAGTAAGGCCTCTAATGATGTTTTTATTATTAATTTAACATTTCTCAATGAAAGATAAATTAAATTTGAAGAGAAAAATTTTTTTCTCCTAGACCGGGAGTCGAACCCGGGACCCTTGGCTTTCCGGGCCAAGTGCTCTACCAACTGAGCTACCGAGGCGAGTTACGATCTAGACGCAAATTTTTCTCTTATGTACGTTGTAATTCCCTATCGCCAAATGCTTTTGAAACCATTGTTTCTATCTTTGCAAATGGCGGCTTCTTAGTTAAGAAGACATTTATTGGAAATTTAACATTACTTTAAAAGCCAGTAAGGCTTCTAATGATGTTTTTATTATTAATTTAACATTTCTCAATGAAAGATAAATTAAATTTGAAGAGAAAAATTTTCGCCTAGACCGGGACTCGAACCCGGGACCCTTGGCTTTCCGGGCCAAGTGCTCTACCAACTGAGCTACCGAGGCGAGTTACGATCTAGACGCAAATTTTTCTCTTATATACGTTGTAATTCCCTATCGCCAAATGCTTTTGAAACCATTGTTTCTATCTTTGCAAATGGCGGCTTCTTAGTTAAGAAGACATTTATTGGAAATTTAACATTACTTTAAAAGCCAGTAAGGCCTCTAATGATGTTTTTATTATTAATTTAACATTTCTCAATGAAAGATAAATTAAATTTGAAGAGAAAAATTTTCGCCTAGACCGGGACTCGAACCCGGGACCCTTGGCTTTCCGGGCCAAGTGCTCTACCAACTGAGCTACCGAGGCGAGTTACGATCTAGACGCAAATTTTTCTCTTATATACGTTGTAATTCCCTATCGCCAAATGCTTTTGAAACCATTGTTTCTATCTTTGCAAATGGCGGCTTCTTAGTTAAGAAGACATTTATTGGAAATTTAACATTACTTTAAAAGCCAGTAAGGCCTCTAATGATGTTTTTTATTATTAATTTAACATTTCTCAATGAAAGATAAATTAAATTTGAAGAGAAAAATTTTTTTTTTCGCCTAGACCGGGACTCGAACCCGGGACCCTTGGCTTTCCGGGCCAAGTGCTCTACCAACTGAGCTACCGAGGCGAGTTACGATCTAGACGCAAATTTTTCTCTTATATACGTTGTAATTCCCTATCGCCAAATGCTTTTGAAACCATTGTTTCTATCTTTGCAAATGGCGGCTTCTTAGTTAAGAAGACATTTATTGGAAATTTAACATTACTTTAAAAGCCAGTAAGGCCTCTAATGATGTTTTTATTATTAATTTAACATTTCTCAATGAAAGATAAATTAAATTTGAAGAGAAAAATTTTCGCCTAGACCGGGACTCGAACCCGGGACCCTTGGCTTTCCGGGCCAAGTGCTCTACCAACTGAGCTACCGAGGCGAGTTACGATCTAGACGCAAATTTTTCTCTTATATACGTTGTAATTCCCTATCGCCAAATGCTTTTGAAACCATTGTTTCTATCTTTGCAAATGGCGGCTTCTTAGTTAAGAAGACATTTATTGGAAATTTAACATTACTTTAAAAGCCAGTAAGGCCTCTAATGATGTTTTTATTATTAATTTAACATTTCTCAATGAAAGATAAATTAAATTTGAAGAGAAAAATTTTCGCCTAGACTGAGGACTCGAACCCGGGACCCTTGGCTTTCCGGGCCAAGTGCTCTACCAACTGAGCTACCGAGGCGAGTTACGATCTAGACGCAAATTTTTCTCTTATATACGTTGTAATTCCCTATCGCCAAATGCTTTTGAAACCATTGTTTCTATCTTTGCAAATGGCGGCTTCTTAGTTAAGAAGACATTTATTGGAAATTTAACATTACTTTAAAAGCCAGTAAGGCCTCTAATGATGTTTTTATTATTAATTTAACATTTCTCAATGAAAGATAAATTAAATTTGAAGAGAAAAATTTTCGCCTAGACCGGGACTCGAACCCGGGACCCTTGGCTTTCCGGGCCAAGTGCTCTACCAACTGAGCTACCGAGGCGAGTTACGATCTAGACGCAAATTTTTCTCTTCAAAAAAAAAAAAAAATTAATTTATCTTTCATTGAGAAATGTTAAATTAATAATAAAAACATCATTAGAGGCCTTACTGGCTTTTAAAGTAATGTTAAATTTCCAATAAATGTCTTCTTAACTAAGAAGCCGCCATTTGCAAAGATAGAAACAATGGTTTCAAAAGCATTTGGCGATAGGGAATTACAACGTATATAAGAGAAAAATTTGCGTCTAGATCGTAACTAGCCTCGGTAGCTCAGTTGGTAGAGCACTTGGCCCGGAAAGCCAAGGGTCCCGGGTTCGAGTCCCGGTCTAGGCGAAAAAATTTTTCTCTTCAAATTTAATTTATCTTTCATTGAGAAATGTTAAATTAATAATAAAAACATCATTAGAGGCCTTACTGGCTTTTAAAGTAATGTTGAATTTCCAATAAATGTCTTCTTAACTAAGAAGCCGCCATTTGCAAAGATAGAAACAATGGTTTCAAAAGCATTTGGCGATAGGGAATTACAACGTATATAAGAGAAAAATTTGCGTCTAGATCGTAACTCGCCTCGGTAGCTCAGTTGGTAGAGCACTTGGCCCGGAAAGCCAAGGGTCCCGGGTTCGAGTCCCGGTCTAGGCGAAAATTTTTCTCTTCAAATTTAATTTATCTTTCATTGAGAAATGTTAAATTAATAATAAAAACATCATTAGAGGCCTTACTGGCTTTTAAAGTAATGTTAAATTTCCAATAAATGTCTTCTTAACTAAGAAGCCGCCATTTGCAAAGATAGAAACAATGGTTTCAAAAGCATTTGGCGATAGGGAATTACAACGTATATAAGAGAAAAATTTGCGTCTAGATCGTAACTCGCCTCGGTAGCTCAGTTGGTAGAGCACTTGGCCCGGAAAGCCAAGGGTCCCGGGTTCGAGTCCTCAGTCTAGGCGAAAATTTTTCTCTTCAAATTTAATTTATCTTTCATTGAGAAATGTTAAATTAATAATAAAAACATCATTAGAGGCCTTACTGGCTTTTAAAGTAATGTTAAATTTCCAATAAATGTCTTCTTAACTAAGAAGCCGCCATTTGCAAAGATAAAAACAATGGTTTCAAAAGCATTTGGCGATAGGGAATTACAACGTATATAAGAGAAAAATTTGCGTCTAGATCGTAACTCGCCTCGGTAGCTCAGTTGGTAGAGCACTTGGCCCGGAAAGCCAAGGGTCCCGGGTTCGAGTCCCGGTCTAGGCGAAAATTTTTCTCTTCAAATTTAATTTATCTTTCATTGAGAAATGTTAAATTAATAATAAAAACATCATTAGAGGCCTTACTGGCTTTTAAAGTAATGTTAAATTTCCAATAAATGTCTTCTTAACTAAGAAGCCGCCATTTGCAAAGATAGAAACAATGGTTTCAAAAGCATTTGGCGATAGGGAATTACAACGTATATAAGAGAAAAATTTGCGTCTAGATCGTAACTCGCCTCGGTAGCTCAGTTGGTAGAGCACTTGGCCCGGAAAGCCAAGGGTCCCGGGTTCGAGTCCTCAGTCTAGGCGAAAATTTTTCTCTTCAAATTTAATTTATCTTTCATTGAGAAATGTTAAATTAATAATAAAAACATCAGAAAATGTTTTTTTCATTATATTAACTAAATCCTGTGCACAAGTATAATAATTAAGCGCCAAAATTATTATATAATTTTTACAATCCATTAAACTTACTGATTTTACATTACTAACATTCAAATATTATCATTGCTATTAATATTTTTTTTCAGCATGAGGACACAGTACAGGTAAAAAAATTGTCGAAAAAAACAACATAATAGGTAAAATATATTCTATGGAAGCAAAATATAAATCTGAAAAAAAAATCCATCAGTAATCCACTTACCTTAGAGAAGTACAAGTGTTTTCTATGTAACAAATAATTTCTAGAAGAAATGTTAATGTTGTACATATACAGACACAAGAAAAAGAGACCTTATTCATGTAGTTTATGCAACAAATAATTATATAGGTTTAAAAAAATACTACCATACACATATTTGTGTCAAACCTTTCTCATGTCTATTTTGCAATAAATCATTTTGACTTAAGTGCACTCTAAAAGATCACACAAGAATACAAACAGGAGATAAATATTTCGCGTGTAAATTTTGTAGTCAAGCATTTCAAAGGAATTTTCAGTTAACAAGGCATATGACCAGCCATTTGGAAAATAAACCTCTTGATTCTGATACCTGAGAAAAATGTAGAGGTACGATTGTTTAAGAAATGATATAAACTGGTTCTATAGAGAATAATAAAACCTTCTGAGATAATTTTTTTAAATTTTTGGTAAAATTACAAGGTGGGCATTTAAATGGGCATTGGGTCATTCTCAGATATAAATGTCTCCAGACTTATATTGCATTTTATTGTCATATTTATTAGAAAACTGTGCAATATTGTACAGAAAACAATAAGATACTTGCGTAAAAATACAATATCATCATGGTAACGGAATACTATTCAAATATAGGACTGAATAAGGAATACTTGTTGCAATTTTTAGAAAAATAGTCATAAATATTAAATATCTACATAAATGTTAAACATTACAATAATACATTATCAAAAAAAGATACAAATTGCAATAATACAATATCAAGAATATGAGAGAAAATTTTTATTCTTTGAATTCTGACTACGACGGTAATAAACTTACCAAATCCATTCTTATAAGATTTTCATTGATGAAATTCAAGAAAACAGTTGTTTCAAAAAGTAAGGCAAAAATACTTATAGCATCCTTGGCACATTACTTTGGTCTTATTCGTGCAGCCACTATTTTTGCATCTGACACTATTCTTCACATCCATCCTAATTGGTAGATGTTTTCTTTTCCTTCTGCATGGGGTACCAATTGAGTTTCCACTGGTATTCCTTCAACTTTTAATTGGTTCTGGATTTTCACTTTCTGAATCACTAGTGGATTCATCTCCTAGAGACAGAAAGTATTATGCAACTGCCATCTTGAAATCCAAGAACTGCATAATATTCTTTCTTGGCTCACTGAGAGTCACTTTGTCCATTCTGTATTGTAACCAACTATTAGCCATTCCAAGATCCAGAAAATGGAAAATTGATCGAACTGTCCATTTTTTGCTTCTGGTGCTAATCTTGTAGTAACTTATCATTCGATCAATCAGATCAATTCTACCCATATTAAAATTGTATTTATTGACTATAGCAGGTAGAGGAACATTAATGTATTTCTATCTTTTTTTACCACTTCCGACATGTATCCTGTGGATGTCTCCTAACATAGTAGATGCAAGCAGAACTGGTTTTTGATCAAACTATTTAAGAATGTAAATTAAGTCATCTTCTATTACAGATTGATCAGAAGTCCCTCTTCCCTGTTTGCTCAGTGTCTTGTCATCGGCCAAATGTACAGCTGCTAGAATTCTGGACTTCATGGTAGTTCCAGTACAAGGAAAATTCTTTTTGGGTAATGTCTTAAGAAGAGGTAAAGAAGTAAAGTATCTATCAAAAAAAATACATGAATCCCATCACTCAATGTTTCACAAAGCTTCAGAACAGCAGAACCACCTACACCCAATCCTTTCCCCTTCCCAGTTTATTCTGGGAATGTTCCCTTGCCCTGATATACTTCAAAATCTAGAACCAATCCAGAAGGAAGAGCAAGTACAAAGTTTTTCAACCCTTATAGAGTTGGCTTCCCTTTAACATATTGTTTAACCCCACACACAGCAGTAAATGGGATTATCTGCTCATCTATTGCTACAGTAGCAGCTCTAGGCAATTTCAGGCAACCCTCTCGAACCCTGTTCATTATGGGCCTTACTTTCCATAATTTGTATTTTTGTTTGTCAGGTTCAGCTACAGAATTGTCAACAATAACTTATTAATTATTTCTTGTAGTAAAATACCTGTCTGTTGTTATTTAATTGCTGTGATGTGTGTGGTTTTAGTCCAGTACATCTGAACTCTCGGGTATTGCAGACAGCTCATCAGTATTGTAGCACCATTAAATATGATAAATTGTTTTCCATTACATTTAAAGTCTTGCAGTTGTTGAATGCACCTCATATTTGTAAATTCAGTTATACTTTTAATATTCTCACTATCAAAGTACTGATTGGTGTAGTCATACACTTTCCAACTTTCTCTCTCCTTCAATGTTAGGTGCAGTTACATTAGACCAACAAACCTGAAATTAAATAATTGACAGTCAAATGATAATCAGTAGTGAATTTAACAAAAAATAAAATATGCCATGAATGATAACTGTACATAAGAATTAAACATTTTTCTGCATACCAACCACATTTCTTCCAAAATTGCCTTCTCAGCTGAGATTTGTCGGCAATTTCACTTCCCACATTTCCTATGTTAGGCCTGCCATCGTCACCTTCCATCATCATCATCATCATCATCATCATCATCATTAGCAACCCTCTCCTGTTGTTCTTCCTCCTCGATTTCATTTGTAACATCTTCCTCTTCATCACTGATTTCACGATCTGAAGCATCACCATTCATGAGCATGTCCAGTATTTGTTCAGCTGTTAAGCATTTCATGTAACCTGTACATTGCAATGACACATTTCAGTAATATTTTTTAAAACTATTCTTTTATTATTCCGTCTTTTACAATTAATATACATTTTTCTGGTACCCATGTTCACAGTTAACTACACATTTGTTCCAACACATTTTTCCATTCTTGTCTGTTCATCCATATATCTTCTTCTATTTCCCATTCCCTCTTAGCTTCATTGATTCCCAGAATCCACATAATAGTTGGTCTACCTTTCTTTTTCCTTCCCTGTGGTTCCCAATCCATGATTATCTTAGGTAGTCTTCTTTCTTCCATTCTTCTAATGTGTCCGGTCCAATTTAATTGTTTCTTCTTTATAAAATCTAATATTGAATATTGTACCTGCAATTTTTCTTTTATATATGAATTTCTGATTTTATCCTTCCTGGATATTCTTGCAGCACATCTCCAGTAGTCCATTTCAGTGGCGAGCAATTTTTTATTCATTTGTGCATTTAAAGCCCACACATCATTCCATAAGTAATAATGCTTCTGATTATTGTATTAAAAATAGTTTTTTTGTTTCTTTGAAGATGTTTGTCCCATACTATTCCATTTAGGGCAGATATAGCATAATTTCCTATATTGATCCTGTTTCTTATCTCTGTTTCTTGTTTTCCATCTTTAGTAATTTTAATTCCCAAATATTTATATTCTTCAGTGTGTATAATTGTCCCTAAATCTTCTTCTAGTTTTAAATCTTGAGGAAGATCCCCTATTGTCATATATCTAGATTTATCCATATTGATCTTTAAACCTGACCGAGTCACGGCGGTATAACCGTTCCATCAGGTACTGAGTAAATGCGGTATCCTAATGTCTGTCCAGAGACTAAAAGGTGGCAGCCCTACCACTGGACTACTTAGCGTCGGGCCAGTAACCTGTCCTAAGGAACTTCAAAACTACTTTCAAGTCTCAACACGAAAAAAGCCAGAAGGAAAGACCAGGACGTCCACTCAAAAGACTTCTGGATGGTGTTTCTCTTGAGGCCGAAACAGGTCAACAAATGGCCTAAATTCGTGAATGTACTATGATGATGATGATGATCTTTAAACCCCACAAAATTATTTAATATTATAAATAATGCAAGAAGTAATGAAAACACCATTAAAAATCTGAGGTTATGTTAAATATGTAAGATATGGCATGGCGACCCACCGTCCGATAAAATTGACACACATTTGAGATACCAACAACTCTTTAATGTTATGTTTGGAAATGATAAATTATTATTCTAATGTTTTAAAAAAAACTATGGTCTCATATTTACAACTATAAACATTTAATTAAGATAAAGAGATTAATTTTTAATTAAATTAAGAAACAGAAACTAATTACTAGCCATGACATTCCTTTATTATAGACCTAAAACTCTTCGCTGTTTGCCATAGTAGTTAGATTGAAAAGCAGTAGATGGCAGCACCAGACTGTCCACTTAAAAGAACATGGGATGTTAACAGTGACAAAATGATATTTATAATATTAAAATGAAAAGCTAACTTTTCCACTAAAATGGACATTACGTCTCAGGAGGATATGTAACAAATCATATAATTTAAAAGGGAATTTGACGCTACAAATGAAAAACATTCAGGTTTGAAAGCTTTTAAGTGTGAAATCTGCGATAAAATTTTTTTTTGAAAGGTACAAGATGATAAAGCATAAAAGGACACATGCTAATAAGAAGTACAAATGTAACGTGTAATAAGACATTTTGTCAAATAGGAGAGTATAATTTGTATATATATAACCACACTGGACGTAAAGCTTATGAATGTAAATTATGCACAAGATCTTATATTAAAAAATATGAACTCTCAAAAGATATGCTTTTACATGACCAAAAAACGAAATATTTTGATGTACCTACACTAATATCAGTTTGTTGCAGAACTTTGAAGTAATATTTGGGTACATAGATAAACTTTTAAATGTTGTAAAAATGTTAACAAGTATCATTGCAAAATGTTTAAAACAGTACAAAACATTAGTACAGATGGAAAAACTATGTAGAGCAACAGTATTACTAGAATATAGCATTGATAATCATATGTAAAAGTACTCCAAACTTCGCTATAATGAGTTTCTGTTTAAAAAAACTGTATCAAATATATAGTTAAAAACGTGCTTTTAAATGCAGAACAAAGTTTTTTTAAACAGAAATACATTTTAGTTGAGGAAGACTGATATATTAAGCACTTATTTTAATATTTTAACATTTTACTACATAACCCTAACTGTGATTTACAATGAATTTTAGAAGTACTGACTTTAAACTTGAGCCAAAAGTGCCCAGGAGGTAGGTCAAAATGAAGGGGGAGATTGAGATTAACCATGATTTGAGGGAGATTAATTATACAGGGGATAATTGAACAATTAGTTCAGAAAAAAATATGAATGGAGAGCTTATGTCTGCACAGCAATTAACCAACGGGTTAGATAATGCCATTAAGTTAGTTAGGTAATAAATATTTGAAATTTTGGTAATTATGAAGAAATTTTGAATAAATGATAGAAGATTCTGTTGATTTGAACTAATGAATGACCTTTAACCTTTAAGTGCCTGGGTATTTAAATTCCCCACTGTACTGCTGGCCGGAATTTAAATGCCTCAGGTGTAATTAAATCCACACTAGAGTGCATATAAGAACAAACAAAAAAATTTTTTTACGAAAAACTGTCAGAGATAGAAATATAAAACTACTTTCATTTTATTCAGAAGAGAGTATATTATTCAATGGAATAATTTATTTTTATGTATAATAGACAATTTTGTTTTAAATTAATTTTTTCCCAGACGAGGTCTTTTCTTTTTTTTTTTTTTGGCTTGATAATACAAAGGTCTCAGTTTGCCATATGAAGGTGACTGTACTACTTCTTATATCCTAAGATGGAATGGAACACGTGTGTATGTGTTTGATAAATTTATCACGCTTAGATAGCAAAATTCGAGACTGTATGCTTGTTGCCTGTTTGAGAAAACTCTGAAGGTCTGCATACCACAGTTTTGAAGCTCGTCTCATACCAGTCCTCAAATATACAAACACACAGAATAGTGAAGTGTGTTGAAATGAAGAGAGTTATTTTTCTCCACATGGAGTTCTGTTTTTATTGTACAATGAGATCGCATTATTTACTTACATGAGGAAACATGTGACTCGACACCTCTTACAATGTTTATGTAGTGTTTCAGAGAAATTATTATTGAATTATTTAAACTGATACTTTCACCGCTGGGGTTCTGAGATCGAGTCTCAGTCACTCCATGTGGGTTTTGTCGTGGGCAAAACTGAGCTTGGGCAGGTTTTTCTCGGGGTTTTCTCCCTTTTCCCCTGCCACAATTTCATTCTACCATACTCATCTCATCCCTTTTGTTCATCTGCCCCCGTGATGGTACTTCAGGTTTGATTGGCCGGCACCCTTCTATATAGGGGCTCATCTCATCTCATTCCTCGACCCGACCCGGATTTGGATACGAGTTGAGGATATTTATTTATTTTATAAAATATATACGAAAAATTTATTTTCTTCTCCACATTTATTCAATGATTCAATGACCTATCACATTATAGGACTGTTAGGTCCTACACTTCTATTGTAAGAGTTCAAAATTGGAAAAAGGTGACAGGATAACAACAAAACGTGACATGGCCACAATTGTATGAAAAGACAAGATACGTACATATGCTAACAAACATACATAATGGAGAGGCATATTTTTGAGACACTCATAGAAATATCTAAAAAAATGGCTTACAGTTATTCTATCAGTAAGTGAACAATAAAATTGTCTAATAATTTTTTTTCACCTTATTGTCTTGACTAATCTGAACAGTTACATTTTATTGACATCATGTGGTTCATGCAAGAGTGGCACATCAAAACTTCAAACTTGCCCACAGACCCACCCCTAACGACGTGTAGAATGACCATGACATATCTTCTAGGGTTTCTTGTTTAGAAGAAAGGGATAAACAACATTGGCCTACAATTTATACAATCAGATTTAATTATACAGTGTGTTACGACCGAGATAAAAAGCAGTGCCATTTACAAAGTGTTAAAAATGCAGTGTAGGGTTGTGTATATCGGGGATTTCAAGGGCTTACCATATTAAAGGGCTGTTCTAAATGATTGATAAAGACATCCTGCATTATGAATCCACCAAAATAAAGTAAGTAGCTTTATTAAATATTTTTTTTAAATAATGTGTAGTGAGGAATTTACCATGTTACTGCATTACATTTCAAAAATAAAATTTGAGGTGAAAAAAGGTGCCACCTGTCTGTTTTTTTTTTTCTGTGGATACCTGAACTATAACACAATAAGTTCGGGCGACTGATAACATCCCTGAAATTTATTTTTTGGATTTTTTAATATTAAAAAAAATTGTATCATGGGACAAATATATAACTCATTTGGGGCTTTACATTGTATGGGACAAATTTGTCCCATAAGTCGCCTAAGGGTTAATATTCATAAAACAAACTATTACTGATCAGTTTCATTTTGAATCAGGATTTCAGAATGTAAAAATATTCTAATTTTGAATTATATATTAGATATTAGTTCAAAACACATCATCCCATTTCTGATATACAAAGAATGTTTGAGTTATACATCAGTTTTGAAATTGAAACTCTAACAAAAGTAAATTCATACTGAACTTAGTCCTTTTTTTGTCTAATGTTAGTTATTAGTAAGATCACATTTTGGTTAGGTTTTAATATCGCACAAATTGATCAAATAATATTTCAGTTTTTCTTCAAATGAACAAACATCAAACTCAATTTTTTTAAATTAAAATAACTCACACTAACATTAGGTCTACATTAATCTATTCTGTATAGCTTTGATAGTTAGGTCACATTTCGGTTAGATTTTTATATTGCTTCAATTAGAAATGAAACTTACATAAAATTACTGTTCCACCTATACTAATATATGAATTTTGAATATAAACAATGTAAATGACATCACAGTTATATGGTAATTGTAATTATTCTATTTAGTTACCATATCCCTACATTTTCTTACCCAAGACAAAGTAATTTTACTATTTTTTATGTCATTAGTAATTTACAAGTCATGGAAAATATTACAATTAAATTTTAATTTTCCAAAATCTGGAAAATAACATAAGGCTTACTATATTTGAAGAGAAAAATTTTCGCCTAGACCGAGACTCGAACCCGGGACATTTAGCTTGCCGGGCCAAATGCTCTACCAACTGAGCTACCAAGGCGAGTTACAATCTAGACGCAATTTTTTCTCTTATATACATTGTAATTCCCTCTCACCAAATGCTTTTGAAACCATTGTTTCTATCTTTGCAAATGGCGGCTTCTTAGTTATGAAGACATTTATTGGGAATATAACATTACTTTATAAAGCTAGTAAGGCTTCTAATGATGTTTTTATTATTAATTTAACATTTCTCAATGAAAGATAAATTATATTTGAAGAGAAAAATTTTTGCCTAGACCGAGACTCGAACCCGGGACCTTTGGCTTGCCAGGCCAAATGCTCTACCAACTGAGCTACCGAGACTCACTAGTTGCAAAAGAGACACTCAAATTCTACAAGCACCCATGAAAGAAATACCTTACTACAGATCTGCCACTACTACCCATACCAAGTAAAATCTGCATACAACTTAAATTGTTAGAAAGGACCAAACAAAGTAAACGAAGGTATAAAATTGTTTTTGCAATACCAGATTGGCCATGCAAAGAAGCTGTCGCAAACACACATGACTGCATCGCTATCCATCTTCATCATCTGGAAATATTGTGTAGTACTGGATTCTGTTCACCTACTCCACTGCCCTGCATTAACACCTGCTACAGTCCATCATAACTACTGGGAGGCAAGAGGAAAAATAATCACTAGTTAAGATTATTTTGCTTATATTTTTATAGTGTTTCTGATATTGTTTCTATTGTCTGTCATTTGTGTGAATTATCTGTATTTCAAGTGCCCTGCATTAAATAAATAACATATAAGGTTTATTAACCCTTAAATTGGCAAAACAATTTCTCGTGTCAGTTATTTGAAAGTTGCGGACCGCACTGTAAACAATATCATACATAACTATTATTATTGGATATATTGTGTAATTTTACACACATTTAACTAATTTCTGCTCGTTTGTTTTCTTATCTTTCATTAAAAATATTAGTGCTACGCGGGCTGAGCATAAATCAACCATCGAATTCCCATAGAATAACTGTGATGAAGAGGTAATTTTTAATGTATTTAAATACATTTAAAAGGGAAAACAGCACTTAAACTAGCGTGAAATATTTTGAAAGTCCTATAGAACATGAGCATGTGGAAGAGTTTATAGAGCCAGCGATAACCCACAATCGAATTACATATCGATTATCATCCTCGATTACTATCCATTGCTATGAAATTTAAATGACCAATATTTGCAATAAATCCCCAAATCTATGTTTAAAAAATATATTAATAACCTTAAAATTATGAAAACGTTTATTAAAAATGGGTGTACACTTACTTATCACTCCCTAACGCTGATCCAACCAGTGATACCCCCAAACAGCGATAGAAAAAATCATAGACTAAGTAATATATTCTGTGGAGAAAATAGCAGTTACAATCGCAATATTTTCTAACAGTGTCATAATATTGTGATTTGTATATTTAAATAAATACTTCAAAATTGTTTAATAATGTTATAAAAATTGTTTGAAAAATTTAAAAATATTAAATAATGTTAGTAAATACAGAAGAAGAGCTATAGTTTACAACAATATAACTGAAAAATCAAGCGCTAGTAGAAGTGCAGTTCGGCCCATTTAAAATGTAACTAATCTGAAAACTAACCTAATTCAATTATTCTACCTAGGTTAATCCCGTGGAATGCCCCTGGTTATGACAGCCAGACTCGCATAATGCCCGAATAGCCAATATTAAATAAAATAAGCTAATATAGGATACATTGCCAATTTAACTTACTTTCTCAACATCGCTAGTTAGCCAAGATTGTTAAGGTGTGGTGCTATGTATGTGAAGCTATATGATTCGAATCTCGCCAAAATCCAGTATCATTTATAATGTATAGTAATGTTCGAATTGCATGGAATTGTACAACAGAAGTAGAATTGAGGTAGATGTGTAAGAGATAAAGTGTAGATGAAGGGAGAATAAAAGAGGAATATCTATGAAAGTGTAAAAGTAGAAAGTGTACTTAATGTTTTTCCTTCAATGACCTAGTTCAAATGAACACGAATTATTAAGTAGTTCGTTTATCGTTCATTTTTTATTTAATCGTTAATATAACGTTTCTACATAATTACCGAAATTTTAAAAGAACCAATTCACCATTATAAAATTCGTCACTGTAAAGATGATTTTCTTGAAACTAGTATATTAAAAAAAAAAAAAAACAATTCATAAAATCTAGGTAAGAAAATTACAAGTATACAATAAAATTATAATACGTATGTTAATTACAGACACATTAAACACTCACCATTCTACATAATTATTTTTATCTAAGGGAAACGTAATTTAACACATGGCATAACTAAAGGCTTCTTAATACTTAATTGTTTTTTGCTACGAAACCGAGCGCGTATATTATTAAAAATGTAATCAACAAGGCTGTGAAAAGAAATAGTAATATGTAATATATGATGACTATTAGTAGCGAAATTGTATATGAATAAATAAAAATATATTTTTTTAGTATTCTACAATAAATGTAATAATTTTCAAATAAAAATAAAGTAAAATCAAAAACATATCGTTAAACAAAAATAATATTTAATAACAACTGCGCACTAATGTGCATAATATTACAAAAATAATATATTACGGCAATTCTTCAAGTTGTATGCATACGAACCATAGTCTCTTACCTTAAGGGGAGTGAAAAAAATTGTATTTGAGAATAAAGAGATGAACATTTTTAGACCAAAGTGACATGAACAGACAGGAGAATGGAGGAGACTTCATAACAGTAAGCTACACGATCCCTATGAGAAACTGTCTCGTAGACTACGATTGGCAAGACATATGGCACGATTTACGAATGAATAGGGGCATGGAAACTTCTCGCAGCAAAACCAGAAGGAAAGCGCCCAGTAGTAAGGTCAAGAGTGAGGTGGTATAATGACTTTAACTATAATATGAAGGAGATGAATTACATTGGGAATGACTGGAAACATTACAGTTACTCAGGAGAGGAATTTGGAGAACTTATGTCCTGAGTGTTCCGTAATGCTAGTCTTCTTCTTCACGATTTAGGCTTATTTACTAGCCTGTTCCGGCTCCAAATTGCTGCTCTTTCCATCTTATCTTTGATCTTCCCAAACTTCTTCCTCGTGGTGAATAGTTGTATGCTGCTTTTGGTATTCTATTATTAGTCATCCTTGCTAAGTGTTCTTTCCAGTTTGTTCTGTATTTTTCTATTGTTGTGTTTAATTCCTCTACTTTTAGTTGTTGTCTTATTTCTGTGTTATGTTTTTTTGTCTGTTGATTGATATCTTGCTATTGGTCTGAGCAATCTCATTTCAGCAGCTCGTATTCTGGCTGGTTGTTGTGTTGTCACTGTCCATGTTTCGGATCCATAAGTAATAATAGGCACTGCCATTGTCTTGTATAATTTCATTATAGAGTCTTTCCTGGCTTTATTTTTCAAAGTTCTTTTTAGTGTTCCTGTTATATAATTAAACTTATTTAGTTTGTTATTTATATCTGTTTCTGCTGTGTATGATATTTCGCAACCTAGGAAGTTATATCTTACCACTTGTTCTATTGGTTTATTTCCTAATATTATCTTTGTCCGAACTGGATAAGCGCCCTTGAAGGCCATTGTTTTTTATTTTTGTGAGGATATTTCCATGTTGTATTTTTTTATATTTCATTTAGTTTATATAGTATTCTTTGTAATTCGTCCTCTGTTTTTGCTATTAAAATGTGGTCATATAGTGCTAGTGAGTTACATAATATATATCCAACCATAGTAATTCTGCCCGAAGGCAGATCTTTCACTGCAATCATAGCATTTTCATGTTATGCTTGCAGCTTTACAAGGGAATTGTAGGTGTGGTAGCTTCCCGTTGCTTTCCACGACGACGACGATGATGATGGCCTTAAAGTTTTCCTGACATTTGTCTTACAGGTGAGGAAAAACCCCGATAAAAACCCCATCCAGAAAAACTGCCTCGAGCGGGATCGAACCCGGGCCCGCTGCGTGACACGGCAGCACGCTACCTCGAGACCACAGGCATTATTGAACTTGTAGGTTCATAACTACTACAAGTTTAACAATCAATCGCTGTAGAATCTACTCATCTCAAATCGTGGTCAATGCTATCCTTCCCCTCATTCTTCACCAATCTATGAGCGCTTTCTCTCTGGTTTTCCTATAAGGAGTTTACATGACCCCTTTCTATAACACATTACACACTTTATATTAGCTTGACCTGTATCTATCTATCTATCTATGTAACGGAATCTTTCAACGCGATTTTCACCCACTTAAAATCAGTGGACCGACTTCAAACATTGTATACTTGTAGAGGATCCGTGACAATACAATAATTTCATATTTATTTTTTAAAATCCTGGGCATAATCATCAGAAAATCCAAAAAAGTGTTTTTGTATCAATGTAACGGAATCTTTCAATGCGATTTTCACCCACTTAGAAACATTGGATCGACTTGAAACTTTGTATACGCGTAGAGGACCCGTGACAATACAATAATTTCATATTTTGTTTCTAAAATCCTGGCCAAAATCATCCGAAAATCAAAAAACTGAAAACTGATATAATAGGTTGCGGACTTGTCGAGCTTTTAGTCAATCGTTGTAAGAGCTCAGTTGGTAGAGCAGTGAACTCGTAGTGGTATACAATTTCAGTAATCCGTACGTCGCTGGTTCAAATCCGGCTGGGAGGGTATTTTTTTATAGAAGAGTACTGCTTTTAGCTCATACTACAATAGTATCGAATTTAAAGATATTTACATTTTTATCTTATTCTGTAAACTATTAAAACTAAAAAATAAATAATAGTTTTAAAAAACTAAAAGAACACACTTTATTAGAAAACTAAAAAATGAATAATAATTTTAATTTTCAATACGCTTGGGATAAAATAAAGTGGTCAACAAAAAAATCATCTCCAACACATGTAGAATAAAATTAGAGTTATCAACAAAAAGAAAATAATTTTACCATCAAAAGCGTGGGGTGCTTTTTATGATTTTTATATTTTCTTCTTAGAGAGCTTACTTTTACCTATATATGTTTATTATCAAATAGATTGATATAGAGCACCCCACACTTTTGATGGTAAAATTATTTTCTTTTTTGTTGATAACTCTAATTTTATTCTACATGTGTTGGAGATGATTTTTTTGTTGACCACTTTATTTTATCTCAAGCGTATTGGAAATTAAAATTATTTTTCATTTTTTAGTTTTCTAATAAAGCGTGTTCTTTTAGTTTTTTAAACTATTATTTATTTATTCCCCATTCGTGTCTCATGATCTGCCCATCGCAATCTACGAGACTTAACTGTTCTTATTGCATCTTATTTCCTATAGATCATGTAATTCACTCTTATGTACTCCTCTCCGCGGGGAGGGGGGGAAAGGAGATTACAAGTATTGCAGAATAAAGTACTTAGGAAAAATTTTGGACCAAAGAGAGATGAATAGACAGGTGAATGGAGAAGACAACATAACAATGAACTACATGGTCTTTATAGGAAGCCAGATATAATAAGAACAGTTAAGTCTCGTAGACTACGATGGGCAGGACATGTTGCACGTATGAGGAATGAAATATTTGCATCGAAGCTTCTTGTAGAATAGCCAGAGGGAAAACTCCCAGTTGGTAGACCAAGAATGAGGTGGGAGAATAACATTAACTATGATTTGAAGAAAGTAGATTATACAGGGAATGATTGGAAAGCATTAGTTCAGGATAAGGATCTATGGAGAGCTTATGTCCGCGCGGCAATGAACCTACGGGTTCGATAGTGCCAGTGAGTAAGTACTCTTCTCCATTCGCCTGTCTGTTCATCTGTCTTTGGTCCAACAATTTTCCTAAGAAATTATTTCTCAAAATATTCGTAATATTTTCTTCTTCTTTACATGCCAGGTGAATCCAAACTCTACCGAGACAAATTATCACAGTTGTTCAGCATGTCATGTCATTACATATTCATTTATTCGCTCTTCAATTGTTATCGCCCTTGATGTCATCTTATGTAGTCTGCTGCGGCAAACCACAGGTGTATAAAATACGTACACGTGGTAACTTCCCCGCGACTCTGAGCCAAAGGGAGGGTTGTAGGCCCTGTGCCCGCCAGAAAATGGCGATATGAGTCGTGTATGAATGCTAGGCGCGTCGAAGCCACACTACATAACAATATAGAATATATTTCATTTCCATTTATTCATAACTGCCACAAAGTATTCTTTTGAAATTTGGCGCTGTGGTTGCGTAGTAGCGCAGTTTTTCCCATATGTTGAGAACCTCAAGGTCCATGTTTTCGCGATCTGATCGTAAAGTTTTACTTTTCTGTTGTATATCTCCGATTTTGAATTTAACCATGTATTAGATTTTTTACTCTAATTTGCGAAGCGTACATAAACGGTACATTTAGTGTACAAGATCCATTCTTCCTTACCTGTATGCCTAACTCGGACCAACGGATCTGTGCCCCTACAGCGCTGCTATCTTATTAGAAATGTGCGTAGCTAAGCTGATAGGAGACAGGAAGGATAAACAAATACTTAGAACTCCGTGTTTTTTAAACAGTTACAAAAAGTATTACGTCATCCACCATAGACATCTTGCCCAGTGCTTCCCATATGACATTCCTTTTAGATTCAACCCTAATCTTATCAAATGTTGACACTGTAAAGACGAACTCGTAACCAAAATATATACAGGGTGTTTCAAAATAAGTATTACAGACTTCAAGAGGTTGTAGAGGGGACTTAGTAGATGAAGTTTCGATGAAGAACCCATGTCTGGAAATCTACCATTTCGATGTAAAATACGTTTGAAGATCGAAGCACAATGGACTGATGTAATTTTAGATCGCCGTGTTTTCAGATAGTTAAAATAAGCTATTATCAACAATACTTAATAAGGCTAACTAAAAATAAATTATTTCCACATTGAAAAAAGAATATTTAATAATTTACGTTACATTTTGTTCAATTGCCATAGTGATTAATTTAGTTTCCATTGTTACAAATAATAAAACTTTAAAAACAGTAAGAGCCGGGCACCGCCTGAAGTCAGATGTGAGAGATTCGCAGCCATATCCCGTGTTTGGACGTTGTGATGAACTGTTTAGGGTTCTTAATTATTGGAACTGACGTTCTTTCACACACATTGAACTGGTAATTGCTCAACAGATTTATAAGACCAACCTTTGTCTGCATCAGCCCGAATCTCATACCTGCAATAATAAATATAATAATAATAATAATATAACAATATCGTCCGCGGTGGACTAGTGGTTATGCTTCTGCCTCTGATCCCGTGGGTCGCAGGTTCAAACCCGGCCGGGATCGATGGATTTTTTAGGATGGAAAAATCCAAGGAGCAACTCCTCCGGGAGGGACTGTAAGCCGTGGAACCCGAGTCTGAAGATTTTCAGGCTCGAAAAAAATCCTTAAGCCTGATTGAAAAGGCCTCTAAGCAAAATTTACCGAATTTTCCCGTCCTAATACTACCTTGGTTTCCTAGATGTCAGTATGAGGCGGAACGCTGACCACGGACCACTCAAAATGACATCTATACAAAAACAAGTGTAAATTAGTATGGTTCAAATTCTTCCCTGTAGGGGGAGAGCGCCTAAATCTCTGTAAAGGGAAAACATGGGCTTACAATACAAAGATGTAACAATAATAGTAGCAGCAATACCCATACCGTCTCATAAGTAATGTCATCTTTTTAAACAAAGTTTTATTTTGATTTTTTTCTGACAAGAAATTAACTTGAACTTTTTAAGGGAAAAAAATCACTATCTGGTTTAATTTAAGATTATGTTAAAATGTTTCATACCTCATAACCAATCTTCTAACTAGACCGGTTTCGAAGCCTAGGTAGCTTCATCTTCAGTAATTTCTCCTCGACAGATGTTATGTTGAACAGAGGGAGAAAGAAGCAGTTCTTCTGATCGACATGACATCAGTCAACGAAAAATGACTGAAGATGAAGTTGCCCAGGCTTCGAAGTAGGTCGAGTTAGAAGACCTGGATATGAGGTGAGGTATGAAACATTTAAAATTTAATAAATTAAGTACTCTTAAAAGTAGAACCATCACATTCTATGGTCTTGAATCATCTTAAAAAAAAGTGATCCCACTACAGGACTTAGAAGGCCCTTGAGGTAGTAGGAGGTTATGGCTCCTACTTTTTTCTGGACACCCGGCATTTGATATCAGCCGGGTTTTCAGCCCTGCATGACGACCGCCTTTACCGCCAGAACATGCATCTGGTACTCATTTCCGTTAGAAGCTGAGTCAACTTCAGGGTCATAGTGCCGCCAGAAGGTTTGGGTCAGTTTAAAAATGCTGACCCCACCGGGACTCGAACATTCGACCTTCCGGATTGTAGCGTAGTGCCTTAACCACCATGCTACGGCGTACCCCGAATCATCTTTCAGCAAGATTTATTATTCCACGACGGTATTCTTGGACCAACGGATCTGTGCCCCCGTGAGAAATGCGAACTTAACACTAATTCCGTTTCTGCCTCGGTAAATCATTTCCCTCCCTGCATTCTTGCCTGTCTCTATTTTCTATCTCTCTCTTTCTCCCCTCCCATTACTCAGAGTGTTGAGGTTTCTTGCGGGATATTATTTGCACTCACAGTCCAGTGTTGTCAACTCAGTATCAGTATGTTATGTTATATAGAATGTAAATTGTAAATTATTATCATTAGCTTAATTCATAAGTATAAATTAGAATTCCTGTATAGCATCAGTATGTTATATAATATGTAAATAAAATCGTAGCATGTAGTAACTTCGCCATAACCGGTCCCTAGCCCGGATGAGAAAGAAGGAGGGTACATGACTCTGTGTTCGTACCTAAAATTTTATAATTTTGTTAGGACTTCAAGATTACGTTCCAATCTAACCAAATAAGACAATGAGGCGAAGGAGAAATATTTATGACGAAACATTTATCTTTAAAAACAACATATGTAGATTGCCTTCACGTAATTTCCATTTAACCAACAAATATCCACTATTATAATTATATCCATTAATCGTAGAAATCAATCAGTGTTATTAGACCTACTTAAATTAAATATGAAGAAGTAATAATTAACCTTACAATATTCAAGAGCCTGACACCGGGGGAAGTTTGGCAACGTACCTACTCGGTCAGTTACAGTGGCTTCTATTTGACGTAGTGGGAGGGGAGCGCGGTGGAATGGTGTGACAGCTGACGTGTACTTTTTTGAAGAACGATGCCAGCGCTACAGGGGCACAGATCCGTTGGTCCGAGTATATTAGTCTCTCTCTCTATTGATGCGAAGAACTCGTTGATATCCACCTCTACAGGTTCAATGTTTTTAACCGTTTCCAAATTTCACGCAAGAAATTTACCCTAAACACATGATAATATGAAGACGCAAGATATGGCGGGTGCGGTAGTTCGACTCCTCCCAATTGCTGAATATTTTCCATGGTTTTTCATGTAGTATGGGTTCCTGTCAGGTTTGAAGCCGCGAAAGTCCACATTTCATGAACTCGTACCAGTTGTTAAGAACAAATATCTGCATTGGTTTGGAACAAACTCCAGTGTATCACACCAGACACACAACATTAGATTAAATCGACATCAGTTTAGAGACAACCTAATATGAACAATAACAAACATCATCATTTAGGCCTATTGGCCTCTTCTGAACACAAAGTACATTGAAATGATCCATCCACCTCTTCGATGGCTGTCTTCTTAATCTCTTATCTTTTGGTTTGTAGTCTAGAACCTGTTTGGGGAGTCGGTGTATTCCATTCATATAACATGTTCCATCAATAGTAATTCTGCCCGAAGGCAGGTCCTTCACTCCAATCATAGCATTTTCATGCTATGCTTGCAGCTTTACCAGGGAAATGTAGGTGTGGTAGCTTCCCATTGCTTTCCACACTGCTGAAGGATGATGATGATAATGAATAATGATGAAGATGATAATGATGATGATGGCCATATGATTTCGGGGACCGTTTGTGCCTTAAAAGTTTTCCTGACATTTGTCTTACAGGTGAGGAAAAACCCCGATAAAAACCTCACCCACAAAAACTGCCCCGACCGGGGATCGAACCCGGGCCCGCTGCGTGACAAGGCAGCACGCTACCTCGAGACCACAGTGGTGGACTATAACATGTTCATAACATGAATTCTATTTTTTCACGATAAACTTGAATAATTATTATTATTGATTTCGTACATCTCAATGATGGATAAATCATATTTGAACAGAAATTACAATGTATATAGAGAAGGATTTGCGTTTAGATCGGTACTTGCTCAGGTAGCTCAGTTGGTAGAGCACTTGGTCTAGAGAACCAAGGGTCCCGGTCTGAGCGTATAATTTTTCTCTTCAAATTTGAATAATTATGTTTAATTATTGTCTGTCCTTTTCTCTCTATTCTTTGATATCCCGTCACCTGTCACACCAATCTCATCTCTGCGGACTCTATTTACTTGATTTTATTTGTCAAAGTCCATCACTGATATAAATACAGGAGAGATGGGGCAGTTAGTACTTCATAACATTTCGAAGTTGTTTCTCTTCTGGCTTTATTTACTATTATTATTATTATTTGTGTGATGGTGCGTTTTGTCGTACTTACAGCACTGGCGGCCATGATTGAAAGTTCAACTTCCTACATTCCGGGGTTGCCAACCTAAATAACTATACTGTAATAAAATAACTATACTGTAATATTACATATTACAAACACGTGTGTGGGAAGTAAAACCTCTGCCCTCTATGTATACTACGTACAATGCATATACGAAGAACTATCCTAAATGTAGTGTTAATATACACTATACGAAACAAATCACTGCATTTTAAATTAACTTAACTTTATTTGAAACAATATAAAACAATAAGTACGTACTTGCTGCAAATTTATCACTGATTGCTGTCACGACCCCCTGTAGTTTCAACTAATAAACACTGCCCACACTTAACGTTAGTCAGTTGTATAATGAACGAAAATATTTCCAACAAATATGTTATTATTTTACTATTATTTATGATTTTGAAAACACCATCGCGCAAAAAATAATGTACAACGCACGTTTGTGAAGTGTTTTACAGAATCTCGGAAATTAAAAACCTGGCTATCGCTCGCTTTTTTCAATTTTTCTCGCTTCTGTAAAAACCACTCCCCAACCTCGCATCGTAATATACTATTGATTGTTTGACACAAATAATTAAATTGATGCATTTTGTATTTAATCATTTTTTTCTGTAAATAATTGAAATGTTGTATCTGTTCCATCGTTTTATCACATCTAATATTGTCCACCGCTGTGGTCTCGGGGTAGCGTGCTGCCTTCTCACGCAGCGGGCCCGGGTTCGATTCCCGGTCGGGACAGTTTTTCTGGGTGAGGTTTTTCCTCACCTGTAAGACAAATGTCAGGAAAACTTTAAGCCCCAACCGGTCCCCGAAATCATATGGCCATCGCAATCATCATCATTCATATTCATCTTAGGTTAAGCTTAGGATTAGGGACTCTCCTGGCGCACCATTATCATCATCTTCACTCATCATATCATCAGGGCAACGTAACCCCGCCTTCCAGGCGCCCCAACCTCAGAAGTGGGTTACAAGTACGCCATGCCAGGAGAGAAACTAGGAATGTCGAAAGACAAACCTGGGGCATTTGGGAAAAAATGATTATATTTAAATGAGTGTTTCCTTAAAATAACAATATTTTTGTTTTAGATGAAGATATCGGTAGATTGTATTAACTGTTGTAGAGAGTTCTCTGATGCTGTAATTTTCAGAAACTATTTTGTTATTATTTCTACTTTATTTGTTCTGTTATGTATTTTTTTTTTTTGCATACAGATTGTTTGCTGAATCCCCATTACAGACTTTGAGAACGTTTAGCATGGGAACTTATTTTCCCGCCACTACACGCAAAATACCACAACGCACGTTCAACTCTCCCGCATTTTCGGCGCCAAAGATCCTGCACGTTCTCTCCACTTGACACCGCTAGAATACTATATGTGGGGTCAGATGAAAGCCTTCATTTACGAGACCCCTGTGGCATCCGAGGAAGACCTACTGGCGCAGGTTATGGCTGCAGCGGACGTTGCAAGACAAGGACAGGTTATCGTGTATATCAGAACATAGTATGGAGGTTATTTCTCTGTTTTGACGTATGTGATCGTCACATCGAGGACTTTATGTAAGCGGACCCACACGACAAGCAACAGGCGTCAGAGAGATAGACATAAGTAGAAAGACGCAGACAGATGAAGACAGCTATAGGCCTATATATATATATATATATATATATATATATATATATATAGAGAGAGAGAGAGAGAGAGAGAGAGAGAGAGAGAGGTAGAGAGATAGAGAGGTAGAGAGATAGAGAGGTAGAGAGATAGAGAGGTAGAGAGATAGAGAGGCAGAGAGATAGATAGACAGATACATAGAGAGAGATAGAGAGATAGATAGACAGATACATAGAGAGAGATAGAGAGATAGAGAGATAGAGAGAGAGACATAGGGATAGAGAGACATAGGGATAGAGAGACAGAGAGATAGAGAGACAGAGGGATAGAGAGGTAGAGGGATAGAGAGACAGAGGGATAGAGAGACAGAGAGACTGAGGGATAGACAGACACAGGGATAGAGACACAGAGAGACAGAGAAAGAGACAGAGGGATAGAGAGACAGAGGGATAGAGGGATAGAGAGACAGAGGGACAGAGGGACAGAGAGACAGAGAGAGTGAGAGACAGAGGGATAGAGAGACAGAGGGATAGAGAGACAGAGGGATAGAGAGACAGAGGGATAGAGAGACAGAGGGATAGAGAGACAGAGGGATAGAGAGACATAGGGATAGAGAGACATAGGGATAGAAAGACATAGGGATAGAGAGACATAGGGATAGAGAGACATAGGGATAGAGAGACATAGGGATAGAGAGACATAGGGATAGAGAGACATAGGGATAGAGAGACAGAGGAATAGAGAGACAGAGGGATAGAGAGACATAGTGATTGAGAGGCAGAGGGATAGAGAGACAGAGGGATAGAGAGACATAGTGATTGAGAGACAGAGAGATAGAGAGACAGAGAGATAGAAAGACAGAGGGATAGAGAGACATAGGGATAGAGAGACATAGGGATAGAGAGACAGAGGGACAGAGAGATAGAGAGACAAAGGGACAGAGAGATAGAGAGACAGAGGGACAGAGAGATAGAGAGACAGAGAGATAGAGAGACAGAGGGACAGAGAGATAGAGAGACAGAGAGATAGAGAGACAGAGGGACAGAGAGATAGAGAGACAGAGAGATAGAGAGACAGAGGGACAGAGAGATAGAGAGACAGAGGGACAGAGAGATAGAGAGACAGAGAGATAGAGAGACAGAGATAGAGAGACAGAGAGACAGAGATAGAGAGACAGAGAGATAGAGAGACAGAGAGATAGAGATACAGAGAGATAGAGAGACAGAGAGATAGAGAGACAGAGAGATAGAGAGACAGAGATAGAGAGACAGAGAGATAGAGAGATAGAGAGACAGATAGAGGGATAGAGAGACAGAGGGATGGAGAGAGAGAGAGCAATGTTTGTTGTGGTGTTTTACATGAATATCTAAGCTTAATGTAACCGTCTTGGCCTCCATTATATGTTCGCAAAGTCTGTAATGGCAATTTAGTTACACCCTGTATTTTTGTTCTAGGAGGCTAAATCCTCTACAGTTTGATCATTCATTTCTATTTCCTTTTTTTTTTGAAAATTGGAAATACTAACGGTGAATTCCATGTAAAATCTGACATAACACTTGGAAATTAAAGTTTCTTCCCTGCTTCCCAAAGTAGTATATTGCCTTTTACAAATATGTTCAAATGCCTACATCCCAAAATTTTGTAGAATATGAACAAACTCATATGTAACTAAGACTTATTTATTTTGATTAAATCTCTTACATCACACATAAGTGTTGGTTAAGACATTTCTCTTTATATTTCATAATTAATGACTAAAATGTATTACAACATGAAACCTAAAATATGTATTTGTAACTCATCCTATAATATATATATATATATATATATATATATATATATATATATATATATGTACTACTTTTTTGTAACTCAATAAATATATATATTTTTATAGTAATTCTGCCCAAGGGCAGGTCTTTCACAGCAATCGTAGCATTCTCATGCTACGTTTTGCAGCTTTACTAGGGAATTATAGGTGTGGTAGCTTCCCGTTGCTTTCCATATATATACACATACGTATATAAACATATATATATATACACATATATACAAACATATATATATACACATATATATTATACATTTGCATTTGCTTGTTGAAATAAAATTGAATACTTCACAGAGATTATTATTGTACTCTCACTCTAAAACATGATGTCATTCTGTAGTTACATCAGGTGCCGGTATAAAACTGTACATTTTAATCTTATTTTCATTTAATAAATCCCATATTAATTGCAAGTCATCTAGTGAAATAAATGGCAGTCACATAATTTTCTGTATTTGGTTCCTTACTTCAGGGTTCTCAATATTCAAATATTTTTCCTCTGACCACTGTTGACTACGTGTCTCCACATTGCCCAATTGAAGTGGAAAAGACACTCGCTGCTGTCTGAGGGAATGCCAGTCAACAAGCATTCATATTGGAGGCTTCAAAAGCAGACATTGTTTATGTAGGATTCCATATGGGATTTAAATGTGTTCTATAATGTTGTACTCACTACATAAAGGCCTGGTACGGTAAGTAGTTTGAGTCTTATTTGCAGTTAGCAAAACATTAAACACACATACATAGTGTTCTCTCCCAAGAACAGGTCTTTCACTGCAAACTCAGCATTCTCCACTCTTTCCTTAACTCAGCTTTCCTTTTTGTATCTGCATACATACCATTTATTTTAATATTGTCTTTCATGTGATGTTTTTTTCTGTCTCTTTCTTTCTGTTGACCATTCCTTCTGGGGCATCTGTCAGCAGGCAGTTTTTTCTCAGCCAGTGGCCAATCCAATTTATTTTCTTCTTCTTTATGAGTTCCAGCATTGTTCTTCCTTCGCACACACTGTCTAGCACATCTTTATTTTTTATTTTGTCTGTCCATTTCATACGTTCCATTCTTCTCCATATCCACATCTCAATAGCTTCCAGTCGCTTTTCCTCATTCCATCATAATGTCCAAGTCTCTGCACCATATTATGCTACACTCTACACAAAGCACTTAACTAGCCTCTTCCGTAATTCATGTACCAAATGTCCGCAAAAAATGTTTCTCATGTTGTTAAAACTAAAAGAAATACAAAACTCCAAAAATTCTATGCATTGAGAAAATATGAAAGAATTGGTTTGGTATAGTTTTAAATGTATCCTCAATGAAAATGGTATTATTGACAGCCTAAAGTTGCAAATTTCTGTCGATGGAAAGCATGAACTCTCATTCTTCATAATTAACACCCAAGTCAAAGAACAAAAAAAATTTCTCCCCTCAATCTTTTGTTGTAGGATTTAACAATCTCAGTTTCTCTTATTCATTGTGGAAGTGAAATGCTTACTGCATTTATTTATGGAAAGCTTACGATAATTTCTTCATGATGTACTCTAGCAAGTTTCTGTCTCACTATAGATGTGGGTGGTCGAATTGATTTTCTCTTGCTTTTCATTTTATCCCATTTAGCACTTCCCTCACCCTTACTTCTCTGACATATGGTGCATGCCGATGGTTCGCTAAACCATCTGTTAATATCGTTATGTTTTCCAAGTCCACATTCGTTGTACACCATGTGTTACAGCATCTTCAGTATTTTCTGTCCCGTCTCCGATTCTCAGAATGAAAGTGGTAAAGGTTATCACCATGTGATGACATGGTTTTTTTCTTTCCTGGCTATAATTATTTCTGGTATTGTATTAACTTCACTTGTAACATTTTGAGTGTGACTCCAAAGCAGCTATGCAGGCAATCTACTGGCCAAAAAGTTTTGACTGCAAAGAATGCTATGACATTATTACTGACCTGCAAAATATAGGTAAAGAAGTTGTCCTCCAATGGCTACCCTCTCACTGTTGGATTGCCGGTCATGAAACAGTGGATTTCCTTGCCACAAAAAGGATGTTACACTGAACAAATGCCTAGATCTAAACCAACACCTTACTCGTCATAAAGTTAAAATCCAAAATTATGAATGACAATAGACTTCAAACAGTGATCAGAAACAAAAAACGGGAAATGCCTAATAAAAAATATTGATACACCAGACATGCCAAGAAAATCAGAAGTAGCACATTTTAGAATGCCAATGGGCCACGACTGTCTGGCAAAACACCTTTACAAAATCAATGTTCTGCCTTCACCGAAATGCATTTCATGCAATCACCGTGATGAAGAAATGCACAGAGGTCATCTGAACAACTGTATCGCTGTCAAACATGGAGATTCTAAAACCTCAAAGTACTGGAGAGCAAGACTGCTAATGACGTCAGTGTTAGATGCAACACATTAGACAACAACTTTGACTGATTCATCACTGCTATAGCAACGAAACACCATTGTTATACAAATATCAAATCCATTTAACAACTTTGTATGATGGACCTTTTTGCTATGTTGGAACATTTTGTAATTGGGCTTTATATTATAGTGATGCATTTAAATGTGGGACTTTTCACTCTATGGAAAAGTCGTATGTGTTACTTAAAATGTAGGACTATTTAGTTAGTGGACTTTTGGGTGGTCAATTCCCATTCACGACATTTTGTAATGGACATAATAAATTGGATGGACGCGCGAATATGTTTACGATCACAGTAAGCTTCATTACATCATTACTAATAAGAAGAATTAATATAATAGTCATGACAATGGTAACAAAGTAATATAACATGGAAATAATTAAAGACAGGAATATAATCTCTGACATAAGACTTAATGCACGGAGAGCGGGATATCTTCAGCCAACCGTGCTTAAGTGACGTTGTCCTGTTAAAATGTTGCATCTGCCACTGAGAGTGCAGAAATATTACTTACGTCCAGACAGAATTCCACAATCTAAAAAAAAAAATGAACATTCTACGCATACGTATTGGCAAAAGTCACAAATTTTAGCAGGATACATGTCTGGATTGATGACAGCAACAGCTTCTCGAATCCTGTCTCTCAATTCGGGCAGGTTAGCAGACAATGGAGGCACGTAAACTCTGTCCTTTACAAAACCCCAAAGGAAAAAATCGCATGGGGTGAAATTCGGTGACCTAATAGTCCATTGGAGATAAGCCCTGTTATCTGACCCATGACGACCATTCCAGCGGTCACTGACATCATTCAACCAATCTCATACAAGATTATGCAATTGTGGAGGGGCACCATCTTGTTGCAAAATAAAGTTTAGTTCATCCTGCAGTTGAGACTCATTCTGTGTCTGTGGGGGTTAAACACAACCAATGCAGTGCTCACACATGCCTCGTTTATTTATGTAGATGGCATTGGGAACTCGTTACCAACCTAGTCGTATCTACAGAGCGTAAAGCACAGGCAAGATTTCATTTTCTACCTAACACTTAAGAATCGTTAGTTTTGCCAGAAAATAATCACTGATATAAACTTCACTTCTTGTCCAATACCTTTCAAAAATATTGTGTTGTAAAACTTCTTGTAAGCCCATGTTTTCCTTACCAGAGACTTAGATGCTCTCCTCCTACAGGGAAGATTTTGAACCATACTAATTTAGTTACACTTGTTTTCTTATAGACGCCATTTCAGTGGTCCGTGGTCAGCTTTCCGCCTCATACTGACATCTAGCAAACCAATGTAGTACTAGGACGGGGAAATTCGGTAAATTTTTCTTAGAGGCCTTTTCATTTAGGCTTAAGGATCTTTTACGAGCCTGAAAATCTTCAGACTCGGGACCCACAGCTTAAAGTCTCTCCCGGAGTACTTGCTCCTTGGATTTTTCCATCCTAAAAAAATCCATCGACCCCGACCGGGTTTCAACCCGCGATCCTCGGAACCAGAGGCAAGGAGCATAACCACTAGTCCACCGCGGCCGATTGTTGTAAAAGTAAAACTGAAATTAAAGAATGAGACCAAAATATAATTCACTTCACGTCAATTTGAAACCAAGACTAAATACATAAGATCCCGTCTGCGCCCACTCTGCAATTTATCAAATTCAATCAATTGAATTCCGAGATAACCTTTATGTTATTTCCTTACCAATACACATTCTTGGACCTTCACCAAATGGCAAGAAAGTAAACCGATGTCTCTCGTTTTTAGCTTCTTTGCTGAACCGCTCTGGATCAAATTTCTCAGGCTGTGGGAAGAATTGGGGGTCGAACTGTAGTGCCTGGGTAGGAATTACAATCTCTGTTCCTTTCTCCAGCGTTATTTGTGTGTTCGGAATTTGATACTCTTTAGTGCATTTGCGTGTTAAGATGGGCACTGGTGTGTGCTTTCGTAGTGTCTCTATAAAAACAAAAGAAACATAAAAAGGCGTTTGTACCTGAACTAGTTGTTTCATTACAGTGAACTGTTTATTAGTATATTGTTAATTTTGGTTAAATACATCATTAATTTAGTTTATAGTTCATTTTCGATGAACTATTCATATAGATTACATATTTATAGTACATTTTATTAAAATTTTCAGTTTGGTAATAATTTGTGAAGTATTCATTTAGTTTATAGTTAATTTTAAATATTTAAAAAAAATTGTTTTATAGACCAAGAATGAGGTGGGAAAATAACATTAACTATGATTTGAGGGAAGTAGATTATACAGGGAATGACTGGAAAACATTAGCTCAGGATAGGGATGTATGGAGAGCTTATGTCCGCGCGGCCATGAACCTACGGGTTCGATAGTGCCAGTGAGTTAGTTAAACACTGATAAACAACTGAAATACTTATTTAAATTAAACTGAACCATTTAATATTTTAGGTGTGTTCATAAAGTCCAGCGCTGTGGTCTCGAGGTAGCGAGCTGCCTTGTCACGCAGCGGGCCCGGGTTCGATCCCCGGTCGGGGCAGTTTTTCTGGGTGAGGTTTTTATGGGTGTTTTTCCTCACCTGTAAGATAAATGTCAGGAAAACTTTAAGGCCCAAACGGTCCCCGAAATCATGGCCATCATTATCATCGTCGTCCTTCACCGGTGTGAAAAGCAACGGGAAGCTACCACACCTACAATTTCCTAGTAAAGCTGCAAGCAGACAATGAAAATGCTATGTTGCAGTGAAAGACCTGCCTTCGGGCAGAATTACAGTGAATGGGTGGATAAAGAATAAGACATCCGGTTTGCTGTGTTGCTTAAATCTCTTACAAAACAGTCGTATTTTATAATTTTACGGTTTCCGGTATCCTCATCAGGCTTAAAGTTTGATTCCTAACAAAAGATTGAGAAGCCTTTAACGATATTTTATGTTTATAAATGATACATAGTAGTTTAATGTCCTGTTTCTCTCTTAATATTATTCTTTTTTGCCATCTCATTAATTCTCTTTCCTTCTGATCGCTTTTGAATAACCGTATTTTATATTTGTCTTTATTTTGTGAAATTGCGAATCTAAGTGTGTATTTTGAAGAAAAACATATTAACAAAATAACAGTATTAATCATCTTTTCATTTTTAAGTGTCACTCAATTTAATTATCATGTTCGCCATCTCACTAAAATATGCGAATAGTCTGAATTGTTTTGTTATGTTTATGGTGAATCTATTCCGGTCACTTCTATGGTATTTCGCTGGCAGACGAGGGAAAATAGCTGGAAACATGGTAAAATTTGTATCACTTTATGAGGTTATATTAATGACTCTTGTAAACCAATTCAGTAGGCCTACAGTTAATATCAATTATATAATAATAATAATAATAATAATAATAATAATAATAATAATAATAATGATAATGGAATTCTACGAAAACAGAAGTAAAGCTCCAGTGGATACTATGAAGTGGATTGATCAAGTCAAAAAGGACTTAAAACTGGCAGGAATTACTAAAGAAGATATCCCAAACAGAGATATATTTAGAATTAAGGTGAATAAGTGGCAAGTTGACCTAGAGGACAAACCGAAGAAAAGAACTGGAACTTGGACAGATGAGAGAAAACAAGCTCATAGCAAAAGAATGAAAGAAATTTGGGCTCAAAGGAAACGCCTCTAAGTACTTTGCGTAGTCCTACATGGGCTCATCCGCAATTTTAAAAAAATAATAATAATTTAAAGGTTTTTCTACGAAAAGAAAATATTTCAACACCGTATATACAGAGTGCTCTAAAATGGCCCTTACAGACTTCTAGGACTAGTAGAGGGGGCTGAATTGATAATATTTAGAATTGTAAACCATCTCCGGAAACTTACTGTTTCCGTGGTACAGCCGTTTGAAAATAATGTGTACGTCACGTGTCTCAACAAGTAACAGCTTCGCGATTCGTCTAAATGGAAAATTTCCCTGTCGAGTATTCCAAGACTTGGTTTTTTTTAATGTCAAAATTTTTCGAAATTTTGAAAACTGCAAAAATGTATTGTGGAGGGTGTATCCGGTATTATTAATGCAAGTCGTAATTCAGTCTCCATTTTGTTTCTTTGGTTATTAATGAGTTGAATTGTAAAACAAGTGATGTACTGTGTCACGCCTCATAATAAATTACTTGTAAAAGTGGTCGCGTTAAAAACATGTTTTCAAACGGCTGTAGCACGGAAACGGTAAGTTTCTGAACAAGGTTTTGTATTTTGAGCCACTTAACTTAAAATTCGAGTAACGCCTTTAATTCTATTTAGGAAATTATAAATTTTATAAATGATGAATAGTACACAGTACTGATTGCTTTTATGATAACTACGTCGTATAATAATTTCCAGAAAATTAAAAAAAATTATGTTTACATAAATAATGATTGCGTGTAATTTGGGCCGATGTCTTACAGGTTGTACATGTAAATATAATTACTCGTATTACTTTTTAAGTGATTTATTTTAAAAATATAAGTAAGAGAATTCATTCTCTCTTCGGGATTTATAAATCTGTAGTACAGTCTGTCCTCATTTGTGTTTATGAAACAATTATTGAAACACGAGAAATAAATACACATAGATAAATAATGAACATGTGTGAATTTTGAGATCACTTCTTGGATTCACAAGGTCAGATCATCAAAGAAATACTTAAAAAAATTGAAAGTCCAAAATATGTTAAATGATATAACCAATAATAAAAAATTAATAATAATAAATTATTAATAATAATAAAAACAGCAACAACAGTGAGCCATAGTTGAACTAACTTATTGTCGAACAAAAAATTAACTAGTTAATTAAAATAATCGTAAGAGATTATTCACGAGCACTAAACAATATAAACGTTTTCTAATACTAAATTTAATAATGTTAGAAATCTTAGAAATATTAGAAATAATAAGTACTAAAATAATAATTATATTAATAAAATAACCTTATGTCCGAGCGGCTATGAACCTTCGGGTTCT
Source organism: Diploptera punctata (assembly GCA_030220185.1). Classification (NCBI taxonomy): domain Eukaryota; kingdom Metazoa; phylum Arthropoda; class Insecta; order Blattodea; family Blaberidae; genus Diploptera; species Diploptera punctata. The sequence goes on along the minus strand of JASPKZ010007953.1, from coordinate 250,402 downwards.
ATAGAGCCAGTGACTTAGTTGGTAGTAAAGTAATTCTAATAATAAAAATAAATATCATAAAATTAATTTAGTTGTGTTCATTACTATAGTAGAAATAATTTGATTAATAATATTAATAATAATAATAATTTGACTAATAATAATAATAATAATAATAATTATTATTATTAATAACAATATATAACTAAAACATTTAATGCTCTCAGATCTAGATTACAGACTCTAGACGAGGCCCAAATTACACACTCTGATGAGGCCCAAATTACACACCATGTATCATTTAATTAAAAAAATATGTATCATAAAACTTATAGTAGGCCTAAATACGATACTGAAATATTAATAAAACGTACTTTGAAATATTTACAGCAGTTTAACTAAAAATACACACACTTGACTTAACCACTTGCTTCAAAAAACTGTTTCACTTTGAACTGAAACTTTTTAGTGAAAATGGACAATATAATATTTTCTTCGTTGCCTCGAAACCTTGAGAGATGCAATAAAACAAGTTTCAGGGGGTGAAGTACTGCTAATAGCCTTGCTAATCCCGTTACAATCAAGGGGTGAACAAACTTGGAAATATCAAAATTTTAAAAAGCCCAAATTACACGTCGGCCCAAATTACACGGATCTGCCCTATTACAAAACGCGTGCGGGAAGTAAAAATACTGCCCTCTATGTATACTACATGTAATGTATATACAAAAAATATCCAAAAGATAGTGTTAATATACATTATACGAAACAAATCAATGCATTTTAAATTAACCGAACTTTATTTGAAACAATATAAAACAATAAATACGTACCTGCCGCCATTGTAGGCCTATTACTAATATTGGTCTCACTGCCTCCTGTTGTTTCAACTAATAAACATTGCCCACACTGTTAACGTTAGTCAATTGTTTATAATGAACGCAAATATTTCCAACAAAGTTGTTATTATTTTACTATTATTTATTATTGTGAAAACATTATCGCGCAAAAAATAATGTACAACGCACGTTCGTGAAGTGTTTTTCAGAATTTCGGAAATTAATAATTTTCCTCGCTTCTGTAAAAACACTTCCCATCCTCGCATCGTCATATACTATTACAGTAATAGATAATAGTAATAGTATTGATAACAGTAATGTTAAACATAATAGTAGTAGTAGTAATAAAATAGTAATAATAAAAAAATAATCACAATAATAATAATAATAATAATAATAATAATAATAATAATAATAATATCAAAAACCACTTAAAAGATGGCAAGAGACCCTAAACGGGCCATCAGGCCTAATACATGGAAGGAAAATAAAAATAATCATAACAACAACAATAATAATGATAATAATAATAATAATAATAATAATAATAATAATAATAATAATAATAAGCATAATAGTTTGTGCTAGAAAAGACGTCGCTGAATATTTCCTAGTGAATATTTCGTTCAATCTGACTGAACGAATTATTCAGATTGTTAAAACTTACGTGATGTTATGTATGAGCTATCCCTAACCCCGGCATCCAACCTTAAAGCGAGTTTCCTTTTGTGGATAAAAATCAGTGCCATTTAGACTGAAAAAACAATCTTGATATCAGTGGTAATTAATTATAGTGACGTAAGCACAATAAATAAAAATGTATTCTTCCAGCGCCATTTTGTAAATATTCGTAAAATTATTTCGGGGCTAGTGCGTTATCTATTGTAGCTGGAGAAACAAAAAAAAAAGTTAAAATTATATAAAAACAAATTATGTGGAAATCCTGAATGGGATAGCCGTATTGAAATCCCATTAAATAATAAAAGCGCAAACAATAATTTAGAATAACGATCATCTAAATCATTCGCCTAAGTGAACGATTCATCGATGACTTCTAGTACATAACTGAAAAGAGGTTAACATGTTCCCTCTGGTCCCAAGGTTCGCGATTTTACACCCGATTGACGAAAAATCCTGAATATGGCTCATTCGGAAGGGAAGTAAAGACGTCCTGCATAATAAATTTACGGATCTTAAAAATAATCGCAAGCTTGACATAAGAGAACACTAAACAACGTTTGTCAATCCTTTAAGAACCAGATTTCAATTGTGGTAATCTTGGCCGATAATAATAATAATAATAATAATAATAATAATAATAATAATAATAATAAACAGTACCTGATATAACATTGTCCAAGTATTCAATATTCTGAACAGCTTCATATGTAATTTGTCCCTCGTGTTTTTTAAGCACTTCATTAATTTCTTTGCGCAGGCGCTCTTGGATATCTTGATTCAATGCCAGTTCGTAAAGACAGAAACTGATCGTTGTGGATGAAGTCTCGAACCCAGCGATGAAGAAGAAATACAGTTGTGCGGTCATTTCGTCCAGAGTTAAACCTGAAATCGTGATATCGATAATGATGAATAATAATAATAATAATAATAATATAATAATAATAATATAATAATGGCTATTAGTTAATAAAACCGTAGGCACATTAACTAAGCTCCAATGGTCAATTGAATCCAGCTCCTATTTCCGATATCCAGTTACCTATCATTCCCGAATTTTATCCTCACACCCACACCTAGGTCTTCCCGAAATGTTTTCTAATAAACATTTTGAAAGCTACATGACCTATCATGTTAAAATTGTAGATTTAATTATCCTGACTGTTTAACTCATGCCCCAAATGGGAGCCAATGACCAATCACGTTTCAATGATTTCTGTTTTACAACCAATCAGAGTCGTGTTTCACCAAATATTTATCAATATTAAATTTACCATATTAAAGAAAGCCCCTCCTTTTTAATATTCAGAACAGGTCTGACCATTATTTTGCAGTGACTGGGCCTATAAGAAATACGGCTACCAGATTGTATATATAGTACATAGATGTCAACACACAGCGCTTGCAGGAGTTAATATAAAAACATTTGTAGCAATTGATTATACCACCGAAAAAAGAAACCACTGTTTGCACTTTCTTAAATGTATTTTTTCCCAGGTAATAATCCAGAAAAATATAATTGTCATATTTACATCATACGACATCAGAAATGAATTAATATACAGTTTGACGTGTTTAATTTTTTCTCCACTAGAGAGCATTCTTACAATATTGCGTTCCTTTGGCAAATAATAGTATGATGTGGTTGCAGTGATAAACAAAAGAAGGAGATGAAGCGTACCTATCGTTTCTCATTTGTTTTCAAACATCGCCGTTTACATTAAATATATAAATATTTTTAAAATAACTATAGTTAAATAATGATTTGTGAGTAAACAGTTTAATTTTATTCGTTAGATAGTTCTAACAAATGCCACTCTTGATTTCCAAATTCTCTAGATAAATTGGAAATCACTCATGGCATTACTTATGACAATGTTAGAACAGGAATATAAATTACGGAGTTTCTCATTTTGGAGCTTTGATAATTTTCATTCCTTTTAAGACCGAATGTTTACGCTAACGTCCTACTTTATAACACTTGTTACCTTGTCCTCAATTACCGAGTTTTTTTTAATAACGGAAAGTGAGGTTTAACATTATTTGATGCATTGTTCCCAAAATTGCAAGTATGCCTACAAATTTTATCAAAAAAAAATATATACACTACTCAAAAAATTAGAGGAAAACACATTTAAACCAAAGCCACAAAGATTTAATTTATGAGAGTCACATGTTTTGATTTGAAGTATTGTTTAAAACCAGATTGGAGATCTTCTGGGTTTTATTATTTTTTCTCTAAATAAGTTAGTGAAGTACCAAGAGTTGCTGAAACTAAAGTGAGTGCTCATTGAGTTTTTTTTAAACAGGTTTGAAGAATAATCTGTGGTAGTGGTTTGATATTTTGTATTCTATGAAGCTAACACAAACCAATGAGACATCTGAATAAAACATTAGTGGCACGAGCAGTTTCATTGATTGGATATGGCTGTTCCATTCGCCAGGATTCTTGATATCAACTCTTCCGTCATCCATAGGCTGTCGACACGATATAGAGAGACACGTGGATACAGGAGGCGGCCCGAGCAGAAGACTTACAGAGGTACAGGATAGGTTTCTTGTCCTATCAGCTTTGTGTAGACGAACATCTAAAGCCAGAGATCTGCATAATGATTTACGAACAGCAACTGGGGCGGTAATTTCTGATCAGATTGTAAGAAATAGACTGAGAAATGCAAGTTTGAGGTTTAAAATCCACTTTCAAAGCCCCTCGTTTATGCCGTCAGCACAAAGAAGCCCGGCTACGATATGTTCAGAATAATATCAACTGGCAGCTCCGCCAATGGAAGGATGATCTATTCACCGATTTTGTTCAACGGGTTCCGATGGTCATACACGTGTACGGAGACGTCTGGTGAACGTTTAGATATAGCCACAATTACTCATCGTGACAGATATGGAGGTGGTTCGTTTATGGCTTGAGCTGGGATTACTATTGAGTCTCGGACAGACCTTGTTGTCGACCCCCACAGCACATGGATGCTGATGTTTATATTAATTACATTATCTTCAACATGTCGTACTCTTTGCTTATGGTATGGACCCTAATTTTCTTCTAATGCATGATTATGCTAGATGTTATACAGAACAGGCTCCAGACATGTCCTGCAAGAATTACAAATTCTGGTTGATGGACATGGACTGGCCTACAAGCAGTCCGGACTTTAATCCGATCGAGCAAATGTGGGATAAGTTGAAGAGAAAAAAAAAAAAAAAAACTCGTTCGTAAGTGTCCTGCTGTGCCACAGAACCTGGAAGAACTTTCAAATGCATTTACAAAGGAATGGGAGAGAATCTCACAGGTTTCTGTAAGAAGGCTGTCTCGTAGGTGTAATGCAGTCATTGAAGCTCACGGAGGACACACTGTTGAAATAACCATGGAAACATTGATTCCTAAAATAATACATCTAAAATTTCCACTTTGTTTTCTCTTATAAATGATAATATGTTCATATTTCTATTACTGTACAACAAAATATTGTTTAAATGTCTATTCTAATTTTACATAAATCTTCAATTCATAATTTAAAAAGCTCAAAAATTAAATTGTTTCAATATTTATTTTATGGCTTTCGTTTAAACATATGTTCCTCTAATTTTTTGAGTAATGTATATAATATATATGGAAACTTAAAGTTGCGGCTGTGATTATATGTATTACACGCTTTATATTATATATTGTTTTCAAATACTATGTAATAATAATACACTTAATTTATTTTTGTTTCTCGTATGTTGTCGCTGGCAAACCGATAACATATAAAACACGCACTATTTGTATGAGGGATTGTGTATATTTTTACACGCTTTATATTAGCTTGACCTGTATCTATCTATGTAACGAATCTTTCAACACGATTTTCACCCACTTAAAATCATTGGATCGACTTGAAACTTTGTATAATTGTAAAGGACTAATGACAATACAATAATTTCATAAATAATATATAACAGGTTGCGAACTTATCGACTTTAAGTCTATCGTTGTAAGAAAGTAATATTATATCCTCTGGTAGCTCAGTTGGTAGAGTGGTGGAATGTGGTGGTACATAATTTCAGTAATCCATAGGTCGCTGGTTCAAATCCGGCCCGGAGGATTTTTTTAGAAGAGTATTACTTTTAGCTCATACTACAATAGCATCGAATTTAAAGATATTTACATTTTTATCGTATTCTGTAAAATATTAATGAGAATTTTGTAAAATTGCCACATTGTAATTTATCCAAAAATATGAGAAAGATACGATTAACTGTAACTATTTGTCTATAGTAAAATATTCAAAAATATTATAATAATGTTAGTGATAATAATAATTTTAAAAATATATATAATTATATTCGTGCCTAGACACTAAAAATATCGTAAGCAATTAAATTTTCATGGGATTCCGGTTTATGACAATCAAACTAAAAATTAAAAAAAAAATAATAGTTTAAAAAAACTAAAACAACACGCTTTATTAGAAAACAGAACTAAAAGCTGAAAACTAATTTTAATTTCCAACGCGCTTGGGATAAAATTAAACACACCATCTCCAACACATCTAGAATAAAACTAGAGTTATCTACAAAAAAAACTAATTTTACCATCAAAAGCGGGGATGCTATTTATGGACTTTACGTTTTCTTCTTGGAGACTTTACTTTAACCAATATCTGTTTATTATCAAATATATTAATTGATAATGAGCACCCCACGCTTTTGACGGTAAAATTATTTTTTGTAGATAACTAGTTTTATTCCAGATGTATCGCAGATGATTTATTTGTGACCACTTTAATTTTATACCAAGCGTGTTGGATATTAAACTATTTTTCATTCTTTAGTCCGGTTTTCTAACAAAGCGTGTTGTTTTAGTTTTTTTAAACTATTATATATATGTGTGTGTGAGCGTTAATTTTTCCTTTTAAAATAGGACTAAGATGATTGCTATATGTATGTTATTGAAATCTGAATTCACTTGGACAAAAAAATGTCGCTCATATTAGCGTGGTATCCTCTCTCTCTACACTGCACCGATTTAAATACATTTCTACTTCAAAAATGAATTTTCATGTCATGCTTATTTTTATCAATAAACCTATTCTAGTGTCTCTGAGTAATTCAATTAAAGACACGAGACTTGTTCCTCAGTGCGTTGAGTTCATTTCAGGACAAGACGCTCCTCTTATCTTTTTTTCTAGGTAACATAATTATAAATGTTTCACTATAGCGCATTCATACTTTCCTGTCTTCCTCCGAGATAATAGGTTAGGATTTTTGTGTGGATTTATCTTGCAACCTTATCTTTTCATCTTAAATAATTAATATAGCTGTTCGATCGATTAGTGAAGTTTCTGTAATCATTAATTCTACTAGGTTTTTCCAGTTTCTTTAAACCGGTTGGGTTTTGTTTTTCGGTTAAGGAAAAAAACATCAAACGTTTGTTTGCTTAATCTATACTATTTATTCACTGGCACTATCGAACCCGTAGGTATCTGGCTGCGCGGATAAAAGATCTCCATACATCCCTATCCTGAGCTAATGCTTTTCAATCATTCCCTGTATAATCTACTTCCCTCAAATCATAGTTAATATTATTCTCCATGGTATCTTTACCTTGTCTCAGCTGGAGTGGCTTGCGTGTTTAAATGATCCCGAGAGCTATGCCGGCGGTAGCATTGCTGCCGATAGGGTTACCCATGCCGGACTGATCGAAGGTGATAAGCCAGACGAAAAAAGTACCTTGGTCGAAGGAGTGACGATCTTTCACCGTAAAAATACAACCGTCAAGAAATGCGGACATGGGCTCAACTGAGGTAAAATTTTCCGGAGGTCAAATAGTCCCCCATTCGGATCTCCGAGCGGGGACTACTTCAAGGAACCCATGCCAAAGGCTAAAACACAGGGGCATGTTCCTAGGAACATGGAATGTTAAGACTTTGGTTAATCCATAAGAGTTCATTTTGAGAAGATGAGCGTAAAAATGTATTCTTTTTTCATAGTCTTTTATTATTAATATTATTATTATTATAATTATTATTATATTATTTTCATTTTATTTTTTAATTATTATTGCATTATTATTTTCATTTAGTATGTAATGTTATAATCAGTACGATTGTTGTATTTAACTGTAAGTTATGTTTGTTGTAGGTCACATCTCTACCAGAATAAATAAATACATAGTGTTCTTCGATCATGGAAGAGGAACGTGCATGGACAACCGATCAGGCAAATTCATACTGTTATTTTTAACGGTTTATTTAAAAAAACAGACATTTAGCTATCATTTAATCAGTAATTCATGACGAAATTATAATATAGTGGAACTTGAAAAATGAACCTATTACCAATTGTATTATTGCAGAAATATACAGAGTATTATTAAGATTTGTTTAAGAAGACTCGTGGACTACCCAACAAATCTTAACCCATTCGTCTCAGAACACGAGGTACACTCGCTTAACTCTGCTGTTATGTATCTTGCAATATTTTGTACATCCCTTGGCTGGTGTCTTTTGTTAAAATATATGATTAGTAGAGGAATGAGTTTTGGCCTTCATCGCTTTTGTAATCTCAAGTACCGTTATCTTTTGTTCGTTTTGAATGTCTGAAAATAGACACTGTAACTTACGGTAACTTAAACCCGGTTTCTCGGGAAATGCATTGAGCATTTAAACCTGAAGTGAATGGGTTAATTATGTAGAATTGAAGAAATTAATAAACACATTTTACTGATCTAGTACCACAAAAATAAGAATCAGTATAAATCAGATACACACAATCACATGAGGTTTTAAATGAACCTACGCGTTACACAACTCGATGCTTGAGGTACTGTAATTATTTTGGCCAAACGTTATACAAATCCCATTATTAAAATTAAGCCAGAGCCCGGTAATCAGAATAGTGATAATTTCAGAACTCAAATTACAAGACACATATCCAACAAGTAGTGTACCTCTCACCTTATAGTACTTCTACGTGCCGCACGCCACGGGGCCTTAGAGCAGCACGACCTGTCGGGAGACGGATTTTAACTATGGATCACATACGTACTTATTTGAATACATACGGACCTGGAGGACCTCCCCGAATGAGCGATCAGCTCAATGCCAGGGCCTCCTCCGAGACAACCCATTCACTTCAGATTTAAATGCCCAATGCATTTCCCCAGAAACCGGGTTTAAGTTACCGTAAATTATATTGTCTATTTTCAGACATTCAAAACAAACAAAATATAACGTTACTTGAGATTACAATAACGGTGAGGGCCAAAATACATTCCTATACTATTCATAAATGTTAAAAAAATATTAGCCTGCCAAGGGATGTACAAAATATTGCAAAATATATAACAGCAGAGTTAAACGAGTGTACCTCGTCTTCTGAGTTGAAGGTCATTATACTGCCGGCGACTCTACCTCGTCTTTTGAGGCGAATGGGTTAAGACGAAACACACCATCCACACTAAACATGGTGAATAAGGTAACGATGATTAAGATGGCCAGACGATGTACGGATACCATTTGGGCCTTAAAGTTTCCTGAAATTTGTCTTACAGGTGAGGAAATATCCCAAAAAATAAATCACAGGAAATTTGTCCTGACCGGGGATCGAACCCGGGCCCGCTGCTCAAACGACGAAGTGACGGTAACCCGAGATCAGTGCAGTACATGTAATAATATTATTAATTCACCCATTGATTTGCAAAAGGGTAAACACTACTTAACCTATAAAATATGTAATTTAGGTTAACATGGTCGAAGTAGGAGTAAATAAAATGCCTTTTTTTTTAGGCTCCCACATTTCGAATCCAAAATTGTTTTAAAATTAAGTTATATTTCTTTTAAATTTTTAGTTTTCACATATCTAGCACATATATACCAAAAGTAATACTACAATTATTAATTAAATAAAAATAAAACTTAGTTTTATTTGATTTTCATATTTATTATAATTACTAACTATGTAATTTTTTTAATCTCAATTTGTATCATGTTTTTGTTTATAGCTGGACTTTACCCGACAACAAGTCATTGCTCATTCGAGTGAATTGAATATGTGTGTACCTACACTACGAATAGATAAACAATAAATAAAATATTAATAATATCATTACGAAGCGAGGTTGGGAAGTGGTTTTTACAGAATCGTGGAAAATGTTTAAAAACCGAGCGATAGCGAAGTATTTAATTTCCGAGATTCTATAAAACACTTCATAAACGTGTGTTGTACATTATTTTTTGCGCGATAGTGTTTTCAAAATAATAAATAATAGTAAAATAAGAACATCTTTGTTAGAAATATTTGCGTTCATTGTAAACAACTGACTAACGTTAACAGTGTGGGCAATGTTTATTAGTTGAAACTAGAGGAGGCCTTGAAACCATTTAGTGATAAAATGGCGGCAAGTGCGTATTTATTGTTTTATATTGTTTCAAATAAAGTTCAGTTCATTTAAAATGCAGTGATTTGTTTCGTATAATGTATATTAACATAACCTTTTGGATATTTTTTGTATATAGGCCTACATTGTACGTAGTATGAGTAGAGGGCAGTGGCTTTACTTCCCACACGCGTGATTGTAATATTTAACATTACAGTATAATTATTTAGGTTGGCAACTCTGAAATCTAGGAAGTTGAACTTTCAATCAGAGTCGCCATTGCTGTAAGTACAACAAAACGCATTACCGCGCAAAAAATAATAGCCATACGATAAAAAATAATACATTTTTTTATTTCTTCAACTGAATTATCTAGAAATAAAACTAAATTCACTCACCATTCTCCAGATTTTTATGCTCCAGCAGGATTTGAAGAAAATCTTTCCTGCTTACACAATTATTCTGTCTAAAGTCCACAGTTTCTCTCACAACGTTCCTAAAAAAGTTGGTCACATCTCTCGGTGTACTTGATATCTTAAATTTTATCGCAGTAGATGGCAGCACCTTATATAACAACTCCCTCAATATCATTTCCAAATTTGTTCTAAAAATTTCGTCCCCCATTTTCTAAATTTCGCTTCTGGATTTTTAAAACAATCACACTGAATTCCAAAAGCACACGATGCTATTATATTTGTCGTATATCTCGCCATTACATCTTGAATTTCAAGAATATCTTCAATTTCTGCAGATTCTTTCAAATAATCTCTTAGTTCAACAGCACATTCTTCAAATGTCTCAAACATTAACTTCATTTTGCCTGATGTAAATGTAGGAGATAGCAGAACTCTCATGTTTTTCCACTTGTGTCCAGTCAACATAAATAAATTCCCAGACAGAGGATCTATTTTCTCATCTGATAACATTGCATGATCGTGGAAATATTCAAAATCTTTTAGAAGGAAACTTTTTATAATTTCAGGGTCTCTTAACAATAACTGTGGTTTTAACATTAAATAAATCCCACCATATTTTTCTCCATTCAACTGTTTATAGCAATGTTCGTATACGTCACCCATTGTTTCGCTCGTGAGAAGAATTCCTTTACAATTTCCAGTTAGAAAATGTGGTTCTACGTATTTGATATCTTTTCTCTTCCAATGGTTGTAACAATGTTTGATATAAATGTAAATAACAGTTATCAAGATGATTAAAACAAGCACCCATAGTGGTATCTCCATGTTTAAGCTCGAAGCTGTGTTCCAACACTGTTTTTATATTGCGTTCAAGACAACAGATAATATGCTATTCATTTATCTTCAATTTGTTAAGTGTAGTGAAGTGTTTCGCCAGTGGCGGTAAATTTTATTCCCGTAGGTTTATATTTTATTACCTACCTGTACAGTTTGATCACAAGACTCTTCTTTACTTTTGATACCACAACACAGGACCTGTCTGTACTCTGAATCTTACACAATATCTATGGCTAGAGCATGGAACTCACTTCCCAGTCATGTCGGGGACTGTCAATCGCTATCATTATTTAAATCCAAATTAACTGATATCTTAAGTTCGACACAATGAAAACATTAACTGCCTGACAACTATATAGATCATTCCTTTAATAATCATGTAGGAAGCTACTTACTTTATTTTATATCATTTTAATTTTATTATATTCTATGTTTTTGTTAGTATTAGCTAGTATTAGATCACATCATCATTGTATTTTGTTTAGTCTATATTTTAATATCTTAAAATTGTAATATGTATGTAATTTTTGTATAATTTTACTATTCGCTGGTTGAGTGGAAGAGAAGGCCTTATGGCCTTAACTCTGCCAGCTAAAATAAATCATTATTATTATTATTATTATTATCAATCCTCCTTTTTCCCTCTTAAGACTTAATATAATTATTATTATTATTATTATTATTATTATTATTATTATTATTCTAACGAAATAATAATAATAATAATATAATTATAATATAATAATAATAATTTTATTTATATACAGAATTTTAATGTTTACACATCTTTCTGTGCCTAAAGTTTTATTTTTCTTCTCCACTCGTCTCTCTCCATCCAATCCATGTCCTCCAGTCCCCTTGCTCTCATTCCAGTTCTTATTTCCTGCATCGCGAGTTTCGAGGTCTTCCTCTACTCCTTCATTCAGGTGGACACCATTCCAATATTTTCCTGGGTAATCTTTCTTCTTGCATTCGTCGTACTATTTTCATTTATGGCCTCCCAACTAGTTATACATTTCTTGAATTTCTTCTTTATTATCATTGAGATTCCTCTCTGCGCTCGTTTATGTTTCTCTACTCCGCTGTACAAATGCATATATGGACCTTTAACTTCTGAACCTTTTCCTTTCTTTTTTGTTTCTGTTAGCACAATTACGAGCCATTTTATTTTGAACACCTCGAATATTCCATTTTCCAACAAGAAATGTCCTTTTCCTTTCCTTTTGTCGTCTTGGTTTATTTCCGTCCGGCTTTAAATCTTTAGGCTTTTTAGCATTGTTATGTTTTTTGTGACGAACAGGGAGCTGGACTGATGCATCAACCCCCAACCTGGAGGACCAGGTAATTTTTGGTCAAGGTTGTCTTCCTCTAGCCTTTGTCAAACCAATGACGAACTGCAAGGCAGCAGTATCTGTACCCTAGATAAGGGGTCCTCACAGGGTACTATCAGCCGGGCGTACTGAACCCTGGTTTTTTAACGAGGTTGTTACTCCTCCCCCTCACCCTTTTCTAACCTGGCTTGGGACAGGCTTTGGCGGGTTTATAATAATAATAATAATAATAATAATAATAATAATAATAATAATAATAATTCAAACGAATGCCAGAGCAAAGATTGCCAAAAATTGTTATGGAATGGATCCCAATGAAAAGGAGGAAGAGAGGAAGACCGAAGAAAACTTGGATAGAAGGGGTACAAGCAGCTATGAATATCAGAGGAATGGAGGAAGCTCAATGGATGGATAGAGAGGAATGGCGTTTGGTTTCCGGAAGACGGCGGCAGCTGCCATGATACCGGATGATGATGATGATGAATGATAATAATGATAATAATAATAATAATAATAATAAATAATAATAAATAATAATACACATCAACTATACGTAAACTTAAAAAAGGCATATAGTATCCTTCTGGAGTTCGGAATTCCTAAAAAGTTAGTTAGACTTATAAGAATGTATTTAAATGACACAAAGAGTAGGGTGCGTGTACGCAAATAGTTTTCAGATGCTTTTGAAATCAACAATGGGTTGAAGCAAGGAGATGCATTCTCTCCTGCTAATTTTATACCAGAGAACGCCATCAGATTTTTAGAGGATGAAGAAGGCCTACAACTCAATGATATTAATAAGCTGATAGTTTCTGCTCATGGTGTAATACTATTGGCCGATAGCACACACTACTGACTAACATTGAGAAATTGGGACTGGAAGTAAATATCAATAAAAATAAATATATGGTCACACATAGAAATACATTATACAATGGAAATAAACAGCTAATGACAATTGAGGGAAATTTTGAGGAAGTGGCTGAATTCAAATACCTAGGAACAATAACCACAAATAGGAATGAGATGCACAAAATTAAACATAGGCTCAATTCTGGAAATGCCTGCTATTATACATTGCAGAGACTCTTGATGTCCCAACTCCTTTCAAAAAACGTTAAACTGAAAATATATAAAACTATTATTCTATCATGTATATTATAAGGATGCGAAACACGGACTCTTACTTTAAGGAAGGAAAGAATATTACGATTATTTGAGAAAAGAATTCTTAGGAAAATTTTTGGACACACAGGTGAATGGAGAAGACTTACATAACAATGAACTACATGGTCTTTATAGGAAGCCAGATATAATAAGAACAGTTAAGTGTCGTAGGCTGCGATGTGCAGGACATACGGCACGAATGGGGTATTAAGGACGTGGATGGAAGCTTCTTGTAGGAAAACCAGATGGGAAAGGCCCAGTTGGAAGACCAAGAATGATGTGAGAGAATAACATTAACTATGATTTGAGGGAAGTAGATTATACAGGGGATGATTGGAAAGCATTTGCTCAGGATAGGGATGTATGGAAATCTTATGTCCGCGCGGCCATGAACCTACGGGTTCGATAGTGCCAGTGAGTGAGTGAGTAAGTAAGAGTTAAGGGAAAGAAAGAAAGTCGTCTGTGTATTAACCCCAAGAAAAGGGGTACCTCTTCCACTCTGCTGACCGTTGAGAATTTTCTCCTTGTTACCCCGGAGATGGGAATAAAAAAATAAGAAGAAAAACATAAAAAGAGGAAATACAACACTATAGTACAAAGTGTTATGTTACATGTTTCAGAGCTGTGGGATATAAGTCTCGCAAATAAGATCTTAAACTTACTTACCTACTTATTCACTGGCACTATCGAACCCGTAGGTTCATGGTCGCGCGGACATAAGCTCTCCATACATCCCTATCCTGAGCTAATGCTTTCCAATCATTCCCTGTATAATCTACATCTCTCTAATCATAGTTAATGTTATTCTCCCACCTCATTCTTGGTCTACCAACTGGGAGTTTTCCCTCTGGCTTTCCTACAAGAAGCTTCCATGCAAGTTTTTCATTCCCCATACGTGTAACATGTCATGTCCATCGCAGTCTACGAGACTTAACCGTTCTTATTATATCTGGCTTCCTATAAAGACCATGTAGTTCATTGTTATGTAGTTTTCTCCATTCACCTGTCTGTTCATCTCTCTTTGGTCCAAAAATTTTCCTAAGATCTTTATTCTCAAATACTCGTAATCTCCTTTCCTCCCTTAAAGTAAGAGTCCATGTTACGCACCCATATAATATAACTGGTAGAATAATAGTTTTATATATTTTCAGTTTAACTTAAACACCGAAATTATTTTTTTTATAAAAATGCGTCTAGATAAAATATGGAATGAAGAGATAAGACAAAGAAAGAAAATGGAGACAGATATATATAATGATGTTTAGAAGAAAGGTATTAGTTTGGTCGTGTCAATATAATGAAGCAAGAAAGACTCCCTAATTAGGTATTAAGGTGGATACCATCTCGACAAATATATGGAGGTCGTCCATGACACAACTGGAGTGACGAGATTAACGAGGGAAAGGCGACATGAAACATATATAATGAATGAAGAGAGAAAAATAGCTACTGGGACGGACAGACGCGACAGCTGTAACAACCCGAGAAGTAGAAGAAGAAGAAGAAAGAGTTAATATTTTTATATTCTGACTGGTTGCCAGAATATAGCCATCTTCTTCTTTAGTAGGCGATTAAAACCTCATTGAAGTTTTGGCCTCCTCAACAATTTTTTTTTCCACCTACATCTGTTCTGGATGCAGACTGGCAAATTTCCAATTTTCATTTCTAATGTATCTTTTATAACAACATCCTGTCATCTGTTTTTTGGGCGTCCAGCTGTTCTGGTGCATATTGGTTTCCATTTGTATATTCTTCTTACAAGCTTGTCTTCCTGCAGTCTATTTATATGTCCAAACCAGTGCAGTCTTTGAGCTTTAATGTGGTTTATTACATTTTTATTTCGTATTAAATTATTTAATTCAGAGTTCATTCGTATACGTCATGTGCCATCGCTTTCTCTAATTGGTCCAAAAATTCTCCGTAAGATCTTCCTTTCAAAGATTAATAGTTTATCAGACTGCTTCAGTACCCACAGCCATAAGTTACAGTCGGTCTTATTACTGTATTATACAGTAAACTTCAGTTAATCTGAAGACAAGTTTACTTTTGAATAGTATTCTATTTGCATAGTAAGCTTTATTGCCCAAAGAAATTCTTTCACCAATTTCTTCCTCTATATATGCTATAGTTTTTTCATTTACAGTTGAACCAAGATATTTATATGACTTTACATCTTCTCTGTGGTCTCGAGGTAGCGTGCTGCCTTGTCACGCAGCGGTCCCGGGTTCGATCCCTGGTCGGGGCAGTTTTTCTGGGTGAGGTTTTTATCGGGGTTTTTCCTCACCTGTAAGACAAATACCAGGAAAACTTTAAGGCCCAAACGGTCCCCGAAATCATATGGCCATCATCATCCTTATCATCATCATCCTTCACCGGTGTGGAAAGCAACGGGAAGCTACCACACCTACACAATTCCCTAGTAAAGCTGCAAGCATAGTATGAAAATGCTATGATTGCAGTGAAGGACCTGCCTTCGGGCAAATTACAATGGATGGATGGATATTTGTATCATTGATGTTCAGATTACTTATTTTTAATTTCTTGTTGTACATTTTAAGTATTTTGTTTTAGAATTATTTATTATTAATCCATATTCAACTGATTTTTCTTTCAGCAACTGGAAAGTTTCTATTAGTGTTGATATGTTCCGCGTTTTATCAATACGTCATCTGCATATGCAATACATTGTTTAGATTTGGTACTTATATTACCTCTGAGGTCTAAATGTTTCATTATTGAATCAACCACTATACTAAATAGTGTTGCGGATACAGGATCTCCTTGTTTAACTCCGGATTCAACTTTTAAATTCTTTGCTGAATTTATTATTTATTTTAACTTTAGCTGTTGTGTTTTTAAGCGTTAATTCAATTAATCTTATAAATTTATTGGGTACCTTATATTGTGACAAACATTCAATAATTTTGTTTCTCTGTACCGAGTCAAATGCATGAGTGTAATCAATTAACAAATTATATAAATTTTTCAAATATTTGTCTAATCATCATCAACAACAAGGATTAAGCCCCATGGCCTGTTGCGATCTCATTATAGGTCGAATTGGTCCTTCCATCTCTTCAATGGTCTTCCCAACATTCTTCTCCCTTTTGGTTTATAATTATACATTCTTCTCGGTATGCGCTGTTCATTCATTCGTAACACGTGCTGAAGATAAGCATGTTGATAATATTTTATTCTTTCACAGAGATTAAATATATTAAGTTCTGTTCTTATATCTTCGTTTTTCTTTTTATCGGTCCTTTGGTATCCTGCTATTGCTCTCAACATCTTCATTTCAGCAGCCTCTATTTGTTTACCATCTGCCTTTGTTAATGTCCAGGTTTCACTTCCATATATATATATATAAGAGATGGAACTGCCAATACTTTGTAAAACTTCAAAATAGTTTCTCTAATAATAAAAATATTGTCTATAGTGGATCTGTTTGGACGGAAACCCATTTGATAATCAGCTAGACTATTTTCCACTATTTCTGAGAGTCTATTATTTAAAATGCATGCAAGAATCGTATATGCTATATTCAAGAGTGTAATTGGCCTATAATTTTCACAAAATAGTCTATCTCCCTTTTTAAAAATCGCAATTATAATACCTGCGTTCCATTGTTCTGGTAATAATTCTTCTTTCCAGATTTTAGTAATCACATCAAATGATTTTAGTTTCAATGTTCCCCTCCTTGTTTCAGCAGAGATGTTATCTTAAGCCAGAATATAGCCAACTATTGAAATAATTTCCTAGAATTCTCATATCATAACAATGCTAAAATCATAAATATTGCTCTATATTTTTCTTCTTCTTCATCTCATTTAACCGGTTGCCTTATGGATACTTTTTACATGCCACGCTACGGGCCTTACGTCGGGAGAGGGATTTTAAATTGTGGATCACACACATACTTTTTTGACCACACAAGGACATGGAGGACCTCCCAGAGTGAGAAATTCCTTGATTTTAAATATTGCACTGCTCTGAGTTATAAATTTCCTTTTTAATTTAAAATTATTTTAAAGTAAGAAAGAAATCATATAATATTATTATATGCAAATTCATTCATAAACAGAATGTATTATTAAAAAATCAAATTATTCTTCTCATCTAAATAATATATAACACTAACGAACCAGAATATGTCGGCAGATGCTTCACAACATGCCCGAGGGGAAGAGACCTAAGGGAAGACCTCACCACAGATGGTTGTCCTAATACTGGACAGCATAGGACGATGATAATAATAATACTTTTTATTTAAGTTAAATATCTGATTAAAAATAATGTGTTAACTAGTTCGATTTTTTGTGTAAATAATCATATTGAAGTTATGGACATTATTCACATGCCCCAATGGGAGTCAATGACCAATCACGTTTCAATGAATTTTGTTTTACAACCAATCACAGTCGTGTTTCACCTCGATATTTATCTACTTACGTTTATCATATTAAAGAAGGCTCCTCCTTTTTAATATTCTGAACAGGTCAGAGAATTATTTTGCTTGACTCTCCAACAAATACGTTCAATATAGCAAATAATGAACAGATAGATTTCTTCGAACTAAACATTTGATAATTGTGTGTTCAATAATTGTGTTTTTGAATAATGATTTTACGGCGTTGTTTTCTAAAAAAGTAATTAATAACATATAATGTTGTTTATAATATACAATTTGATGTGTTTAATTTTTTCACCACTAGGGAGCATTCTTACAATATTGCGATAAACGAAAGCAGTGGATGAACGAAAGAAACATAACCAAACATTTCTCATTTGTTTTCAAAACATTGCCGTTTATATTAAATATATATTTTAAAATAAATATATTTAAATAATTGTCAGTAATGTAATGTAAGCCCATATTTTCCCTTTACAAAGATTTAGGCGCTCTCCCCCTACAGGGAAGAATTTGAACCATACTAATTTAGTTACACTTGTTTTCGTATAGATGTCATTTTTGAGTGGCCCGTGGTCAGCGTTCCGCCTCATTCTGACATCTAGGAAACCAAGGTAGTACTAGGACGGGAAAATTCGGTAAATTTTGCTTAGAGGCATTTTCATTCAGGCTTAAGGATTTTTTACGAGCCTGAAAATCTTCAGACTCGGGACCCACGGCTTAAAGTCCCTCCCGGAGGACTTACTCCTTGGATTTTTCCGTTCTAAAAAATCCATCGACCCCGGTCGGGTTTGAACCCGCGACCCTCGGGACCAGAGGCAAGAAGCAAAACCACTAGTCCACCGCGATCAGTAAACAGCTTAATTTTATTCGTTAAATAGTCCTAACAAATAAATGCCACTCTTCATTTCCAAATCCTGTAGATAATTTGGAAATCACTCGTGGCATTACTTATGATAAATAATTACTGTAAAGAATGGTACATTAAACATCAAATGGTGTTAATAATTATTTATTTTTTGCGCGATACTGCGTTTTGTCGTACTTACGATTTTTAAGGGGAGTAGAATTTAAATTGGAGTATATCTAATTTGCAATTATCAATAATTGTATACGTAATGGCGATCATGACTGAAAGTTCAACTACCTATATTTCGGGGTTGCCAACCTGTAGTCCAACCACTATTTCTCCGGTCCTGACATTTTCACGATAGTGTTGCCGATGTGGATATTCAGTGGGAGGGGCCGCAGCTTTATGTATGCGGTTACCAGACATACAGCTGACAACATCTCAGCAATTTCAAACCTTACTAGCCTGCTATAGCTGCGTCAAGAGCAGTAATTGGTTGTGGCAGATGTGCACTCACACTTCAACCATTTCCTTATTGACAGTAGAGGACGAGTTTCTTCCTTTACCCCTCGTATAACCTAAACTTCAGAGCCGAAGATCCAGCGGCTGGACTTTAAATAACTATACTGTAATACTACATATTACAAAACGAGTGTGGGAAGTATAACCACTGCCTTCAATGTATACTACATATGATGTATGTACAAAAAATATCCAAAAGGTAGTGTTAATATACATTATATGAAACAAATCACTGCATCTTAAATGAACTGAACTTTATTTGAAACAATGTCTTGTAAGTCCATATTTTCCCTTAACAGAGATTTAGGCGCTCTCCCCTACAGGGAAGAATTTGTACCATTTAGTTACACTTGTTTTCGTATAGATGTCATTTGAGTGGTCCGTGGTCAGCGTTCCGCCTCATAATAATAATAATATTAATACTTTATTTATTCTGGCAGAGTTAAGGCCACAAGGCCCTCTCTTCCACTCAACCAGCACAAATACAAATAAATATTTGACAAATATAGATATACACTATACTAATTATAAACAGTTAAAGATACAATAAATGTAGCAATGTAAATGTCATGTACAAACTACATTTTATAGGGTAATAACAATAATGATACAATAATAATAATAATAATAATAATAATAATATAAATATGATACATTATACGGGAAACACCAACTAATATATATACCTTACACTGGATAATAATGAAGTCGAGTTTAGAGCAAATATAAATTTAGATTTCTTTTAAAAGATGCCAATGTCCGGCAGCCCCTTATTTCTTGTGGTAGGGAATTCCAGTTGCGAGTAGTGGAGATGGTATATGACATGGAGTGATGTGATGTCCTATGTTGCGGTATATTAAGTAAGAGACTATGTTGTGATCTTGTGTTTAAGTTGTGGTTTGAGGATAGATACTGGAAACGGGATGATAAATAATTGGGAATCGAGGTATGTAGGATCTTAAATAGGAGAATTAGACAGTGCGATTTTCTTCTCTCTTTTAGATGTAGCCATGACAATTCGTGAAACAATGGAGAAATGTGATCGTATTTTCGAACATTAAATATGAATCTGATACACATATTATGGACACGCTGCAGTTTGTCCGTCACTTATGTCAGTTAGTAGAACGTCACAGTAGTCAAAATGCGGCATCACTAAAGTTTGGATTAAAATTCTTTTAAGAGTTGTAGGAAGAAAATGTTTAAGTCGCTTTAGGGAATGCATTATGGAGAAGATCCTTTTAGATGTTTGTTTTACTTGCACATGCCAATTTAAATTAGAATCTAAGTAAAATCCCAAGTTTTTAACGACGTCGGTATAAGGAATTTGTTCATTATCTAATATGACAGCCGGCATATTGCCATTGTTTATGAAGTGTAATAGCCTTGGATGTCCGATAATTATTGCCTGCGTTTTGTTTACATTTAGTTTCAGCCCATATTGTCTGGACCATAAAGATATATGCCTGAGGTCAGTGTTAACTTTGTCAATATATTCATTAATTTCGTCAGGCCTAAAGTGTGTGTAAATCTGTAGGTCGTCGGCGTAAAGATGATGCTTGCAGTTTTGTAGTTTCTTGGTCACGTCATTAATATAAATCGAGAAGAGAAGAGGAGCGAGGACGCCGCCTTGAGGTACCCCTTTCCTCACCAATCGCCAGGAAGAAATGCGATTATTAACAGAAACTGATTTCTGACGATTAGTGAGGTAAGATGCAAACCAATCAAGGCAGTTTTCCGACAGATGTAGTGTCTTTAGTCTCGCTAGCATTAAGTCTATATCTACTGTGTCAAAGGCTTTGCTGTAGTCGAGTAGGACTATTGCGGTGAGTTTGCTTTTGTCCATTGAGTCTCTTATGTCCTCTACAATGTCAAGTAGTGCAGTACTTGTGTGATGTCCTGTTCTAAAACCAGACTGATGTTCATACTGATATCTAGGAAACCAAGGTAGTACTAGGTCGGGAAAATTCGGTAAATTTTGCTTAGAGGCCTTTTCATTCTGGCTTTAGGATCTTTTACGAGCCTGAAAATCTTCAGACTCGGAACCCACGGCTTAAAGTCCCTCCCGGAGGACTTGTTCCTGGGATTTTTCCATCCTAAAAAAAAACCCCATCGACCCCGGCCGGGTTTGAACCCGCGACCCTCGGGAACAGAGGCAAGGAGCATAACCACTAGTCCACCGCGGCCGATTGAAACAATGTAAAAAAAATGTAAAACAATGAATACGTACTTTCCTCCATTTTATCACTGAATTTATGTCACGGCCTGCTCTACTTTCAACTAATAAACATTGCCCACATTGTTAACATTAGTCAGTTGGTTTATAATGAACGCAAATAGTTCGCTGTCGCTCGGTTTTTAATCATTTTCCTCGCTTCTGTATAAAAACTACTTCCCAACCTCGCCGCATCGCAATATACTATTAATGCGCTGATCAATAGTCCCGGTGTCAAAACACAAACATATAAAATATGATAAAGGAGTATGCGAGAAGGAGAGATGAATGAACAATGACAAGGATGAAGATTATACGACTGACGTTCAAGAACACAGGGATGTGATTTATAAACGGTTTCCAAGTTATAGGTTTATTCAATTTCCTACTTTAAGTTTGTATTCAGTAACTTGGTTGTATGCATTTAGCCTATATAAATACACGTTATTTAAAAAATCGCTAGCTTTACGTATCTATAGATTGGTAAAATGTTAAAGAGTTTTTCACGAAGTGAGTCGTGAATTTATCGATAATTTGGAAATCACTCGTTACATTTGTTATGACTATTTAACGAATAAAATTAAGCTGTTCACTCACAAATCATTATTTATATATAGTTATTTTAAAATATTTATATATTTAATGTAAACGGCGATGATTGAAAACAAATGAGAAGCGATGTTTGAAAACAAATGAGAAACGATGTTGCGCTTGTTCATCACTGCAACCAGATCATATTAATTTATTGGCAAAGGATTGCAAATATTGTAAGAATGCACCCTAGTGGAGAAATGTATAACCAATAGGTATTAATTAATTTCTGATGTCCTATGATGTAAATATGTCAATTATATATTTTTTTTTTGCAACGCTATTTCCTGAGAAATAATTCGTTTAAGAAAATGCAAACAGTGGTTTCTTTTCTTTCTTTTTTTGTGGTATAATCAATTGCTACATATGTTTTTATATTATCTCCCGCCAGCACTACCAGCTGACATTCGTGCACTATATATATACAATCTGGTAGCCGTATTTCTTAGAGAGTCAGTCACTGCAAAATAATGCTTTGACCTATTCAGAATGTTAAAAAGGAGGAGCTTTCTTTAATATGATAAACTTGTTTGATAAATTCGAGGTGAAACACGGCTGTGATTGGTTGTAATTAAAAAAATCATTGAAATGTGAATGGTCATTGAATCCCATTTAGGGCATGAGTTAAATAGTCTATGTAAATTAGAAGTTCGGCTTTTCGCAATATTAAAACTACTTCCATTCCATTAACGTACGGATACCTTTTAAGGTGCCACCCGGAACTTAGAGAGGCACGACAGAGGGAGTGCAAACTATGGATCACACACATACTTTTCTGGAACACAAGGACATGAAGGACATTCCCGAATGAGTGATCAGCTCAATATGAGGGACAATACAATACGCCATTCACACACACACAATCATATGGTATAATGGGCAGACGATATTCGGGTTCTATTTGTGCCTTAACGTTTCGTGACATTTGTCATACAGCTGAAAGAAAAAATCCGGAAATCACCCCGCAAGCTTGTCCGGAACGGGGAACGGTCCCGAACATAAAAGGTGCGGCATAAGTGAGTTATTTAAAGGTACGTACACATATGCGCGCCGCGAACACGAACGGCGCGCGCGCGGTGCATGCGCGGCGCGTGTTATGTTCGTCGAAATTATTAATTTCAACGAACCTCCTGCGATCCATAGGAAATCCACAAACCTTCAGTAGACATTTTGCAGAGCAGGTGTAACCAACCATGTCTATTCCCTTTCCGTTCTCCCGCTTGTCCTGCATTGTTTCCCAAAAATAGGGACCTTTTTTTAAAATGCTGCGGGACGCGAGACAAATTGTTAAAAATCGGGACTGTCCCGCCAAAATCGGGACGTCTGGTCACGCTTATTACTTATTACATCTTATAACTTTATTTATACTTTTTCAAATATTATAGCATTAAAGGAATTTAAAAAAATATATGATTTGTATATATATGTTTAAAATTATTAAGAATCTATCTCACCATAACATGGCCTTAATTTTTAATAAAGATGTACATGATTATTATACTAGAGGTTGTACTTTATTGCACAAAGATACTAGTTTCTCAAAAAAAAAGGTATAAAAGGAATTCGTTATGCATTAATCAACCATTACAATAACTTACCTATTGAATATCAACATTTCACGAATGTTAAACATTTTTCTAATTGTATTAAAAAATATTTTTTCTCATTGCTTTCTTAGTTAATTTTGTTAATTTTATTATTATTAATATTATCCTGTTTAAATATTGTATTTATATGTGTATATAGCCTATATTGTGCATCTATAGTAGTTTGTATTACTTAAACTTATGCCTGAATTTGTTTTCTTGTTTTTATTGTTAATTGTTTTATGGCCATTATGTTTTGTATATTGCCCCTTAACATGAGCAATCTTGCTCTTTGGAGTCTTTGAAGAAATAAATAAATAATTAGTAATAAATGTGTTTATATATTGTATTGTTTTGTGATACTTCATGCATAATATTATGAAATGAACGTCTTAAATAAATAATGTTTTCTAAATAATTCTAATTTATTCATACAATTACAGTACACACGAAAAAAAAACACATAACATTGAAAAAAAACAGGCATCTCCTTTCAATGATTTTTAAAAATGATCCTTATGTTGAGGATCCCACAATAATTCCTTGCTTCTATAAATGTCAATAAGTTTTAACATGTTTTCCTCTGACCACTCCATACTCAAAGAATAGGTGCGCACCGAAAACAACGAACCTCTCAGGTACCCGTCCAAATCTAAACAGCGAACCATCAAAGTGTTTGTGGAAAAAACCGACAATGAGTGGATCGTGGTGAGAGACGCGCGCGCGCCGTTCGCGCGCACCTTAAAACCCCGTCCAAATCTGACGAACATGGTGCGCGCGCGCCGCGCGGCGCGCAAGTGTGTACGTACCTTAACGATTGCAAATGGTTGCAACAAAGTTCAGTAGTTAATTGACTTATGCCGCATTTTGTATTAATTAATTTATTTCTCTTGTTTAAGACAATAGAAGAATAAATAAAAAATACTCTTGCTGTAAGTATTTCTTAATGTATTGATTTAGGTTCATTGCGGCACGGTTTAATGCTAATTTATTGTAGTGAAATTTGATATACTATCAAATTCGTCAGAGGGGAGGTGGAGAGGGTTTGCGTTGAAATCAAAGGACATTTTAATTCCACCCTTCTAAATAACGACCATATATATATATATATCCATCCATAGTAATTCAGCCCGAGGGCAGATCTTTCACTGCAATAATAACATTTTAATGTTATGCAGTTTTACTAGGGAATTACAGGTGTAGCAGTTTCCCATTGCTTTCCACACCGGTGAAGCATGATGATGATGATGACCAGATGATTTTCGGGGACCGTTGTGCCCTAAGCGTCCTGACATTTGTTTTACAGATGAGGAAAAACCCCGAAAGAAACCTAACCCAGGAGCCTGTTCCGACCGGGAATCGAACCGCTGCATGACAAGGCAGCACGCTACCTCGAGACCACAGCGGTGGACATGTATATATATACTTGTCATGCAGCGGGCCTGGGTTCGATTCCCGGTCGGAAATATATATATTGTGGAAATCAACGGGAAGCTACCATACCTACAATTCCCTAGTAAAGCTGCAAGCATAGCATGCAAATGCTATGATTGCAGTGTAGTGAAGGACCTGCCTTCGGGCATAATTACTATGGATGGATGGATGGATGGATGGATATATATATATATATATATATATATATATACAAAAACAGTCTCGTGACGTAGCCGAGCGGTTTAAGGCATGATGCCTTGTTGCAGAGATACAGGATTTACGCTGATTCGAATCCTGTATGGGGGATATTTTAGTAATGGAATATCGGCAGTACGGGACTGATGGGAACCCAAACATTGTGAGAAATTTGGGCAGCTAGAATAAGTAGAGGCGCCAGGATGAAGAAACAGTTATAACGGCTGGGGGTTCCGCTATGGTGGTCAGATGTCACCCACACAATGACTCTGTCACTAACAAGTGTGATTATTAAGTTTTGCCATTCGTCGAATTCTGAGGTTTGCTTCCGAATAAAACATTAAAAGCAGCTTGCAGTCCAATGAGATGTTAAATATGTTGGATCATATCTCATGCTTCACCTTTTACAGTGAACTAAAACCAATATGGGTGGAAAAGTGTTTTGAAGGTTGAAACATGTAGTTTTAAAGTCGCAACAAATGCTGAGTACCTTGTGGGAAGGAAGGTGAGTATCGTGTTTTTAAAAAGAACCACAAGCCTGACATACGAGACCTCAGCTAAAATTTGCCACCCTTTATATCCAAATTTATATAAATTTAGCTGAGGGGTTTATTGTTTTGGCTTCACGGCTCGGGACACGAAGGAAACCATATTCACGATTCTTTTTTTTTTTTTTAATTCTTTCTCTCTCTTTTTCTTTCGTTTACACTGTTCTTCCTTTTTGTTTTACCTTTATTAACCTTTTTATCTTATTCACACATACAGACACAAGACAGGACACACCCAGACCCAAGGTGGAGATTTAAATTCTCCTACCCCGCCGGGAATCGAACCCGGGTCGCCGGAGTGGAAGATAGGGACTCTACCGACTACGCCATGACGACGGACATTCTGATGTCTTTAAGAAAATGAACTTTGAACCTGAGGCGATCACAGAACTCAGGCCGCAACATTAGTTACGCTACTGTACGTTAAGATGTTAAAGTTACTTGTGTATAGTCACGTAGATTGATAGCTCTTCTTACAAAACTCTCGTTTTATAACTTGTAAGTGGACGCACTTGTGTTTAAGTACTTATTTATAAAAAAAACTACCTAATACAAAACAATTAGAGGAACACTATGAAATATGTAAATATTTTTTCATTGGATAAAGGTACAAACATGAAATTAATAAAGTACATTATTTGTGGTTATTTATTTATTTATTGCTCATGTCAGTAAAAACAAATGAATAACGCTGACAATTAACTTTTCAAATAATTCCGCTATGTAAGCAATTGAATCTTGTGCTTATTTTTCAAAGTTAAACACTCGTTATATAGAGTTAGTATCGTGTATGGCCTCCACGACATTCGATGACAGTTTGGCACCTTCGTGGCATGCTCCCAATAAGATTCTGGATTTCCTCTTGCGGGATATTCTCCCATTCCTCCTTCAGAGCATCTCCAAGTTGCTGCAGTTTGTGGAGCTTGATGTCGGTTCCTGACCTTCCTGTCTAGAAGATCCCACAAGTGTTCAATAGGGTTGAGGTCTGGGCTGACCGCTGGCCACTCCATTACCTCAATTTCATTCCTCCTCAGGAAATCCCTGGTGACAGCCGCATAATGTGCCCTGGCATTATCCTGCATAAACAGAAATCCAGGGCCTACTCCAATGGCAGCAGGTACTACATGCTCTTCCAGAACGTGCTCGAATACCGGACATCATTCAGTCGCTGGGGAACAAGTACAAGGTCCGTACGATTGTTGTACATAACTCCGGCCCACACCATTATGGAACCTCCTTCGAATCTATCAATTTCCTGTACAGCCTCTGCAGAAAATCTTTCTCCTGGCCGTCCCCATGCCCTAAATCGACCATCACAACGTGTTAGACGATACCTGGATTCGTCCGAGAAGAGCACAGACTCCCACTGGTTCAGGTTCCAATCACCATGATTTTCAGCATACGTACGTCTTGCTGCCTTATGCCCATTTGTTAAGCGTGGTTTTTTAACGGGCCTTTTTGGACGAATATTCTCTTTCCTTAATCTGTTCCTTATGGTTTGGTCTGAAACCCGGATTCCGGAAGCCATATGAAGGTCATTCTGCAGGTCTTTTGCAGTTTTTGTACGCTGTCGAAGAGCAGAAAGAACAACGTATCTGTCATCCTGGGGGCTTGTTTTAAATTTACGGCCCTGGCCACGTCTCCTACAATACTGACCTGTCTCTCTGTGTCTGTTGCGTAACCTGGACACCACGGAAGGAGAAACCCCAAGCTCTCTAGCCACTTGTCGCAGAGATTGACCTTGTCGTAAAAGATGTAGAGCATAATACACTTCAAACTCATTTAAATGCCTCATTTTGTCAGAGACTTCAATAAACAAGGCAATAATCAACATTCGTCACTATAGCAACATCAGGAAGCTTACCAATTAGAAGTGGCCAGTGCCTTCCAAAATAAAAAAATCCTCTATATTTGTTATTTGAGGTAATTTTTCTGTATTTAGGCCATGGATCTTTAAAATTTGTATCCAATGATAAAATTAATAATTCAATTTACATATTGTCCAATTTTCAGCATCACAGCTTTAAAAAACAATTACTTATTCAATTTATTACAAGTGTTCCTCTAATTGTTTTGAGCAGTGTATATTAAACGTTTTAATGTATGCTGACGATGTGGTTATTATTCAAGAAAATGAAAATAATTTGCAGAACTCTTTACATCAATTAAATCAGTTATGCCTAGAATATAATTTCAAAATATCAAAAGAAAAAACAAAAATAATGGCATTTTTGGGAAACGAACATATAAGATCAAAAATCGTAATAGACAACAAACCTCTGGAACAAGTAACAAATTTCAGTTATTTGGGTTGTAATTTTACTATAAACACAAAAACTGAAAGAGACATACATATGACTCTGTCGAAATTTCAAATGATATGCGGAACTATACATAAAACATTAAGGAATAAAACAAGAAGAGATACTAGATTGAAGTTTTATAAAACATAGGCAGTTTCTGCATTACTTTATGGGAGCGAAACTTGGATAATGTCCAAAAAATTGCAAAGTAGAATACAAAGCGCAGAAATGAACTTCCTTAGAAGAACAAAAGCTGCACAAGATTGGATCGGATAAGGAATGAAGATATAAGACCAGAGTCAAATATATATCCATTGGATGAGAAAATCAGATATTATAGAGAGAAATTGTTTACACATGTGGAAAGAATGAATGTAACAAGATTACCAAGAGCAGCATTCAACTACAAGCCAAGAGGTTCAAGGTATATAGGAAGGCCAGTGAAAAGATGGACAGAACAACTGTGAGGCGGAACAGGCAATTTGCTTAGCTCGTGAAGTGAAGAAGAAGACTAGGTATTACACGGTGTACGATGCTACGCCTAAATAAATCATTATGTGTTTTTACCTTTAGTTGAATAAGTAAAAGGAAATATATAAATTGATATCATAGTTAGGACTTTATACAATAGCGGGGCACTAGAGATATTAACGCGGGAATTGGATAAATCGCCCTTGGATATAGTCGCTTTACAGGAAGTTAGGTGGCCAGGAGAAGGTAGTCAGGAATCAGGAAGCTTTGCATTATACTATGGGGGTGCAGAAAGACCTGCATTTGGAACAGGTTTTTAGTCAGAAGGAGGATCCTATCCGCTATCCGAGATATTAAGTTTGTTAGTGATAGGATATCATACATAATTCTAAAGGGTAAACGACATGATTTTATAATTGTAAATGTGCATGCCCCCACAGAAGATAAAGATGACAAGATCAAGGATGAGTTCTATGAAGAATTAGAATGCTTATTTGATAGCCTTTCACGATATCATATGAAAATTGTCTTAGGAGATTTTAATGCAAAAGTGGGGCGTGAAGATATATTCAAACCAACAATAGGCAAATTCAGTCTTCATGAAGATAGTAACGACAACGGGGTTAGATTAGTCACATTTGCCACATCAAAGAATCTCATTGTTAAGAGCACAACATTCAGCATAAGGATATTCATAAATACACCTGGACGTCCCCAGATGGAGAAACTCGGAACCAGATAGATCATGTATTAGTGGATAAACGCTGGCACAGTAGCATCATTGATATTAGATCAGTTAGAGGGACAGACTGCAATTCAGATCATCATCTGGTCAAGGTGAAAATCAGACAACGGCTATCGCTTATGAGAAGAACAATTGCTAAAGATGATTCTGTAAAATTTGAATTAAAAATCTTGAAAAATGATGAAATGCGGCAAGAATACCAAATCAAAATTGCTAATAGATTTGAAGTACTGGAATCTTCAGATGACAATGTGGCAAACGAAGAAGAAACTGATATAAATAAAGAATGGGAGGCTATAAGAGATACTAATAAATTGTCAGCATCAGAAAGCATTGGTTGTTTAAAAAAGAGGCAAAACAAGAAATGGTTTGATGAGGAATGTGCCGACATTGTAAAGAAAAGAAAGCTAGCAAAAATAAAATGGTTACACGAGCCAAATGAGGTAAATTTAGAGCAATGGGGTAGTGTTAGACGGGAAACCACCAAGTTACTAAAGAGTAAGAAGAGGGAATTTGAGAGAGAAGATTAATGATCTTGAAATGAATGCAAAAAATAGGAACATTAGAGAATTATATCAGGGAATTAGTATAGAGAAGAAAGGGTTTCAGGCTAGAACAAACATAATTCGGAATGAAAATGGGGATATGATTGCAGATTCCAAGAGTTTATTAAATAGATGGAAAAGTTATTTTAATCAGCTATTAAATGTACATACAGAACAGAACATTGAGGAGGATAAGTTACAGACAGCAGAAATGCTAGTCGCAGAGCCAAGTGCATTAGAGGTTGAAATGGCAATTGAAAAATTGAAGATGTATAAAGCATCAGGTTCAGATGAGATCCCAGCAGAACTGATAAAATCAGGGGGAGAAAAATTGATGGACAAGATACGCTGGTTGCTTAGTATGATTTGGGAAAAAGAAGCTCTTCCAGATGAATGGAAGGAATCAATTATCGTACCAATTTATAAGAAAGGAGATAAAACTGATTGCAACAACTATGGGGCATCTCATTACTTTCAACTTCGTACAAAATTCTAACAAATATACAGGATGGTCCAAAAGTCTCGATCCATTTCCATTAAATTGACATTTTCTTCGTTGTTTTTCAGGTTCATCACGAAGTATGCTTACCATTGAAGAAAGAATAACAGTTGTTTCCGCGCGATTGCGATTGGTAAGCTATGAACAAGTGCATCAGGAATTTGAACGAAAGTTTCACAAACCAGCACCTACTAGAGCCAATATCCGGATGTTGGTGAACAAATTTAGACGAACAGGAAGTGTTCTTGATGAAAAAAACGTTCAGGCAGACCATAGACCTCTGCAAATGATGTTGAACGTATTCAGCACGCGATTGAACGCAGTCCAGGCGCGTCGACTCGCAGGCTCAGTAATGAACTGGACATTCCCAGGACAACAGTTTGGAGGGTTTTAAGGTTTAAACTCAACAAACGTGCATACCATCTGCAAGTGCTACATCACTTGGAACAGGAAGATTATGCTGCCCGTCAGGCTGTATGCTATGATTTGCTTCAGGCTGTTGCTAATGAAAATCTAATGGACAATATCCTTTTCAGTGACGAGGCTACATTCCACATTTGTGGTCGTGTAAATAGGGCATAATTGTCGAATATGGGCCGACGAGCAAGCTAATGCTACATATGAATGGCAACGAGATACACCAAAAATTAATGTATGGCTAGGTGTAACAGCAACAAAACTGTACGGTCCATTCATGTTTCAAGAACCCACAGTCACTGGAGTCACCTACTTAGACATGCTTGAACAATTTCTAGAACCACAGCTTACGCAGGATGGTGTTTTACACTCTGTTGTCTTTCAGCAAGATGGTGCCCCACCGCATTTCGCTCTGTGTGTGCGTGCCTATCTCAATGCAACATTTCCGGGTCGCTGGATCGGCAGAGCTGCGCCAAGAATGTGGACACCACGCTCACCAGACTTAACCCCACTTGATTTGTTTGCGTGGGGTTTTATCAAGTATCATGTGTACAAGACTAAGGTTCGTGATCTTCCTCATTTACGGGAATGCATTTACGAGGCAGCAGCTGCTATTACACCACGCCATCTGCGTAATGTGTTTAGAACAACAGTGCAACGCTAGGAGCAATGTCCCAAAATGCAAGGGGGGAAGATTGAAATGTACTGAAGATTGTTCACAGACATCTGACAAATAACATATGTAACAGTCATGAACGTTGGTCATTGCTTTCAAAGAAATGGATCGGGACTTTTGGACCACCCTGTATTAGTAAGCAGACTTACTCCCTATATTGATGACATTCTAGGAGATCATCAATGTGCATTTAGAAGAAACAGGTCTACAACAGATCAGATTTTTAGTATAAGACAGATTTTGGAAAAGAAATGGGAATATAATGGTACTGTACATCACCTATATGTAGACTTCAAAAAAGCATATGATTCAATTAAGAGGGAGAAGTTATATAGTATCCTGCAGGAGTTCGGAATTCCTAAAAAGTTAGTTAGACTTATACGAATGTGTCTAATGGCTCAACGAGTAGGGTGCGTGTAGGCAAACAGTTTTCAGACACTTTTGAAATCCAGAATGGGTTGAAGCAAGGAGATGCACTATCTCCTCTACTATTTAATTTTGTACTAGAGCATGCCATTAAATCTTTAGAGAATGAGGAAGGCTTACAACTGAATGGTATTAATAAGCTGTTAGTTTATGCTGATGATGTAGTACTACTGGCCGATAGCGAGGAGATACTAAAGGCCAACACGCACACACTATTGAGTAACACTAAGAAATTAGGACTGGAAGTAAATATCAGTAAAACTAAATATATGGTCACACGTAGAAATACATTATATAATGGAAATGGACAGCTAATGACAAATGAGGGAAATTTTGAGGAATTGGCTGAATTCAAATACCTAGGAACAATAATCACAAATAGGAATGAGATGCACAAAGAAATTAAACATAGGCTCAATTCTGGAAATGCATGCTATTATGCATTGCAGAGACTTTTGATGTCCCAACTCCTTTCAAAAAACGTTAAGCTGAAAATATATAAAACTATTATTCTACCAGTTATATTATATGGGTGCGAAACATGGACTCTTACTTTAAGGGAGGAAAGGAGATTACGAGTATTTGAGAATAAAGTTCTTAGGAAAATTCTTGGACCAAAGAGAGATGAACAGACAGGTGAATGGAGAAGACTACTTAACAATGAACTACATGGTCTTTATAGGAAGCCAGATATAATAAGAACAGTTAAGTCCCGTAGACTGCGATGGGCAGGACATGTTGTGCATATGGGGAATGAAAGACGTGCATGGAAACTTCTTGTAGGAAAGCCAGAAGGAAAACGCCCAGTTGGTAGACCAAGAATGAGGTGGGAGAACAACATTAACTATGATTTGAGGGAAGTAGATTATACAGGTAATGATTGGAAATCATTAGCTCAGGATAGGGATGTATGAAGAGTTTATGTCCGTGCGGCTATGAACCTACGGGTTCGATAGTGCAAGTGAGTAAGTAAGTAAGTATTATTTTTAGATACCCCGTGCTGGTTACCCGGCGTTGCCCGGAAATCTACGTAGTCCGATGTATTTGGTATAAATGAACTGAAAGACTAAATTCGTTAATTTGAGTTATCCTAAAAGATTACCCGCTGTGCGCTTGTATGCTTTCCCGGGATCTACTTATAACGATCTTCTTGGTATCAATGAAACACAAAAATGGTTATTGTGAGTTATCCGTAAGAGAAAAACATATTCTGTCGCGGACTTTTTTGTAGAATTTTTGAGATATTCAATTCTGTGTGCATTGATTTGGTTTATTTGTTATGGTTTAGGCAGCGTAGGTCATTTAAGCGTACAAAACTACTTTTTTTTTACATCTTTCACTACAAAGGGTGATTTTTAAGGGTGAAGGACCTGAGAATTAAAACTCTCTTATAGCCTATAACGTTCCCGGCAAAATCCTGAACATTTTGCAAAAAATCCCCATCACAATCGAATAAATGGTTTGGCAGCACAAGTTCGCCCGGGAATCTACTTATTCCGATCTTCTTGGCATCAACGAAAGACAAAAAATGGCTAATGTGAATTATCTATAAAAGATAAACATATGCTGTCGCGGACCTTTTTTGTAAAATTTTTTTAGATATTCAATTATGTGTACATTAATTTTGTGCATTTGTTATGGTTTAGGCAGCGTAGGCCATTTAAACTTCAAAAAAGGGACTTTTTCAAGTTTTTAAGGGTGTAGGAGTTGAGTATCACAACTCTTTTATAGCCTATGTTTACCCCGGAAATCTCCTGAACATTTTGCAAAAAAAACCATCACAATCGAATCAATGGTATGGCCGCGCATAAAGTACGAACAAACAAACAAACAAACATTTTTATATATTAGATACCGTATATACCATCAGTAATTCTACTACTACTACTACTACTAATAATAATAATAATAATAATAATAATAATAATAATAATTATTATTATTATTATTATTATTATTATTATTATTATTATTATTATTATTATTATAGTGGAATACAGGCTTTCACGGCCGGTAATCGTAATATTAAAAGATTCCGGTTTATGTGGCCGTGGTCTATAACTGGTGTTCTTATCAGACGTTTCTCCCCAACTACGGAAGGAATCTTCAGTGGCGAGTGCTTCTAGGGGCGTTCCCTTGTCGTAGACTCGACTGTGAATGAATCCAGTAGTCTACAACAAGGGAACACCAGCTAGAAGCACTCGCCACTGAACATGCTTTAGGCACAGAAAGATGTGTAAACAATATATATATGAATAAGAAAGTTTTCTTGAGTTTTCCGCGTCTTGGATTCAAGTTCGGCCTCTGGCCACTGACTCCGACGTTTCGGCATGATCCCACATGTCATTATCAAGGAATGATAAGTTCGAGCACAGGTTTAGGTCTTATATAATTAAACAAACCACGGTTGGGCAACATGGAGCGTGGTCGACGCTTGGATGGGTATACGGCTTCCGAAATGGACCACAGCGAAAACTCTATTTGTTTAATTATATAAGTCCTAAACCTGTGACTCGAACTTATCATTCCTTGATAATGACATGTGGGATCATGCCGAAACTTAGGAGTCAGTGGCCAGAGGCCGAACTTCAATCCAAGACGCGGAAAACCAAAGAAAACTTTCTTATTCATACTTATATCCGCGAAAATCTGCAATATAACACATATATATATATATATATATATATAAAGTTCTAATTAGTATTATTACTTACAAGAAATTAGATGATGAATAGAGGAGAATGGATTAGAGGAAGGAGATTGAGAAGAAATGACTGGAAGTATATAGGGCTATTAAACTATGGATAGAAGATTTTTAACATTGTATCCTCATTCAATGAAATACAAATTATTTATTATTATCATCATCATCATAGTACATTCACGAATTTAGGCCATTTGTTGACCTGTTTCGGCCTCAAGAGAAACACCATCCAGAAGTCTTTTGAGTGGACGTCCTGGTCTTCTTCTTCCTGCAGGTTGATATCTTAACATTAGTTTGGGTATTCTGTGATCTTCCATTCGATGAACATGTTGTATCCATCTTGACTTATAATCAGAAATTTTGTTTTCTAAAGATTCCATGTGTAATTCTTCTAAGATGTCTTCATTTTTTTTGTGATCTAGTAGTGTGTATCCTGCAGTCCTCCGAAGATATCTCATTTCAGCAGATCTAAGTCTCTGTATATCCTTCTGTTTCAACGTCCATACTTCGCTACCATACAAAAGAGTTGGAAGAGCCAGTGTTTTATACACTTTCAGTCTTGAATGCTTTTGGACTAACTGTGGCTTGAAGATAGAATTATTAACCCTAAAATCTTAAAAATTTAGATATTTTTGCATTTACATCCTTTTCTTCTTCATATGAGATATTGCATCCTAGATATGTAAAATTATTCACCTGCTCCAAAATTTTATTGTCCAGTACAATTTTACTTCTGACAGGATCTACACCTTGAAATGCCATAATTTTTGTCTTTTCTGTAGATATCTTTAATCCATATTCTTCTGTAATTTTGTTAAGTTCATACAGACCTTTCTGTAGATTATTATTATTATTATTATTATTATTATTATTATTATTATTAGGACAATTTTTGGACCAAACAGAGACGACCAGACAGGTGAATGGA
This sequence comes from Diploptera punctata, assembly GCA_030220185.1. Classification (NCBI taxonomy): domain Eukaryota; kingdom Metazoa; phylum Arthropoda; class Insecta; order Blattodea; family Blaberidae; genus Diploptera; species Diploptera punctata. Next base: position 214,721 of record JASPKZ010007953.1, on the reverse strand, counting down.
GAAGACTACATAACAATGAACTACATGGTCTTTATAGGAAGCCAAATATAATAAGAACAGTTAAGTCTCGTAGACTGCGATGGGCAGGACATGTTGCACGTATGGGGAATGAAAGACGTGTATGGAAGCTTCTTGTAGGAAAGCCAGAGGGAAAACGCCCAGTTGGTACACCAAGAATGAGGTGGGAGAACAACATTAACTATGATTTGAGGGAAGTAAATTATACAGGGAATGATTGGAAAGCATTAGCTCAGGATATGGATGTATGGAGAGTTTATGTCCTCGCGGCCATGAACCTACGGGTTCGATAGTGCCAGTGAGTAAGTATTATTATTATTATTATATAAATATGTATTATGTATATCCCGTACGTCCCCCGTAGAGAGATAGGTGCTACTCTTGCTGGAGTTTATTGATCTACCTAATTTAGTTAAGCTTATTTCTCTACAGATGTCAGTAAGTGACATGTGGTCAGCACATCATCTCAATGAAACATCTAGTAGATATTACTTGGATGGGGAAGGCCGGTTAAATTTTGCTCAAAGTCATTAATTTAGGCTTGATTTTTTTACCAGCCCGGAAATGTTCAAACTCAGGACCCTTGGCTTAACCTAATCGCTTCAGGTTTAAATGCCCAATGTATTTCCCCAGAAACCGAATTTAAATCACCGTAAATTATATTGTTCATTTTCACACTTTCAAAACAAACAAACGATAACGGTACTTAAGATCACAATAAGTGTGAAGGCCAAAACACATTTCTCTACTATTCATAAATGTTAACAAAATATTGCCCTGCCAAGGGATGTACAAAATATTCAGAAATATTTAACATTTAGAGTTAAGCGAGTGTACCACGTCATCTGAGGTGAATGGGTTAAAGTCCATACTGGAGGACTTGTCCCTTGTATTTTTCCATTCTAAAATCCATCGACCTCGGCCGGGTTTGAACCTGCGACTCGTAGGACCAGAGGCAAGGAACTTATTACTTACTTACTCACTGGCACTATCGAACTCGTAGGTTCATGGCCGCGCGGACATAAGCTCTCCATACATCCCTATCCTGAGCTAATGTTTTCCAGTCATTCCCTGTATAATCTACTTCCCTCAAATCATAGTTAATGTTATTCTCCCACCTCATTCTTGGTCTACCAACTGGGCGTTTTCCCTCTGGCTTTCCTACAAGAAGCTTCCATACAAGTCTTTCATTCCCCATACGTGCAACATGTCCTGCCCATCGCAGTCTACAAGATTTAACTTAACTGTTCTTATTATATCTGGCTTCCTATAAAGACCATGTAGTTCATTGTTATGTAGTCTTCTCCATTCACCTGTTCATCTCTCTGTGATCCAAAAATTTTCCTAAGTACTTTATTCTCAAATACCTGTAATCTCCTTTCCTCCCTTAAAGTAAGAGTCCATGTTTCGCACCCATATAATATAAGAATAATAGTTTTATATATTTATATATTTTCTTTTTGCTATTCTTTTTGCAGACGATTTAGCTCTTCTGGCACTTTCCGAAAATGATTTGCAACGATCAATTTATAATTCACAAAAAATAGGTGCCAAATTTAATATGGAAATATCAATTAACAAAACTAAAATTATGGCATTTCATGGGAAGGACCCCATACAAAGTAAAATCTGTCTCCAGAATAAAATTTTAGAGAGATCTAATCAATTTAAATATCTTGGATATTATCTCTCTATCTGGGATGAAAAGGATATCCCTGAAAAAATTACTAGTTATAATAAAAGTTTAGGAATTATTAATCAAGTTATGAAACCATCCCTTGTACAAAAAAACACCAGATTACGTTTATATAACACTTTGGCTAGACCAGTGTTGACCTATGGAAGTGAAGCATGGACACTAAAAAGACAACATGAAAGCAGAAAAATGGCTTGTGAAATGAGATTCATGCGCAGGACAGTGGGTTACACCAGATGGGATCGGAAAAGGAACACCGATATCTTAAAATAATTGAAGACTGCCAATTTTGGAATATATTAAACAGTACCAACTAAATTGGAAACACCATCTTGAAAGAATGAGTTCAAATCGGATCCCCAAAGCTGTTTATAATTATATACCAAGAGGACGAAGATTACTGGGCCGTCCTATGAAACGCTGGAGGGAAAATAATTTTCTATAGGATTGTAACAGGCCTTGGCCTAATACTTGGAAGGAAGAAGAAGAAGATATATTTTCAGTTTAACGTTTTTTTAAAGAAGTTGGGACATCAAGAGTCTCCGTAATGTATAATAGCACAATTTATTATAATGTAATAATAAAATGATTATTATCACGAGATATAAGATTATAATGTTGTGATAAGGTGACGTAACAGTCTGCATTTGGAAAATATCAGTATTACATGGTAGGGCAATGACCGTGAAGTCTGTCACACAAATGTAGCGTTTTACTTAAATCTTCCAGGAAATTATACTTGAATTTAAATTCAATTTATATTTTATCTCATTTCAGTACTTTACAGTACAGTCTAAGATTACAGTACCATCTATCATAATATTCACAACATATATAGGGAAGTTCGGGTCATGTGGACCCTTCTGTTTGAGTGGACCTTGTTAGTATCTTCTTTAATTGGTGCTGCCCTCGAACAGAAAATATTTTAACTTCTTCCCCTCATCAACTTTGACTTCAAGGCCTGTTTTTTTTATTCTTTGTGCGAAGAACTGTTTGTGATATTTATAAAAATGACCAATTTAACATTTTTTCAAGCTAAGAATCAATTCTTAATTTCTGCTATTGAATATTACAAATGTTGAAAAAAACTCCTAAATATATTATATTATGTAGATGCTGTTTGAATATATTGATGGTTTTGATTTGATATTATTGTGAGATGGTGACTGTATAAAACAATTAAACACAACAAAGGAATTCGGTTAATGTGGACCCTCTGGGCCCACTTTACACAAATACGTATATTTTATCAATGGGATGATATCTGTAAAAAACAGCAAAAAGGTAAAGGTATCCCACTACAGGCCTCAGGAGGTCCTTGGGGTATAGGAGGTTAAGGCTCCCACTTCTCTGGACAATCGGCACTTGATGTCAGCCGGGTTATCAGCCCTGCGTGACGGCTGTCTTTACCTCCAGAACAAGCGTATGGTACTCATTTCAGTTAGAGGAAATTAAGAACCCGAAGGTGTCTTTAATGGAAAAGTAAGAATGGAAGGGAATTTGATCAATATTTCTATTTAACCCTATAGGATTGTTTGATCCTGTTTGGTGGGATTAATAATTATCCCCTCAACATTTTGACTTATTCCTTCACGAAATTTTATTCTGAGTCCACCCCAGGGCAATAGAAGGTTTGGGTCAGTTTAAAAATCCTGACCCCCCCGGAACTAGAACCCTCGACCCTCCGGCTTGTAGCGCAGTGCCTTAACCCTGTAAAAAACATTTACTTAATTAATTTTATTTAATACCCTTGCAATTTTACTAAACCCAAAGACCGTCGCTTTCTGCAGTTGAATGACATGTGAATGTTACGAGTATAATCAACAATTTTTTAAAACATTAAATAAATATCAATGCTTTTTAATTATGATCAGTCATAAATATTTTCAGATTAATCTGCGCCTGTCTGTATAAATTAATAGAGTAAATAAACTTAAAAACAGACTGAAAACTAAGGTGAAGGTGAACTCTGGGGTCCACTTTATCCAAATATGGAGATTAAAGTGGACCTTTCTTGTAATGTAAAAAAGTTTATAAATTATGAAGATGTTTTCATATTTGAATAAAATAATAATGCTATTTCACTAATGAAAATCACTGTAATAAAACAAAATTCAAATACCTTAATTAAAGGAAGAAAAACAACAAATTCAAAATAGGGGTCCAAATTACCAGAAGTTTCTCTACATAAACCACTTAATTAGTGATAATACAAATAAACAAGCAACAAATTATATTATGGACACAAATTATGTTATTATTTAATTATCAAGTAAAATAAATACAAAAAAATTCACGTCACATAGATATGTATGTACCAAGGTTATTATGTCCAGCCGAGAGCCTTCGTGCATGTCTTAGTACTTTATAATAGAAAAGGAAAGAAATTGTTATTAGAACATGAAATGCACATAAACACCTGTCTGTTCATCTCTCTTTGGTCAAGAATTTTTCCTAAGTACTTTATTCTCAAATACTCATAATCTCCTTTCCTCCCTTAAAGTAAGAGTCCATGTTTTGCACCCATATAATATAACTGGTAGAATAATAGTTTTATATATTTTCAGTTTAACGTTTTTTGAAAGGAGTTGGGACATCAAACGTCTCTGTAATGCATAATGACATGCATTTCCAGAATTGAGCCTATGTTTAATTTATTTGTGCATCTCATTCCTATTTGATTATTGTTTCTAGGTATTTGAATTTAGCCACTTCTCAAAATTTCCCTCATTTGTCACTAGCTGACCACTTCCACCATATAATGCATTTCAACATGTGACCATATTATTAGTTTTATTGATATTTACTTCCAGTCCTAATTTCTTAGTGTTACTCAATAGTGTGTGCGTGTTGTCCCTTAGTATCTCCTCGCTATCAGCCAATAGTACTACATCATCAGCATAAACTAACAGCTTATTAATACCATTGAGTTGTATGCCTTCATCATCCTCTAAATATTTGATGGCATTCTCTAGTACAAAATTAAATAGTAGAGGAGATAGTGCATCTCCTTGCTTCAACCCATTCTGGATTTCAAAAGTGTCCAAAAACTGTTTACCTACATGCATCCTACACTTTTTGCCATTTAGACACATTCGCATAAGTCAAACTAACGCTTTAGGAATTCCTAACTCCAGCAGGATACTATATAACTTCACCCTCTTAATTGAATTGTATGCTTTTTTGAAGTCTATGTATACTTGATGTACAGTACCATTATATTCCAATTTATTTTCTAAAATCTGTCTTATACTAAAAATCTGACCCATTGTAGACCTGTTTCTTCTAATTCCACTTTGATGATCTAGAATGTCATCAATATAGGGAGTAAATCAGCTTATTAATATATTTCTTAGAAGTGTGTATGAAGTTGAAAGTAATGAGATGCCCCTGTAGTTGTTGCAATCAGTATTATCTCCTTCCTTATAAATTGGTACGATAATTGATTTTTTTCCATTCATCTAGAAGAGCTTCTTTTTCCCAAATCATAGTAAGCAACCGGCATATTTTTTTCCTTCAATTTCTCTCTCCCTAATTTTATCAGTTCTGCTGGGATCTCATCTGAACCAGATGCTTTATACTTGTTCAATTTTTCTATTTCCATTTCAACCTCTAATGCTCTTGGTTCTACGGCTAGCATTTCTACTGTATGTAAATTATCCTCCTCAATGTCCTGTTCTGTATGTACATTTAATAGCTGATTACAAACTTTTCTATCTATTTAATATACTCCTGGAATCTCCAATCATATCCCCATTTTCATTCCGAATTATGTTTGTTCTAGCCTGAAACCCTTTCTTCTCTATCCTAATTCCCTGACATAAATCTCTAAGGTTCGTATTTTTTGCATTCTTTTCAAGATCATTAATCATCTCTCACAAATATTCCCTTTTTTTACTGTTTAGTAATCTGGTGGTTTCCCATCTAATACTGCCCAACTGCTCCAAATTTACCTCATTTGGCTCGTGTAACCATTTCATTTTTGCTAGCTTTCTTTTCTTTACAATGTTGGCACATTCTTCATCAAACCATTTCTTGTTTGCCTCTTTTTTAAATAACCAATGCTTTCTGATGCCGACAATTTAACAGTATCTGTTATAGCCTCCCATTCCTTATTTATTTCAGTTTTTTCTTCATTTGCAACATTGTCATCTGAAGGTTCCAGTACTTCAAATCTATTGGGAATTTTTAATTGGTATTCTTGCTGCATTTTATCATTTATCAACTTTTTTAGTTCAAATTTTTCAGAATCATCTTTGGCACTTGTTCCTCTCATAAGCGATTGCCTTGTCTGATTTTCATTCTGACCAGATGATGATCCGAGTTGCAATCTGTCCCTGTAACTGATCTAACATCGATGATGCTCCTGTGCCAGCATTAGTCCACTAATACATGATCTATCTAGTTCCGACTTTCACCACCTGGAGACGTGCAGATGTATTTATGAATATCCTTATGCTGAAATGTTGTGCTCTTAACAATGAGGGTGACTAATCTAACTCCATTGTCATTACTATCTTCATGAGACTGAATTTGCCTATTGTTGGTTTGAATACATCTTCCCGCCCAACTTTTGCATTAAAAGCTCCTAAGACAATTTTCATATGATATCATGAAAGGTTATCATATAAACATTCTAATTCTTCATAGAACACATCCTTGATCTTGTCATCTTTACATTTTGTGGTAGTATCTACACTTAGCGACAAAAAGAATGAGCCACTTAAAAAATCAGAGTCCCTGTTATGGCCCACTGCGCATGCTCTAAAAGCTAAAGCTGTGAATCACGAGGTAACGCACTGTTATATGTTCGAGTAGCCTAGATCGTTAAACCACTTACAAGAAGATGAACTATGTATGAAAGCCAGGGTTCGAATATATCAACAATTTTTTTTATTCATTTGTATTTTTGCAAAATACATCCTATAAGTGTTATAATATTTAATTCCTGCCACGCAATCTGCATCCACTTTACACTATATTAAGTAATATTCCTGCCTTTGCAAACTCTGTAACACTAATTAGCTACCGGTATAAATTTAAATGTGTGCAGTACTATGTTTTAATAATAATGCTATACATTTATGTAATAGAAGAAAATACAACTACATATAATTATGTGATTATTTATTTATTACGTATTAGTGAGGAAAACGTTTCACCCTTCAATTAAAATATTTAGTTTATATGTGTCAAGTCCAGCATAATAATAGCCCATAGATGATGATGGACAATAATAACAAAATAATAATAATAATAATCGATTGAATGCAGGCTTTCACGGCCGGTAATCATGATGTTGAGTGATTCCGGGTTCTGTGGCCGTGGTCCATAGTTGGTGTTGATACCAGACGTTTCGCCCTCAACTGCGGAGGGCATCTTCAGTGGCGAGTGCTTCTAGGCGTGTTTCCTGGTCGGAAGCTCTACTTAGAGTGAACGCTGCGGGTGTTGTATTGATACTAGTGGTGGGAGCAGGGTGAGCGGGCGTGGCTCTTGCTGATTGGCTAATGGTCGTCTCCTTGTTGTCCCTAGTGTTGATGCATTTATTTATATTTATATATTAAATAAATGCATCAACACTAGGGACAACAAGGAGACGACCATTAGCCAATCAGCAAGAGCCACGCCCGCTCACCCTGCTCCCACCACTAGTATCAATACAACACCCGCAGCGTTCACTCTAAGTAGAGCTTCCGACCAGGAAACACGCCTAGAAGCACTCGCCACTGAAGATGCCCTCCGCAGTTGAGGGCGAAACGTCTGGTATCAACACCAACTATGGACCACGGCCACAGAACCCGGAATCACTCAACATCATCAATAATAATAATCATCATCATATTTTTATTGTCCATCATCCATACTACTACTACTATTACTACTACTACTACTACTACTACTACTAATAATAATAATAATAATAATAATAATAATAATAATAATAATAATAAAATGGGATGTATCAAAGGATGTGAAGAATATAATTAACTGGGGATCAAAATTAACTCATAATGTACCCAAGAAAATTACATCAAATATACAATTCAAAAAGGCAGATCAATAAAAACGTCAAACAGCGGTTTATGGGATAAGAACATATGAATGGATACCAAATTACAAATTTATAAATCCATAATTCAAAGCATGCTAACATACGGTGCAGAAACTTGGCAGTTGAATTAAAATTTGACTTTAAAGCTTATATCTATTGAAATGGGTTTTTCTAGATGCTCAACTAGACATTCTAAATTGAAAAAAATCAGAAATACAATCATCACACAACAAATTAAAGTCCAAAATTCAATATTAGATTTTGTGAGATACAAACACTAGAATGGTATTGTCATACATGTAGGATGCCAAAGAAAAGATTACCCAGACAAGCTTTGGAATGGATTCCACCTGGGAAAGGAAATAGAGGTCCACCTAAATTTAAATGGATGGATGATGTAAGGAGAGGTATGAGGGAGTTAGGTCTGGAAGAATTGGAATGTGAAGATAGAGAGAATGGAGAAAGAAAATAAAAAATTTAAAAAGCTCTGGGTACAGGAAGATATTTTATTGCATTGTAAACCTGTTTATGAATAAATAAATAATAAAAATAGTAATACTTCCAAATAGTTACTTTTTTTCTTTAAGAATGGACAGACAGAATAAAATAGAAAGCACTTTAACAATTAAAATATTTAACCTCACTGGGAATTGAACCTGTGACCTTTTGCATACAAATCAAGTCACTAAGCACTGAGCTAAACATATGCTGGCTCGTTTCGCTTGAAAGAATACTCTTCCAGGAAAAGGGGGTAACATATTGTAGCTCTACTGTGCAATTAATTTACTTGTGTGAATCGCACATTGTAACTTAAAATATTCGAGCTCAAGAGTCGGCCCATTCTTTTTGCCGCTAAGTGTACATTTACGATTATAAAATCATGTCATTTACCCTTTAGAATTATGTATGATATCCTATCACTGACAAACGTAATATCTCGGATAGCAGACAGGATCCTCCTTCTAACTAAAAAACCTATTCCAAATTCAGGTCTTTCTGCACCCCCGTAGTATAATGGAAAGCTTCCTGATTCCAGACTACCTTCTTCTGGCCACCTAACTTCCTGTAAAGCGACTATATCCAAGGCTGATTTATCTAATTCCCACGTTAATATCTCTAGTGCCCCACTATTGTATAAAATCCTAACATTCCATGTTCCTAGGAACATGTTCCTGTGTTTCAACCTTTAGCATGGGTTCCTTGAAGTAGTCCCTGCCCAGAGAACCGAATGGGGGGACTATTTGACTTCCAGAAAATTTTACCTCAGTTGAACCCATGTCCGCATTTCTTGACAGTTGTATTTTTACCATGAAAGATCATCACTCTTTCGACCTAGGTACTTTCTTCATCTGGCTTATCACCTTTGACCAGCCCAGCATGGGTAACCCTATCGGCAGCAGTGCTACCACCGGCATAGAATATCAAAGACAAATCGCATAAATTTTTCAAAAACCAAATGGTAACATAACAAAAGGGAAAATAATATATAAAATTCAAGTTTCATAAATTAATATAAAAATTAATGTTTTTATCAATATATAATTGTAGGCTTTCACGGCCGGCGTCTTGATCCATATTTGGTTCGTCTTCCAGGCTTATAGGCCATGGTCTGGTTGTCTTCTTACTCGACGTTTCGTCTACTGCTGCGGTAGACATCAAGAGATACTGCGTGCTCTCTGTGAACTCCTCAACAGTCAGCTGTAGACTGGCTGGTCGTTGGAACTATAAATAGAGAGACAGTTTCCAACGACCAGTCAGTCTGCAGCCGACTGTTGAGGAGTTCACAGAGAGCACGCAGTATCACCTGATGATGTCTACCGCAGCAGTAGACGAAACGTCGAGTAAGAAGACAACCAGACCATGGCCTATAAGCCCGGAAGACGAACCAAATATGGTTTTTATCAATGTTTCCATGAAAGAACTTTATAAATATATTTGTTTTAACATGAAAAATAGTGGTATAACAAATGTAACATACCAATGATTATGTGTAGACATTATTGAAGTTGAAGCCACAGGTGTAATAATGTAAATGCCTGAAAGTAATAAAGTCTTCAGATTAATGAAACTGGACTGACTGGACAACTTTGATTATCACAAATAAGTTAACTCTTTCGGTCCCTGTGTACAGTACAGAGAACATTAATTTCATTCATACACAGATGGCTCAATTTTCGATTAATTTCCACTTGATTTTCCATATTATATTCTTGTAATTCATTTGCTTTACCTTCTTCTTCTGCCTTTACTAACATTTCATACTATTTTCAATGTTTTACAATGAAATTTATAATATTTTTACAATTACTAAATATTTATCTACGTATAGATTTATTTATCCAAAGTTCTACAGAACAGCAGTGCGCACGCATGAGATGTGTGAATGCTTAATGCAACTTCCACAACATATAAGTGAAATCGATGTTACCAATATTAGCAATTAATTCCAAAACATATTTCAAGAAATTAACTTAATTTGGCTAAACTGCACCTCTACTAGTGCTTGATTTTTCAGTTATATTGTTGTAAATTATAGCTCTTCTTCTGTATTTACTAACATTATTTAATATTTTAAACTTTTTCAAACAATTTTTAAAACATTATTACACAATTTTGAAGTATTTATTTAAACATGCAAATCACAATATTATGACACTGTTAGACAATATTGTGATGCTAATTGCTATTTACTCCACAAAGTATATTACTTAGTCTATGATTTTTCTATCACTGTTTTGGGTTATCGCTGGTTGTATCACCGTTAGGGAGTGATAAGTAAGTGTACACCCATTTTTAATAAACGTTTGGTAATTTTAATGTTATTAATATATATTTTTTTAAACATAGATTTGGGGATTTATTACAAATATTGGTCATTTTAATTTCATAGCGACGCATAGTAATCAAGGATGATAATCGATGTGGTTTGATTGTGGGTTATCACTGGCTCTATAAACTCTGGCACATTGCGCACTGTTCTTCTATAGGACTTTGAAAATATTTCACGCTAGTTTAAGTGCAGTTTTTCTCTTAATTTTTTTAGTTAGTGTTAGTAAGTATTCGTTGAATTAGTGTACACTTCATTAAATACTATGCCTGTAATTTATCTTTTTAGATTCGGAAAGGAGAAGATAGTGTACATCTATATCTAATAAATATTTGGAAATATATTGCGAAGGTTTGCCACATTAATTTCACAGCTAAATGCTTCCATTTGGCGACAACTCCACAAACTTTTTGTAGGACTTCACAGATGTCGTTCCACCAACCAACTCTATAAACGTTCGCGCTTACATAGTGTCATGTTGTAGGACTGAAAATTTATGGTGAAAATCAAACTAAAGATTTATAACCAAACTAATGTCATTATCATGAGCATCAAAATCCTACTTCGGAATAAAAATGGCATTTCTTGTCAAGTCCCCATTCTTAACTAACATAGAGTCACTCAACATTTTAGGAGTGTTGCATGAAAATGTAATATGAACTTTAGATAATAAGATAGTTAAAATATTTACATTAGGATTAATAGCGTCTAGGCATACTGTTTGTTATTAATAGTGTTATTATGATTCTATTTATATGATTATAATGAAATGGTTCACAATCTAAAGGGATAAATTGTACTCTTTTATCTCACATAAATTCTTCAGTTTTACAGAATCGCAATGCGCATGCACGAGTTGCCGTAATGGTTAATGTTACTCCCGGTAGATGTCTGTGAGGTCGGCGTCACCAACTTTGGGAATATATTCCAAATCCTAAAAAAAAAAATGACGTAAACTAACTTCCCATTTCCTAATCTAACAAAACAAATTACATGCATATTATTTAATAAACTATAAATTAATTTTATGTACACTAACTTGTCCCATCGGAATCTAACAAAATGAAGTTAATTTCTTGAATATGGTTTGGAAATATTTGCAAATGTTAGTAACACCGATTTGAGAGCCATCTAGCGCATGTTTCATTAAGCATTTGGGCGTCTGTAGAATTCGATTCAAAATATTCCTGTAAAGTAAAGTGTTCCCACAACAGGTCCGGAGACCCTTCGGGTAGTAGGAGGTTAAGGCTCCCACTTTTTCTAGACAATCGGCACTTTATGTCAGCCGGGTTGTCAGCCCTGCGTGACGGCCGCCTTTACCCCCAGAACAAGCGTCTGGTACTCAATTCTGTTAGAGGCTGAGTCGACCCCAGGGCCATAGTGCCGCCAGAGGGTTTGGGTCAGTTTAAAAATCCTGACCCCAACAGGACTTGAACCCTCGACCCTCCGGCTTGTAGCTCAGTGCCTTAACCACTACGCTACGGCGTGCCCCTAAATATTCCTGTAATTACATAAATATTTTCAATATTTGAAAATCGTAAGAAATGTTTATAAAATAGTTTAAAATAGTATGAAACGTGTTTAAAAGTGTATCGTGCAACAGTATAGCGTAAGGATGTTGTTTGGAAAATCGTGTGGACGAAACAGGGAATCTCAACCTTGTTAAAATTTTATTTTAAAAATTTGTGAAATATACCGTAAAAAATAAGTGTATACAAATTTTCGATTTCTTTGTACGTGTGGTCAACTATAGGTTTAATGTAACTTACTTGTAATTTAATTTTTGATTTCGTGATCTATACAGAATCGCTTTTAATATCAATTCCTTATTTGTCCACGATAACGTATACGCTATACTCTATACATAAAATTCTATAATTTAGAATTCCAACCTTAAAATTTTTAACAGCACGGCCAACTAGATACCAAGATAGTATTAGAAAGATTAGAAAATATTATTGTAGTTGAAGCCATGGTAAGCATTGCATGTTAAATATCAATATTCGCACTATTACAGAAAGTAGTTAATGTAAAGGGAGATCGCATTTCTATTTTATAAACATTGTTAAACTTAAATTATACTTATATTTGATAGTTATATAAAACCCTGTTGGCACATGCACGTGGTGTCTGTCTGGGACGGAAAAAATTTTCACAGAGCTTAATGGAAACTTCAGCCAGCAAAAAATGTCACTGAGCTTAATGGAAACTTCAGGCACCGTCGTTAAATAAATATATAAATATTTTCCTAAAATTTATATGAACCATTATTTATATAAATTTTAGGACGCTGGATGAAGTTTCCGTTAAGCTCTGTGAATTTTTTTTTCTTAAGTCCCAGACAGACACCACGTGCATGCGCCAACAGGGTTTTATTTTCAAATTGTACCCCATCATTTATAATAAATTCACATTTTTTTCCAACGATTTTTCAATATTATAATACGTAACATAAAGACGTGGCAGCCATATTGATTTTAACGAATATTCTATAAAACAACTCGTGTTCCATGCAGCCAACATAGTGTGTGCACTTCTGAACTTCAGAACTTGCTATTTATGTTTGGCCGTTGCATTCTTTCGCAGGCTAGAGTGCTTATATTGCGTTAGGTTAAGCTTTTAAGCTTGTTAAATAGAGGGTGGAGATATAGCTCCGAAACTGCAGTCTAGAAAAATAAAGGATATGAGGTGAGGTATTAATAATATTAATTTAATTCCTAAATTAAACCTCATAGTGAATTTTTCCTATGAAAGTTAAATAAAACAATTATGCAGTTACTAGTTGTATCATATTATTTAGATATCATGGCTTTTAAAGTCTTATTGGCATTTCAGTTTTAAACATTCATTGATTTATTTAAGTAACATAGTGCACACAAATTTGTGGCTGGTAATTTTTAATGTTGTATTTGGCATCCCTAATATCTGTTATCCATGATTAAATTATAATAATAGTATTATGACAACTGTATGGCAGAGTAGAAAGTATACAAGATCCTCATAAAGAGCAAACTGTTCAGTTTGAATTTTTAAATATTTCTTCTAAAAAAGTAATTCCATATTTCTATTTAAATTAATATTGGGAAGTAAACATTACGAGGTTATATCATTAAGAGTGAGTGGAGAACATATTTTTATTGACTCACCTTATATGATAAAAATATGTTCTGCACTCACTATTAACCATATTTCTATGTTTTGATTTTCAAACTATCACATTGCATAACAGATTGTGTTTGCATACATATTCACAGATTACCTCAGAATGTTACTGAAATGAACACAAAGTAATATAATATATTTAATTGGTATAAATGAGTAAATATTGACTCCAGTAACTCTGTTCACAATGAATTCCCAAATTGCTTCAGATTCTCAAGATGATGTTTCAAACTTTGAAATTAAATTTGAAACTCGAGTAAATTATTCAATAATTTGTTTTAATCATTTCTTGTTTATCTTCAGAAATTAAGCACTGATATATTGAAACATACTTCTATTTCTGTACACAGGATATCAAAGTTGAGATAAAATCTGAAGATGATGTTTTTAGCAATGTTGGTGTTAAACATGAAATCTTCCAGACCCCTGATCCACTTTCTTTTGTTGAAAGTAAATCTGAGGTAAGATTATTTGCATATCATTTGCCATCTTATATTTGTCTTCCCTGGGCATTTATTCCATCCACAACAGATGTTTTATTCCATCCACAACAGATGTTTTATTCAGTGGCTAATGATTATCTGTTGGAAAATATTATTTGTTTTTCTGTACTACCATGAATGCTTCTATTTTACTTTATTTTTAATAAACTTACAATTTTCATTACTAAGATACCATATTGATAGGAACATCTTCAACTTAATCTCAAAAATACAAAAATTACTAAATTACTAACCATTCAAAACATGATCACAGAGATAGTCAAATTTGACATTTTATGGTTATACTATCAAAATCTTCTCTTAATATGAAAATGTAAATTAAAACATTTACTACTAACGTATAGATACATCTTTTGAAGATAATATGCTAGGTATGAGTCTACATAACTATGGAACCCATAGGTTCATGGCCGCGCAGACATAAGTTCTCCATACTTCCCTCAAATCATAGTTAATGTTATCCCCTCACCTCATTCTTGATCTACAAACTGGACGTTTTCCTACAAGAAGCTTCCATGCATGTCTTTCATATTTTAGACATAAAAATTTAAGTGGTGTAACTTATAATGCCATTCCATGAATAACATAATTTCTATGACTAACTAACCATATTTTAAGACAAGAAATACACTATTTTAATAATTGTCTTCATTTAAAAAAAAAAGGATAAAGGTAGCACTAAAAATTGATTAGTCATAAATACTACAGTTTGGAAAACCATAATGAATAAATAATCACTATGCAGCTTACGGAATATAGGAGTAGCCATCTTCCTCCAACCAAACAGTTCTCTATAATTCTTAAAGAAGCACTCATTCACTATTTTGCTGAAGAATGGATGTTATTAAGTAAGTCATTTTTATCACAAAGTATTTTGTAAAGCTTAAAGAAGTACTTATATTTTACCTTATTTAATAGAACATATCTTTCCAAGTTCATGCTTGGTCATCATTTCATACATCCATCATGTATGAAAACACTCATTGAATGGGTACATTACTTCCAGATAAACAATTAAGAAAATATGATATTTTAACAAATTTGAAATAAGTTTTACATTAAAAATTGAAGTATTTTTTAGCTAACAGTCACCAGATGAATTACTTCCCACCTTCACTTTTACAAATTTTTCAGTGTTGTGTGGTGTTTAATATTCTCATCCACTATACACAGTAGTCATCATCATCCAGGTATTAAGCCTATTGGCTCGTTCCAGTTTCATGAAAGCTAGATTTGTTAAAATAGTCAGACCATCTTCTGTGTGGGCGACCAACATTTCTCCTTCCGTGAGGTTTATAAGTAGTATCGTCTGTTATAGAATGTACAAAATACCTTGTAAATGAAAATTTCAAATGTTTGTGTGTCACTATTTAAAAACCACCTTATTTTTTTCTGGTGACGTTTACGTAAGTGCACTGTAATTCAGTGTTTCATAAGTCAGGAAACAATACTGTCTTCTACCAGAATTATTACTATAATGGATTTATTTCGAATGGATGATTGTGATAATGCATTTCTCATTATTCTGATGGCATTCGAATATAAAAAAAAGTACCAGGATTAGTTAGCAATTTTTACTGTAATGGCACCAACAATTTTTTTAAAAGTTTACTGTCAAAAGTAATATGATGTAAAATTAACCAACAATCCTAGGAATGTTCATTGTTACCATACAATAATGATTCAAAATGGATGTTGATTAATTAATAATATTAATACAGTATTTCTAATAGTGATATTATTGAATTATTGTATGCTTTATTCTTCCTCAAGTTTCAACCCACACTCTTCAAGGTGTATACCAACAATATTGTTAGTAATCTTTACATTTTTCATCAAAGTGATACAGCAAAGTAGCACATTATAATAGATTTTATTAATTAAATAAAAATAAAACGTAGTTTTATTTGATTTTCATATTTATTATATAATTCAGTGACAGCTGTTTCGGTACACTGTATCTTCTTCAGACATGCTAACAAATTATGAATTGTGTCCCAACTGATCTAAGCAACAATACAACAATAATTATTTAAATTTTTAAATTTAACAAAGGGGATTCATTGAAATCAAGTTGAGAATTTAACAGTTTGTTACTACTTTTAAATTTATTAATTTCTACAGCCTCCAAAAGATCTAACTTCTTACCCTTATCACAAATATGTATAATTTCAAAATTTGGATCGAAACAATGATTAAATTGGAATAGGTGGTTAGCATATTTTGAATATTCTAAATTTCTCTTATATGCTCTCATATGCTGTAGAAATTAATAAATTGAAAAGTAGTAACAAAATGTTAAATTCTCAACTTGATTTGAATGAATCCCCTTTGTTAAATTAAAAAATTTAAATAAATATTGTTGTATTGTTGCTTAGATCAGTTGGAACACAATTCTTAATTTGTTAACATGTCTGAAGAAGGTACAGTGCACCGAAGCAGCTGTCACTGAATTATATAATAAATATGAAAATCAAATAAAACTATGTTTTATTTTTATTTAATTAATAAATATGGATTTTCATCAAGTAAACACCAACTCAATTGATTATAATAGATTTTGTTGCCTCTATTTTATGCCTATAAGTTGTTGCCACAACAAATGAAATATTAGCTTACTATTGACCTTTTAAACATTCAGGATGCAGACATATTGAAAGGGGCTGTTTCCTAGCTAATAAGGAATGATGGTGACTCATCAGTCCTCCAGTATACCAGCATCAAGATATCTGTTAACAAACCATTTTGATCTCTTCCATTGAGGAACTATCCTCTAACACAGTTATTTATTTTGTTAGCATTTTATACTCTTTTAGAAAACAAAACTTATTTGCTCTTATATCACTTAACACAGTAAATTTTGGTCAGACCAGATGTACAGTATACATTATTTAATATGCAATTCCTGAGTTCTCGAGTTTACATTCCTGCTACAGATAAGCTCTGATATTTTTTAGCTGCATTTGCCACATCTATACAGTCTTTTATATTTTTCAAGAAAGCAGTACAATATTAATCCTAAATTTAGAAGTGTCATTTTCAATAATGAATTAAATGTGTTTTGTGTATGACATTTTACTCACTTTTTGCTGCAAAAGTTGTAAAACCCACATTTGTCATTGAATCTGCTTTCATTATCTTAATGTGTTTCCATTTTTTAAAAGATACAGCCTTTCTCTAAATTATTTTTTATATGTAGTACAGTATTTATCTTTGTGAAAACAGTCTGATGCATTTTATTTTTAAAAAATTATTATTGTTTGAATATTTTGCCTTTTACTATGCAATAATAAGGTGGGTCACATTTAGGATAGCATTGCACCATTGCCACAGTTCAAGAATTTGATCTTGCTTTTGTCTTACTGGTTTCTTACAAACAGATTTTCCATTGTTTTATCTGCACCTCTTATGAAGTGTATGTGAAAAATTGATGAATACTTAACATAGGATTCATAGCATTTTATTAACACGAGATTATCCAATGTTCGTTACATGATACCATCTATAGGTGAGGTTCTGGGGATATTCCTCATCTCATGATTTTGTCATACCTGAAAGAATAAAATTCCAAGGTTACCTGCCACTTTTGTTCTTCAATGGATATTTCGTATATATATATATATATATATATATATATATATGAGTTTTTTATATATGTATTTGACTGTGGTAGATGAAATTAGATGTTGGACTACTGTTTTACCCATTTTGTCATAAAATAATGTTGACTTTTGGCATTTTTTTTTCAGCATTGAATATTTTCCTCATTTCTTCCATTTTGGGAAGATCTATTTCATCCACTATATCCATCAGTACTTTGCCAATAACTAAATGTTTAATTGAATATGCTACGTTGGTTACTTGGTAGCATTACTAGCAACTGAATGTGTGTCACATCATCATTAGATGTCACTGCCACAATCTACACATTTTTCTGTTTTTTTACACACACACTGTATTTTTATAAATAATTTTTAGATTTACTTATTTTATGGTTCTGTTATTTGTTTCACTCGTAAAATGTTGAAAGGTTAAATAAGCAGACAGTTTTCATGATCATGTTACCATATACTTTATTCCCAAACATGCAGCTAAATTTTACTGTTCTTTATAAATTTTGTGTAATATATTGCTATTAACAAGGACTTTATTATCACTCTTACTACATTAATACTCAGATCTAACAGAATCTAAATTTTAAGAAAAAAATAAATTGTTAATGTTTGAATTGAAATGTTTATAGAACATATAATGTAAAACCTAATTAAGGCAAGTTATAAAAATTGATCCCTTCAGATATAAGGGACTTTCAATACAATTATTTTACTAATCTAAACTGTATTAAATAACCCTAGAGAAATTAAAAACTTATACCCTTACTTTTTATATTTTGATGTATTATTATACAATATTTTAACAATCCCACATATTTTGGACTGATTATCAAATGATTAATAAAAAGTCATAGATATTGACAAATTACCTTTCAGTAATGACATTTTATCAATTCTTGTTGGTATGGAAGGGCTATTGTACTGAACCTTCCCTTTATTGTCTTGAAAAATTTTATTTATATTTTTTTGTGATAGCATTATTTTAATTTTATGTAATGTGAGTCCACCGCTCTGGTTTTGGGGTAGTGTGCTGCCTTGTCATGCAGCGGGCCAGGGTTCGATCCCTGGTCGGGACAGTTTTTCTGTGTGATGTTTTTATCGGGCTTTTTCTTTCACCGGTAAGACAAATGTCAGGAAAACTTTAAGGCCCAAATGGTCCCCAGAATCATATGGCCATCGCAATCATCATCATTCATATTCATCTTACGTTAAGCTTAGGGACTCTACTGGCGAACCATTATCATCCATCATATCATCGGGGCAACGTAACCCCGCCTTCCAGGCGCCCCAATCTCAGAAGTGGGTTACAAGTATGCCATGCCAGGAGAAAAACCAGGAATTTCGAAAGACAAACCTGGGGCATTTGAAAAAAAAATCTGATTGTAATAAGTTTTCTGCCTCAAAAGAAGTAAATTTTAAATCTATGCAGATAGCTTAATGCAGGGTTCTGTTATGTTTTCAGGAGGAGCAGACAATAGAAGAATTTTCAGAAGATTCACCAGTAAATATTGCAGTAGAATGTGATCCCTCTCTCGTATATATTAAGGAAGAAGAAGAAGAAGATGTAATAAATAACGATACAGATACATGCTTTGTGCAGCATTCTCAAACTGAAGACAAAAAATGCATGTGTAACAACTGCAAATATTCCATTTCTGAGAAAAATTATTTTGTTGATTATTTTTGTACAGAGAGCAATAACACACTTTCGGAATGCAATGATTGTGACCAGACTTCTGAGAAATCGAACTTGAAAATCTGTGTTCAAAATAATGAGGATATCATAAAAGATAATAATTACCAACATAGTGACCATTCTCATATTGTGAATACTGCAGAAGCTTCCAGTAGGCTGTTTTCTTCTGAGTCCAATGTTGAACTTTATTTAGACAATCAAAATGAGAAATTGTTTGCATGTAGCATATGTGGTAAATCATTCTTTTGGCAATCTCATTTGAAAAGACATTTGCTTCTTCACAGTAGTGAAAGGCCATTTAAATGCAACATGTGTAATAAGTCATTTGCTCGTAAATTTAGTCTTTTTGAACATATATTTTCTATCCACAGAGATGAGAAACCTTTTACGTGTCATTTTTGTAACAAATCATTTTCTAAGAAATCAAATCTTACTGGGCATTTGCGTATTCACAGTGATGAAAAGCCCTTTAAGTGCGTTATCTGTAATAGGCTTTTCACTGAGAAGTCTAATCTTACAAAACATATGTATACTCACAATAATGAGAAACCTTTCAAGTGTGATTTATGTCACAAGTCATTTTCTCAAAAAGTAAACCTTATTAGACATTTACGCACTCGTATCCACAAGGGAGAATAACTTACAGAATCTTATGTAAATTATGTTTCATAACTGTGTATGTGTTTACAAATGTGATGTAATTATTTAATTGTATCATAATTTTCGTAATAAATATTTTCAATACTAGTAAAATTCCGTTGAGGTGAAGTCATGTGATGAAAGTTAAAAAATTTAATTGTACCTGTTGGTAGTTGCCGTTGTCCTCAACTTTGTTAAAATATTGTATATAATATTAACTGGAGGGCTTTCGGAAGTTATCTTCCATCTTCTGAAGGTTGAGCTTCTGCTACTTGTTGTGTACGATGATGTATACTCCAACTATTTGTACTGGCAACTGACTTGTTCTTGATGATGTCAATGACGTATACTCCAACTGTTTGTAGTAGCAACTGACTTGTTCTTGACGATGTCGTGAAGAACAAGTCAGTTGCCACTACAAACATTTGGAGTATACATCATCGTACAAACAACAACAAGTAGCAGAAGCTCAACCTGCAGAAGATCACTTCCGAAAGCGCTCCACTTAATTTTATATACAATATTTTAACAAAGTTGAGGACAATGGCACCTACCAACAGATACAATTAAATTTTTTAACTTTCATCATAATAAATATTTTACTTTGTTCATTAACAATGAATAAAGTATTTTATGGTAAAGTACATTAATTAGGTCACCTGATTTTGGATTTCCCTTATTATTTCATCCACATGAATATTGTTATAAAGTTCCCTCAAATATCGTTTGTAGCAAAACTGATTGATTTAGGCGGAGTGCATGAGCATGAAAATCTGAAGTTGAGTTTGCCAGTGGGGTCAGGTGTTTTAAACTTCTGATATGACCCTGACCTTGGAGTGGACTCTGCCTCTACAAAAATCAGCATGCAATTTGCATTGTTAGAGCCAGTTTTGGGAATACTTTTACAATTATATTATTTTTGGTCTGGACATCTTACCTCAATATTAATGTTGATTTGTTCTTGGACATGTTTCAAAACAATTCTGTTTTATCGTCAGCTTTCCCAGATTCATCTACAATCTGGGAAAGCTGACGATAAAACAGAATTGTTTTGAAACATGTCCAAGAACAAATCAACATTAATATTGAGGTAAGATGTCCAGACCAAAAATAATATAATTAAAATAACCTCAAAATATAACTTCCTAAAATTAAATATTATACTTTACAATGTTTGCAAAAGTAATTTTTCTCTTCAAATATAATTTATCCTTCAGTGAGAAGTCTTAAATTAATAATTAAAACGTCAATGGAAGCCAAGCCCTACTGGCTTTATAAAGTAGTGTCAAATTCCAAATAAATGTCTTCTTAACCAAGAAGCCGCTATTTGCAAAGATAGAAGCCAAGGTTTCAAGCATTTGGCACGAGGGAATTACAACATACATAAGAGAAAAACTTACGTCTAGATCGCTATTTGGCTCGGTACCTCAGTTGGTAGAGCACTTGGCCCGGAAAGCCAAGGGTCCCGGGTTCGAGTCTCGGTCTAGGCGAAAATGTTTCACTTCAAATATAATTTATCCATCAGTGAGAAGTGTTAAATTAATAATAAAAACTCAAAAGCAATCTTGTTCATTCTGCTTAAGCTGTCAGTGATCATTTGGTTTACTGTTAAATGTTATTGTGTGGGGGACAGATTTCTTCCATTTTATGCCAGTGTACAATACTTACTTACTCACTGGCACTATCGAACCCGTAGGTTCATGACCGCGAGGACATAAGCTCTCCATACACCCCTATCCTGAGCTAATGCTTTCCAATCATTCTCTGTATAATCTACTTCCCTCAAATCATAGTTAATGTTATTCTCCCACCTCATTTTTGGTCTACCAACTGGGCGTTTTCCTCTGGCTTTCCTACAAGAAGCTTCCATGCAAGTCATTCATTCCCCATACGTGAAACATGTCCTGCCCATCGCAGTCTATGAGATTTAACTGTTCTTATTATATCTGGCTTCCTATAAAGACCATGTAGTTCATTGTTATGAAGTCTTCTCCATTCACCTGTCTGTTCATCTCTCTTTGGTCCATAAATTTTCCTAAGTACTTTATTCTCAAATACTTGCAATCTCCTTTCCTCCCTTAAAGTAAGAGTCCATGTTTCGCACCCATATAATATAACTGGTAGAATAATAGTTTTATATATTTTCAGTTTAACGTTTTTTGAAAGGAATTGGGACATCAAGAGTCTCTGCAATGCATAATAGCGTGCATTTCCAGAATTGAGCCTATGTTTAATTTCTTTGTGCAATTAATATTTTTTTTTTTATTTTTCAACTGTGCTTTTGCAAGATCTGGGGTTGTTAATTTCATTAAGAAATGGAAGTATGTTCATTTTTTCTTCTTTAAAAAATAAAAATGAGTAGCTGCAATATTCCTGCTGTGCCTAAATGATTTGAGTAAAAACTTTTCATCTGGCATTACGTTAGCATTATTTTAATATGATGTGGTCCAAAACACTTGTAATACTTTCATCAAAATTATATATATATAATTCAGCCTGTGAATGTTTGTGCTGGAAAAACTGAAGAAAAAGTAATCGGTGGACTAATTTAATATTTTTACACTAATTTGAAATCGAACAAGTGCGTGTTTTTATACAGGACGCGACACAGATACTCGTCGTTTGTGTTTTTGCGCGCCATATTACGAGTTCAATAAAACTAGTACAGTTGTGCAGGATTTGAGTTATAAGTGATTAGTCACTTTCTATCATTGTTTCAGACCATTGGGTGCAGTAGTTCACCTGAAATGAACATTTAAATCCCAGTATATGCTATTAAAATAACCGAGGTAGGTATTTTCCGATAATCTGTGAAATGTGACCATTAAAAGTGGAGGTTTACGTGAAATCCGAAATCTAAAAAATTACTCTAGCAACGGCCATGTTTGTATCGTCGCAATGTATATCACTCAATTTAATAAAAATAACCTCAATTTTCACTTTAAATATTCAACTAAAAATAAAAACATTTTAATTTAAATAGACGCAGCAGCGCATGCCGGGTATTCACTAGTACATACATACATATATATATAGTCCACCGCTGTGGTCTCCAGGTAGCGTGCTGCCTTGTCACGCAGCGGGCCCGGGTTCGATCCCTGGTCGGGACAGTTTTTCTGGGTGAGGTTTTTATCGGGGTTTTTCCTCACCTATAAGACAAATGTCAGGAAAACTTTAAGGTCCAAACGGTCCCCGAAATCATATGGCCTTCATCATCATCATCTTTACCATTATCATCATCATCCTTCACCGGTGTGGAAAGCAGCGGGCAGCTACCACACCTACAATTCCCAAGTAAAGTTGCAAGCATAGCATGAAAGTGCTATGATTGCAGTGAAGGACCTGTCTTCGGGCAGAATTACTGTGGATATATATATATATATATGTGTGTGTGTGTGTGTGCGCGCGTTGTGTTATATTGTACATTTTCGTGTATTCCTTGATAATGACATGTGAAATCATGTCGAAACATCGGAATCAGTGGCCAAAGGCAAATCTTGAATCCATTACTTGTAAAGTAAAGTGATCCCACAACAGACCCGGAGGCCCTTGGGGGTAGTAGGAGGTTAAGGCTCCCACTTTTTCTAGACAATCGGCACTTTATGTCAGCCGGGTTGTCAGCCCTGCGTGACGGCCGCCTTTACCCCCAGAACAAGCGTCTGGTACTCATTTCCGTTAGAGGCTGAGTCGACCCCAGGGCCATAGTGCCGCCAGAGGGTTTGGGTCAGTTTAAAAATCCTGACCCCAACGGGACTTGAACCCTCCGGCTTGTAGCTCAGTGCCTTAACCATTACTTGTAAAACATATATATATATATATATATATATATAAAATAAGTGTTTGAATTGGATTCGCCTGGTAGTGTAATGGATATCACGCTGAGGTACAGACTCAGAGATCCGGGTTCGAATCCCGTCCAGGCATTTATTTTTCTTATCATTCCATATACACACACATATATATATATATATATATACATATTCTGGTTTTTACATCTGCTGCCGTCTTACCGTGCCAGACCTCTAAAGCCTACGATATATCTACCCATAGTAATTCTGGCGGAGGGCAGGTTTTCACCGCAATCGTAGCATTTTCATGCTATGCTTTGCAGCTTTACTAGGGAAATATAGGTGTGGTAGCTTCCCGTTGCTTTCCACACCGGTGAAGGATGTTGATGATAATGATAAGAATGATTATGATGGCCGGATGATTTTCGGGGACAGTTGGGCCCTAAGCTTCCTGACATTTGTCTTACAGGTGAGGAAAACTCCGAAAAAAAACCTCATCCAGGAGCTTGTCCCAACCGGGATTCGAGCCCGGTACCGCTGCGTGACAAGGCAGCACGCTAACTCGAGACCACAGTGGTGGACCTACGATATATATTTTTTTTCACGTATCGAACATAACATATTACTGTACCTACTATATGTCCGGAACTAAAATAGAAAGGTCATCAGTGCAATAAAGCAGTCGCTCTTTGAACTCTTAACCCATTTGCTTCAGGTTTAAATGCTTAATGCATTTGCCCAAAAACCGAATTTAAATCAACGTAAATTATATTGTCTGTATTCAGACATTCAAAACAGACGAAAGATAACGGTACTTGAGATCACAATACGGGTGAAGGCCAAAAAGACATTCCTCTGCTATTTATAAATGTTAACAAAAGATTACCCTGCCAAGGAATGTACATAATATTGCGAAATATTTGACAGAGTTAAGCGAGTGTACCTCGTCTTCTGAGTTGAAGGCCATTTAACAGCCGGCGAGTGTACTTCGTCTTCTGAGGCGAATGGGCTAATTCCACACCGGTGGGAGGAAAGTAAACTAATCACTTACTTCCCGCATATATACATATGATCTCCTATTGCCCTCCAGGTATCTCCTTTCAATGGTTTTTGAAAATTATTCTTATGTTGAGGATCCCGCAATAATGCCTTGTTTCTATAAATATCTGTAAGTTCTAACATGTCTCCTTCTGACCACTCCATACTCATATGATAAAACCTACAGGTGCGCGAAGAAAACAACGAACCTGTCACGCTCCCGTCCAAATCTGAACAGCGAGCACTCAAAGTGTTCGTGAAATTACCGCCAATGAGTGGATGGTGGTGCGGCGAGCGTGCAGCTTGAAACCCCACACAAAACTAAAGAACAAGATGCGCGCGTTCGCGGCGCAGCGCGCAAGTGTTTACGTACCTTATGAGCGACTGCTTGGGTCTTGTATTGTGTTATTTACGTTCACATACATTTTTGTTGTCCTATTCTCACTGTAGTTTTGGATCTGTAGAGAGATGTGTTTAATAGAATTTAATTCTATTTTGTTTATTAATGACTCTTTATAATGTAAAATAACCAATACTTTGGCACAAAGAGTAGAGTGCGTGTAGGCAAACAGTTTTCGGAAAATTTGAAATCCAGAATGGGTTGAAGCAAGGAGATGCACTATCTCCCTCTACTATTTAATTTTGTACTAGAGCATGCCATTAAATCTTTAGAGAATGAGGAAGGCTTACAACTGAATGGTATTAATAAGCTGTTAGTTTATGCTGATGATGTAGTACTACTGGCCGATAGCGAGGAGATACTAAAGGACAACACGCACGCACTATTGAGTAACACTAAGAAATTAGGACTGGAAGTAAATATCAATAAAACTAAATATATGGCCACAAGTAGAAATACATTATATAATGGAAATGGACAGCTAATGACAAATGAGGGAAATTTTGAGGAAGTGGCTGAATTCAAATATCTAGGAACAATAATCACAAATAGGAATGAGATGCATAAAGACATTAAACATAGGCTCAATTCTGGAAATGCGTGTTATTATGCATTGCAGAGACTCTTGATGTCCCAACTCCTTTCAAAAAACGTTAAGCTGAAAATATATAAAACTATTATTCTACCAGTTATATTATATTGATGTGAAACATGGACTCTTACTTTAAGGGAGGAAAGGAGATTACAAGTATTTGAGAATAAAGTACTTAGGAATTTTTTTTTTTTGGACCAAAGAGAGATGAACAGACAGGTGAATGGAGAAGACTACATAACAATGAACTACATGGTCTCTATAGGAAGTCAGATATAATAAGAACGGTTAAGTCTCGTAGACTGCGATGGGCAGGACATGTTGCACGTATGGGGAATGAAAGAGTTGCATGGAAGCTTCTTGTTGGAAAGTCACGGGAAAAACGCCAAGTTGGTAGACCAAGAATGAGGTCGGAGAATAACATTAACTGTGATTTGAGGGAGGTGGATTATACAGGGAATGATTAGAAAGCATTTGCTCAGGATAGGGATGTATGGAGAGCTTATGTCCACGCGGCTATGAACCTACCGGTTCGATAGTGCCAGTGGGTAAGTAAGTATAACCAATATATTATGTTCGATTAATAGAAGAAGTTACGTGTGGAAACTAATTACTAAAATTAATTCCCAGTTGTTACGATTATGTAAAATGTTATGGTTAATAAATTAAACAGTTAACTGTCGATATTTTTATTGCTTTGGCCCCGGTGGACTAGTGGTTATGCTCCCTGCCTCTGTTCCCGAGAATCACGGGTTCAAACCCTGCCGAGGTAGATGGATTTTTTAAGATTAAAAAATCCAAGGAGCAAGTCTTCCGAGAGGAATTTTCAGCCGTAGGTTCCAAGTCTGAAGATTTCCAGGCTCGTAAAAGATCCTTTAGCCCGAATAAAAAGGCCTCTAAGCAAAATTAACCGCATTTTCCCACCTTAGTAATATCTTGGTTTCCTAGATGTCACTATGCGGCGTAACACAGACCACGGGTCACTCAACGGCATCTATCCAAAAACAAGTGTAACTAAATTATTAGAGTTTAATTTCTCCCCGTCGGGGGAGAGTGCATAAGTCTCGTTAAGAAAAAACAATGACTTGCAACGAATGAGCATTAATAAAGAAAGAAATCCAACTTCACATTATCTTAATCATCTTCATCATCCGGTATCATGGCAGATGCCGCCGTCTTCCGGAAACCAAACGCCATTCCTCTCTATCCATCCATTGATCTTCCTCCATTCCTCTGATATTCATAGCTGCTTGTACCCCTTCTATCCAAGTTTTCTTCGGTCTTCCTCTCTTCCTCCTTTCTATTGGGATCCATTCCATAACAATTTTTGGCAATCTTTGCTCTGGCATTCGTTTGACACATCCGTGTGGAGTTGCCAGTCTCCCATCGGACGACTCCCCAGGTGGCGGATAGGGGAATGCTCACCAGATATGGCGGGTACTGGGGAAATAAAATACCCAGGGCGGACCAAAACTAGCGCTGCTGCCTTGCAGTAAGATACTGGACTATCAAAGGCTAGAGGAAGAAAACCTTGAACAAAAATTACCCGTCCCCCAGGTTGGGGGTTGATGCATCGGGCCAGCTCCTCGTTCATCATAAAAAGAAAAAAAAATGCTAAAAAACCAAACAACATGCCTCGGAAAAACATTTTCTTAATATTAATAATACTTGAATAGCTGCCTAGAACAAGGATGTAACATTTTTTTCTAGGTTCAGTTTTAAATGTAAAACAGATTGTTAATGACATTTATCCATGTAATTATCAAAGTTGAATAAACAAGAATGTATTTAAAAATTGTAGACTTTCGCGGCAGGTGTCTTGATTCATGTATTTTATGTCTGTCTGTCTGTTTGTGACGGTAGTTGTTTTGCCCTCCAGTGTGCTGATTCCGGGAATGGTCTTATTCCCTCGACAGCAAAATTACTAGTGGCTAACTCTAAGTGGCTTTCCTATTGTAAGCTCTACCTAAACGGCGTTTCTTTTATTTATTTCGAAATATTGAAACGCAGTTGTTTTGACAAGCGCTATGTTGGTATTTAGCGACATGTGCCACTGAAATTAACCCCCCTTATGGAGGTTGTTCTCCAGTGAATATGTTCTTATGTACTGTACGCCATTGCGATAGTTGTCCTATCGTGCGTACTATTGGATTATCATGTTCCAAAATGTTTTTATACATTTTGGTGACTTGATCTTTCACAATAGCATCAAGATAGGGCAATTGTGCTGCTTCATGTAGCTCTGTTATTCTTGTATACATGGGTGCCGAAAATATAATTTTCAGACATCTGTTCTGAATTATTTGAATTTTCTGTTTATGTTTTTTGGCAAGAATACTCAGTGCTTCACAGCCGTACAGTGACATGCTGCTGATTACTGCTGCATACAATTGAATCTTAATCCGTGTAGCGAGTGTTGCATCCCGCAAGAATGGACATAACATAGCTATAGCTGCATTTGATTTTTGTTTAACATCATTTATGTGATGTTTGAAAGTTAATTTTGGGTCGATGTGTAGACCGAGATACGTGACTGCAGTCTCATTACGTAGAATTTGTGCACCTATTGTGAGCTGTATTGGTGGGGGTTTGGAATATTTGGAAAATAGGATTAATTTGGATTTGGATATGTTTTGGTCATGGTCTGGTTTTATTAACACTCAACGTTTCATCTACTACTGTGGTAGACATCCTCAGGAGATTCTGCGTGCTGTAGGACTTAATTTTAAGAGTTACTAGGTCAAAGAGCACGCAGAATCTCCTGAGGATAACTACCGCAGTAGTAGACGAAACATTGAGTGTTAATAAAACCAGACCACGGCTATTTATTCTGAAAGACATAAAATACATGAAACAAGAGCTTGTTTAGAATGGCATATTTAATATTTATACAGAGTGCATAGACTTAGCCATCCGCACACAACCAACTACGTAATATCCATTATTATGGTAATACAGAGGATAAATTAAGTTTTTGTCTAATATAGGGAGTTCGGGTAATGTGGACCCTTCTGTTTGAGTGGACCCTGTTAATATCTTCTTTAATTGGTGCTGCCCTCGAAAAGAAAATATTTTATCTTCTTCCCCTTACTAACGTTGGCGGGTTCAAGTCCAGTTTAATTTATTGTTTGTGCAAAGAAGGGTTTGTTTGTGATATTTATGAAAACGACTACCCGGTACTTTAAAAGTTTTTAAACTAAGAATCAATTCTTAATATCTGCTATTGAATGTTAGAAATGTTAAAAAAACTCCCAAATATATTATATTACGTAGATGCTGTTTTAATACACTGACGGATTATTATGTGACGTGGTGGCTGTATAAAATAATTAAACATAACAAACGAATTCAGTTAATGTGGACCCCCCCCCCGAGTCCACTTTACCGCAATACGTATGTTTTATCAATGGGGATACTATCTGTAAAAACCATTCACTTAATTAATTTTATTTAATATCCTTCTAATTTTACTAAACCCAAAGACCGTCGCATTCTGCAGTTGAATGACTGCATGTGAATGTTATGATCAACAATAATTTTTCAAAACATTAATTAAATATCAACGCTTTTTAATTATAATCAGTCATAAATATTTTTAGAATAATCTGTGTCTGCCTGTATAAATTAATGGAGTAAATAAACTTAAAAATAGACTAAAATCTAAGGACGACCCTGGAGTCTATTTTATTCGAATATGGAGAGTGAAGTGGAACTTTCTGTAACGTAAAGAAGTTTATAAATCATGGAGATGTTTCCGTATTTGAATAAAATAACAATGCTATTTTACAAAAATTACAGAAAGTAAAATGAGTTTAAAAAAATTACAACGAAAACTGAAATGCACTAATGTTCTTACAACATCCCTGCATTTCTCGTGTCCAGGGAAATGACATTAAAGTAAGAATTTGATAATATTCATTTACACAAGTATTTTTTAAACTTGGAATAGGAATAGATATGACTGGTTGAAGAGGATGAAATGCACTCTACTTAAACAAAATTATTTTGTAATAAAATGTAATTATTTTCCTATGTTACATAAAACATTTTTGTCGATTTCCATTAAAGTAAATATAATACATTAACATATAATTAATACTACCATAATAATATAGTTTTTTTATCTCGGAGCAAATGGATAATTAAAAATAATAAGTTCATTACGTTAATCACATCTGTAAACATTATCATATTCAATTAACATACATTTTCCAATAGTGATTGAGTGAAACACAAATTTTGAATGTTTATCATTATTCATTTAACCCGTCAGTGACGCACCCTTTTACTTGCTTTCATACTGCATGGACGGAGGCCATTTTAACATTTTAGTATTCCTAGAACACTGATTTGTATAAACGATCATAACTTTTTTAAATATCGATGGATTTGAACGAAATTTTTACTTGTTAGCTCAGAAATAAATGAGAAATTTAATACACCGTATGGAGTTCAGTAGCCTTTATAAACTATTAAAAAAAATTTTGAAATCTGAATTTCTCTCTCTTGATACACATTTTTACTAAATAATTTGATTTGCTCACATTGGACATCCCTGTTTCTTTCTGTGAGACACTAAATATATTGTGTGGCATAGTGCTGATTCATCTGTAACTTGTATATACAAAAGCAGCTGAGATAACCAAAATCAGAATGAATATTTAGAAGAGTGAACTCAAGCTCAATCTTGTGTCAAAGCACTAGGAATGTTTATACTTAGAATCTGAATTATTGCTTGGATTCGTATAAAAATTCTACAGCAGTTATTTACAACTACACAGACCATAAAAATAATTTTCTCTTATTTTAGTACTATTCATTTTAGAAATAAAAAATCACATAACCTTAGTAGTTGAGCTTGGTGTGATACAGCTTGAATCACTCTTCAATACACAGACCTACATCACATTCCTGGCAGCAATAAACAGATGTCTTTCTTCTCCCATGTTTAGTAAAAACAACACACCTCCTTTGAGGTTTCAATTTATCACTTTTAGGGGTAATTTTTCTGATGAAGTGTCTTTTAGGTTACGACTGGCCATAATTACGTATATAACGCACGACCCCGCGCCTCAGACTGATTCCTTGTAAGTAACATCTATTTGAAAGAGGCAAAATAAATCAGGTATTCCCCTAAACAGGTCGATTTATATATCAATCGATAGCTTGTATATCATTTTATCGACCTGAAAAATTAGATTGTGTATAAGTTTATTAGGAGGCCTGCAAAAAGCAGCACAAAGCTAGGTCTGTGTGCCATCGAGTGTTGAAGTAAGAAACTACTTCAAACTCAATACTACATGCACAAAATGTGATCACAGCTGATTCATACACTTAGAAAGAAAGCTAAGATCTTAGGCTTCAAAATTATATTGTTCATACGCAAATATAAGAATATACAGCAGTAAAAAAAACAAATGAAAAGGTCGCGCGCATTTAGAGAAAATTACGATTACTTCAATCCGATCTGATTTTTAAAAAAATAATATGAAATTAAATTTTAAACAAATATTATGTTTAGTCATATGTCCTGAAAGCTCATAATTTCTACGTTAAACACAAATAAATTACATATTTGTAGCTTCAAAAATGTACGATCCAGAACAAAAAGAAAACACGCCTGCATAGGTCTATACCACGTATAGATGACGGCAATAAGTGAAGAAGAGAGGGTCTATACCACGTATGGATGTCGGCGCTGACGGGTTAATCGTAATTATGTATGAAACATGATTTTGCAAATATAACAGAGTGATCATCTCAACAGTTTCCTTGGATATGTGTATGTAAATGTCTATGCATATCCGTGTTCTGAGAAAACGATTTATTACAATAGGAACATTTGAATGGCTTGCTATGAGAACGTGAATGTACATTAAGTGAGTTTCTCTGGGTAAATGACTTATTACAAATTCGACACTTAAATGGTTTCTCGCCAGTATGATAACGTAAATGTACTTTAATACTGCCTCTCTCAGTAAATGACTTATTACAAATTGCACATGTGTATGGTTTTTCATTATTATGCGTACGTAAATGAATTTTAAGGCTATCTTTCTGAGTAAATAATTTATTGCAAAGAGAACATTTGAATTGCTTCTCATTGCTATGCGTACGTAAATGTGTGTTAACGTTGCCTTTGCAGGTAAATGGCTTATGGCAGATGGGACATTCTAACGGTTTCTTGTTAGCATGTAAACGTAAATGTATATTAAGTTTAAACTTCTGAGTAAAGGACTTATTACAAATAGAACATTTGAACGGGTTCTCATTACTATGAAGAAGTAAATGTGCATTGAAAAAGAATTTCTGAGAAAATGATTTATTACAAACCGAACATTTAAACGATTTCTCCTTGTTATGAATAGGTAAATGTTGATTAAGATGTGATTTCCGAGAAAAAGATTTATTACAAACACAACATTTGAATGGCTTTTCATTATTGTGCAATCTTAAATGTGTATTAAGGCTGGTCTTCCGAGTAAATAATTTATTACAATGAGAACATTTGAATGACTTCTCATTACTATGCGAACTTAAATGTGTTTTAAGGTTATCTTTACGAGTAAATGATTTATTACAAAGAGTACATTTGAATGGCTTCTCATTACTATGCATATTAAAGTGTCTAATAAGAGTACTCTGTCTAGTGAATGATTCACTACAGACAGCACATTTGAATGCATTCTCACTAATATCTAAACTTAAGTGTCTATCATCACTGAACATCTGAGGAAATGATTTATTGTTAACAAAACGTTTTACAGACTTAGTACTCAAATCATTTACCCCAGTTTGTGAGCACTGATTTGCTAGACATTCTTCCTTCTGGTCTGCCTGAAAATGAAACATAATAACAATGAAGTATGTGATGTCATAGCACAATTCTAAGTATCTTTCTCTCACAATACATAAACACATCTTAGAAGTAAATGACCAGTATTACCCACATAGCATTGAGGTAATTTCTATAAAGTTTATTTCTTTGATTTTGATATGAGACTTATTACGTTTTTACAGTTCTTCACTGTCTTTCAAATTAGTTTACGAAGAAAACAAAGAAGTGTCTTCCCCACTATCAAATAATACAGAATGATTATCTGGTACATTCAGTAATATATGAATAAATTAATTACAAAATTGCATGAAAAATATTACACTTTACGATATATTTTTTATTATTTCATACTGAAGTAGTTACAATAACTTCAGGATAAGTTCATCATGATATTAATTTAGATATATATTTATATAAGTTTTTGAACATTTACTTAAGAAAAGTAATTTAAACGAATGAATATAAAATAAATGTTATGTGTGATACTGAAATAAAACTGTTGTATAAAATGTTTTGAAAATACAGTTCCAGACAACCATGGACAAAAATATTTCAAATGAACACTAAATATCACTTTAAATATTTGTAAATTATATAACTGTCAACATTCAAAGTAGATATTTATTATCAAATCAACAGAAATGTAACAATATGATACAATAATAATGGTAATAATTTTAACATATTCAATTATAATAAGAGTATAATAACAATAGATTTTTATAGCGACCATATTCCACACTTTGTAATTATTGTGCTACTTATAATTCCATTAAAAGAGATGTTTGGCAAATATTAAAATATATATATATTTATATATATATAACATTTTAAGTATTATTATAACATAAACATAGTTTCATTTATCAAACATAGCAATACATACAAAGAGAATATTGAATTTAGATATAATCCCAATTCAAAGGATAAATTACTCTACATCAGTATTTAAATATAATTTAATTTTCCATACATCCACTGATAATAAATCTATGCAAAAGCAAAAAGGAAGTCTTTCTTCCAATCGACATAACATAAGACGCCAATATTGTACTGAAGATGAGCACGTTACAGTCTCAAAATCGCGATCTACTTAGAAGATTTATATGAGGAGAGGTAGAATACATTTGATTTTATCATAAATTAAACCTCAAAGTGATTAATTCCTGTAAAAGTTAAATATACAAGATATTGTTCTATGCAGAGCCTGCTGTTTGTATTCAGAAAGGCACTGAGCACACAATGGGAAAAAATAATTTATGAACAGACATTTACTATCATTGAAAAACCTAGGGAATTTTTAATAATATTGAAAGTTTGAACTATTGAACAAATAAAATCTCTTCTCAATCAGCCTTCAAAAATAGTCTAGGATAAAGAGTCCTCTCTTAATTCATATTATGATCCTAAGACTGATTCCAGGATAAGGTTCTTTGTCAACAAATTAGCCTTCTGGAGATTTGCACCTCGCAGTTTTACCTTAATACTTGTGATTTTGGGGGCAGCTCTGTGGAGCAAGCAGTTAGACCCTCACCACTCACCACTGGGAACCTGAGATCAAGTCCCTGCCACTACAGGGTGGA
Source organism: Diploptera punctata (assembly GCA_030220185.1). NCBI lineage: Eukaryota > Metazoa > Arthropoda > Insecta > Blattodea > Blaberidae > Diploptera > Diploptera punctata. The sequence goes on along the minus strand of JASPKZ010007953.1, from coordinate 180,275 downwards.
TAAAATAGAGCTTGGCCTGGATTTTCTCGGGGTTTTCTCCCGTTTTCCCCTGCCAAAATTTCATTAAACCATTTCTCCATATTAATCTCATCCATTTTGTTTCAATTCGTTCATCTGCCCCTGTGACAGTGCAAGAGGCATAGTAAGCTGGCATCCTTCTTGTTCAGAGCTTCTATAAATATACGGGCTTCATCTCATTTCATCCCTCGACCCGACCCCGAGTTGGACAAGTGTTCAGCATATTTATTTTATTTTATACTTGTGATTTTGAATGTACCAATAATATCATTACCTCAAGTTTAGTATCTTCAAAAGCAAGTGGGTCACCAGCTGGATAAGTCGCACTTTTAACATCAGTACTGCTAAACTCATCACATTTTTCTGTTTTTATTTCCATATGCATCTCCTGTAAAACACAAATTGCATCAGTATCAACAAGACATCTAATAACGACAGTTTTTATCCTTAATTGATTTTAATCTCTCACCTTACAGGCACAATTTACATGCCACATGACAACTAGATCTTAGAGTGGACTGGATCTGTTGGAAGAAGGATTTTCAACTGGTCACATACATACATTTTTAACCACAAAATGGCAAGGAAGATCTCAGTGAATTAGTTAATAGGGGACAATATGGATCTTATAGTTTAACAATATAAAACTTACAGGTCAGGAAGAACCTAAAAAAATCCAAAAAAATCCATCAACCAGAAAACTTGCTAATATTGACAGTTAGCTAAATAAATGCTTGAACAATAACTTACTTCTGGTCCAATTCCAGATGGTGATAGATGACTTTCTTGTTTAATATCAAACTGGCTAATCATTATAATCTGAGAACCTGCAAATGTTAATTACAGCATTAAAAAAATATCCTCATGATTTCAGATATAAAATGTTTAACTAAGCTAAATAAAAAATGTAAGTTTAAAAAGCAACCAATTAAATATGATATCTAGCTACACAACATTACATTCCCAAATTTCAGTAATTATGAGAAAGTGATCAGTTAATACCATACCTCTAGAATAGTTTCTCATTTTAATGCACTCATTTTTCAACTTCCATCAATTATAAAAAAAATTAAAATGAATCTAATTAGACAAGATTAAATTTTACTGTATAAAAATATGATAAACAATTTTTATATAATACATTTAAACACATGACTCCCATAATAGTATTCAAATTATTATTAAGTACTCAAGTTGCTTTTTCACATACAAAAGGTATAATTTTTCAAATAATCAACCATTGTCCCTCCACATTCAGAATCCAAAATAGCATCGAAATAAACCACTTCACACTTTGATTTATATATTGTAATATTATTATGAGAAAGAATCAGTAAATAAATAAATTTAGAAATATTCATCACACGATGTAATCTTGATACAGAATTTTCTTGGTGACAATACAACTTAAAAGTACACAAAAAAATGTTTGAAGTAGAGCAGAATTGTTTCTAACAAAATGTTTTATGGTTATTGCACAATGACATTTTTTTAGGTAATTATAGACATTTTAATATAGATGTATAGAAGAAGGAACATAAGGAATTCATAAAAAAATCATAAAACCTATTGTATATTGAAACTAAACCTGTTATTGAGTAAATTAGTTGTAACATGTAGTAAACTGATGGAAGTTGAATGAGAAGTAATGCTTTATACATTTTAATTTTTCAGGTATGTTTGTACATTGTCTATAATAACAGTAATATTTTCTTATTGTTGGGCATGTCTAAGTTTAATTATAACAATATTTACCTCTGAATTTAAATGTAAACTTTTTGTTCCATAACCTTGTTATTAATTATATATCTGATGTTTTTACTATTAAGTTGTCTAAAATCCATAAATTCAATGGCAAAACAATGTAGAGATAATACCCAATAATGAATTCAAATAAGACAGTAACGAAAATGTAAATGGACAGAAATAAAACACAGTTTTAATTATAGTTTATACTCCAGTAGATGAAAAGCTGAAAAGCATTAACAAAGAAACTGCAGTCTGTGGCTTACCATTAACTTTCCTAAGTTCTACAGAACTGTAGATTGCATGCACAAAGTTATGAACTTACTCAATAGATGGCAGGATTATTTGTGCTACAGCAACATCTTAACGTAATAGAATATAAAAGGAGTATTAAAATTTCCTATTGAGGTTGTCACACTGGTCGCACGGATAATCTGCCATCTATTGACAAAGCTATGAATATGTGCACTATGGTTCTGTAGAACTTAGAAAAACTTATTTTAAGATTTGGCTACATACATAAATACTAAAGATTTGTTACAACATGTTAAAATAGTAGGCGTTGTTGTTATAAATGGAGAAAGTAAATAATGAAACAGTGTTATAAGAATTTAGTATGGTGTAGCATAACGTAGCATGTTCCACTGATTAAATGAAATAATATATTCAAGTATTTCTGCCAGTATGGGACATATTGATAGCTTAAAACACATATGAAGCATACACGGGTATAATGCTCAAGGTCCATTTTTAAAAGTTTTGAGAAAAACAAATTTTAATGTTTACGTTCTGAATACTTTATTATTTGTATATTTTATTGAAAATGATGAAGTACAATGGAAAGAACAACTATTTCTTATTAATTAAACAATGGTTTTAGGTTTTATCAAGTTTGACATCAACAATGGTATATCAAACCCATGTCCAAGTATATAGCTACTTAAATACTAGACGCTGTCCGAGTTTTAAATAAATGACTCATCTAACTGGAATGGTTTACTCTTTCTTATTGTCTGATTTTAAAATAAATTTACTCTCACCACTAACGCTTCACTAAAATTTGGTTTTCATTCATTCACTATCACTTTTTTCTTCATTGTCTCCTCACTGGCAATAAAGTATAACTCTCTTGTGCTGCAGGACTGCAAAACTGTTTCATTATCTGCAAGTCATTGTATTTTGCAGTTTTGATACCCAGCGGTAACTGATGCAGCTGTTGACATATTTCAGCCCCATTAGGGGCCTACATTGTTTTCCATCAGACTGAAACATAGTAAAAGATGGGCACAAATTACGTATGGGATAATTTTGAGTTTAGGAGCTAGATTATGTTAATTAAAATACTATGTAAATTTAAATTTAAGTATATTAAATAATAAACGTACCGTAATTTTATAGCTTTCATGTGGTGCAGTGTTGACTGTCTCAGGAACACCAATTTATAATCTTCTGTCATATATCATCTTGCAATGGTCCTCTAGGTGAAAGGGCATTTCTTTCTGTAGTACCCATTCAAAAATTCTCCCCATACATAAACATGTCGTTTTTGCAGTCAACTATGGTGAATGGTTCAGGGTTTTCCTTAGCATTAGAAATTTTATTTATCCAGTCATCTGGAAACTCGCATCTTGCTTTCTGGTTTATAAGACCCATATTTTTATTACACTCAAGATATGATGTCACACACACACAACACACATGTTCGAACCTTTTCTTTACACACACTAAGAAAATCGGAAGACAGTATATGGTTTATTCTGTCCTGAACATGAGCCACAGAAGATGCTGAGGTCACGCACAGAGTCTTGCAGAATTTCAGAAAAAAAGTGCCACAACATGGAGCATACTTCAAGAGTCCTTTGTTAGAAACTGTTTGGTCAAATGTATAAAATACAGATTTTCCAGTATGAAGTATATGAATAGTGAATAAATAAAATGATAATTGCCTGCGGTAGTATATTTCATTTGTTGAAATATTAGGGATTGGGAGATTCTTCTGGGAATCCATACAAATTGCCTCTATAATCACAGAGTTTCTACATTTCATATGTTCTGAACATTTTATCTCAAAAAACTTATCTCCTTTCTTCTTATGTCTTTTTCTTCTTCGTTCCAAGTATTTGGCCAAGGCCTGTTATGATCCTATAGAAAATTTTCCTTCCAGCGTTTCACAGGATGGTCCAGTAATCTTCGTCCTCTTGGTATATAATTATAAACAGCTTTGGGGATCCGATTTGAAATCATTCTTTCTTCTAGGTGGTGTTTCCAATTTAGTTGTTACTGTTTAATATATTCCAAAATAGGCATAGTCCCTGAGGGGTTCTTCTTATGTAATTCATCTAAAGTTGTGAGATGTTGTTTCTTTGTGTTAAAATTTTTAATCTTATTTGCATCTTGTTCGTTCTCTGTATCTAAATCGAGTTTAGAAATATCAGGTCTAAATTTATTACAGATGGAAGAAGTATCAGTCCTGGCATATCCAAAACTAATAATATCTCATTCACAAAAATCAATTGATATTGTTCATATGAAACAGAATTTTCAGGGTATTTCTCTGAATATCCATCCATAGTAATTCTGCCCTAAGGCAGGTCCTTCCCTGCAATCATAACATTTTCATGCTGTGCTTGCAGCTTTACTAGGGAATTGTAGGTGTGGTAGCTTCCCGTTGCTTTCCACATCGGTGAAGGATGATGATGATGATAATGATAGGGATGATGGTGATGGCCATATGATTTCGGGGACCGTTTGGGCCTGAAAGTTTTCCTGACATTTGTCTTACAGGTGAGGAAAAACCCCAATAAAAACCTCACCCAGAAAAACTGCCCCGACCGGGGATCGAACCCGGGCCTGCTGCGTGACAAGGCAGCACGCTACCTTGAGACCAGAGCGGTGGACACTCTGAATATAACTGGTGCAACTTTCGAATATTAAGGTCTTCTGGTAGATACAACCGTTTACTCTCGTGAATGCTATAATGATGAGCTTTTACGTCCTCTCAATGACTGTATGTGTTCATGGATTTTAGATACCGTTTCTCCTTTCAGTTTTTTAGGTCTATTAGTATTTTTTCCTCTGGTTTCCACATGTGCTTTCCCAGTGTTAGCCAATGACTTTTTCAGAGTAATTAGACATCTATTGGTCATTACATGAAATTATATGAATGCTGGTTGACATACCTGAACATCTTGAGTTTTATTGTATCTATTAATACACACCTTAGAGGCATAAGAAAAGTCATGGCAGTTAGCTTCATTAGGAATTTTCTTGGGCCTTCATCGTCTCACAGGATTTACACATATAAGACCAGTCAGGTGAGCATTTTGTGCATCGTAAGAAGCCATTTCATTAAATCGTTTTATTAATCTATTCCTTTCCAGTATTGAAATATTCTGAAAACATTTCAATCATGAACATTAAAAATCCTCTCCTGTAATATGACTCAGGATTTGTATTTTCTTTGATGAATCAAAAATTCGTCCAAGCACCTTTCTTTCTTTGAATTAGCACATTGCACAGGAGTTGAATGTTCATCCTCGTTCTATGCTGTATCTGATGCCTCCATTTCACTTGCAATTTCTAAACTTCACGTGCTATCTCAGCAACAAAGAAACTAGACTAAAAGAAAATGACAGAAAATTCAATCTTTCATTTCAAACTCAATAATGGAAAAGTTATTTTTTACATTTCAGGAGACGCAATAGCCTCGGCATTACACAGTGAAACACAAAACAGAATAAATAAATAAATAGAAAATAGAGCAATCACTATAACGGCTTCTTGCTTACTGTTGATCTGCACACTATATATATATGGAGCCTGAACGTTAATCCAACGAAACAAGAAGACCTTGATCATTTTTCTCAAGTACATCAAATCTTTAATGTTCATCTAAGAGGACCATGATCATTTTAACAGAAAACTAACTTGACCATAAGATAGTACTCCCCCTCTACTATCGGATGGCATCATTATCTCAATTTCGATTTTTGATGGACCTTCATCATTATTCCCGTGTACCCTTTATATGTGATAATTGCAATTTGCCAGAAATTTAATATTAAAGTTAAATAGTCAATAATTAAATAATGATTATCATTCACACAATCTTGAGATACCATTAACAAAAATCATTTGCAATTGGATTTCACACATCGCAATTATATACAATCGCTTACCCTTCATTCATTGCATATAACTAGAGAATTTTTAGTTAAATCTGCATTTAATGTGGTGTTCACTATAAGCCATTGATAAAGGATTAACCGTAATGGTACTCTGATATGTTACAATTTTGCAAGAGAGGTTGAAAAGGTTACGGTGCGAAAAGTGGACATCCGAATTTGGAGATAATTTTGGTTTTAAAAGGAAGCTTAGGAACGTCGAAGATGAAAACATGAAAAAAATGTCGGGCCATCCAGAAACAAAGCAGTAAAATAACAACATTTTAATACCAAATTTATATCGAAAAGGTATCTCTCGCATAGTATATAGCTCGTATAGTAAATTAGTGAAATGTGAATTTTGTAGTGCTTATAAAATGTTATTTTACTGCTTTGTTTCTGGATGGTCAGCAATTTTTTTTTGTGTTTTCTTGTTTAGTGGTCCTAAGCTTCATTTTAAAATAAAATTTATCTCAAAATTTGGATGTCCACCATTTGTGCTGTAACCGGTTGAAAATTATCATAAGTAATGCCACGAGTGATTTCCAATTTATCTAAAGAATTTGGAAATCAAGAGTGGCATTTGTTAGGACTATTTAACGAATAAAATTAAGCTGTTTACTCACAAATAATTGTTTAACTATAGTTATTTTTTAAAATTTATATATGTAATGTAAACGGCAATGTTTGAAAACAAATCAGAAATGTGAGGTTATGTTCATTGACTGCTGCTTGATCATATTATTTATTGCCAAATAAGATCGCAATATTGTGAGAGTGCACCCAAGTGGAGAAATAATGAAACACATCAAACTATATATCATAATCAACATTACGGGTTATTCATTTATTTTTTTTTAGTAAACAACTCAGTAAAATCAAGGAATCTTTTCATTATTTGCTATATTCAATGTATTTGGTGGAGAAAAATAATGCTTTGACCTGTTCAAAACATTAAAAAGGAAGAACTTTCTTTATCACAAAAGCGGGGGCTGATAAAGAGAAATCGATAAAGAGCGAGGTGAAACACGACTGTCATTGGTTGTAAAACAACATTCATTGAAGCATGATTGGTCATTGACTAGCATTTGTGGCATGAGTTAGTCACATCAATGTATTTCACAGTTCACTCTGGTAGCTAAACTAACCTATAACGTAGTGGTTTACATACAATGATTAGTCAAACAAGAATATATTTTCTCCAAGTTCTCTTCAGGTTGTTTTCAGTTATTTTCTCTCAATCTTGCAGTGAATATTTTTGGTAATTTGTTGTGTTGAGTGAATTCAACAAGAATTACTATTATTTTGATGTTCCTATATGACTGACGTTTTCATGTCAGTTAATGGTATATAATATAATGTTCAAGTATGTCAAAAGAACTAATGAACAATTGACATCGTTAATCTTAACAATTATATAATGTTGGCAAATAATGAATAAAAAATTGTCATAAAACTATTTCATTGCGTACCAAACCATTATCGAGTTCACGGCCACCATTGACCTTACTGTATTTTTTTAATCATCCAGCTGGTGTTGTCCATGTTCATCTTAATACGATGAAAAAGATCATCTCCATTATTGTTGGGACGTATATAATTAGGTTTATTGCCAAACGCATAATCCTTAACTGTGAATCAAAATATTTTAAGGCAAAAATTGTTTGCACTCAAAAATATATTATAAATTTATTCCTTCATAAATATATCAACGCTCGAATATGTTTATATCACTTGCTAATACCCGGCGTGCGCTACTACGCCTAAAAAATAAATAATTATGTGTTTTTATGTTTAGTTAAATAAGTAAAGGGAAAAATACTTATAAATTATATAATTATATTTAGATACCCCTTGCTGATTACTCGGCGCTGCCCAAGAATCTACTTTCCCGATCTTCTAGGCATAAATTCGCAGAATACAGAACCAAAATTGTTTTTACCTGTTTTTACTAGTATCAACCAAACTAAAGGGAAAATAGTTATAAATTTGCTCACGTTCGTTATTGAAGACTAAACCAACCTACAAACTAATTAATTAAATTTGCAAAACTATCTTTCATATAACCCTAATAGTTAAAATAAATTTAATTCTTCGAAAATTTCATATTCTATCAATCCCTGTAATTAAAGCATATATCGTAATTATATTTAGTATACCCTCGCGCTTAAAACAAAAAAAAACCGGCGTTGCCTGGATGAACCGGAGCATAGTTTGTGTATGATCGCTGATGGGGGATGTCGATAAACGGCCCTGGTCTTGAACAGTATTAGACATGTTTTGTTTTGGAGAGGTGCCAGATGGGTATAGTTGACGGAAGATCTGACCTTAACCGAAGTGAATGTAGGAAGTTACGGTTGGATAGTTTCTGGTGTTTTGGTTTTTTGAATTTTAGATTGGAGTCGTTGGCTACCACAAATGCGGGGCACCTACGATTGGAAGCAGTGTGACCATTCTCCCATTAAATTGCACACTTAAGCACATTAGTGTTCCTCTGTGCTTCGGCCTCAACCGCAAAATATTTATGGTTATGGACCTCAGCACATATAATACATAGGGAAGCGGGATTGCACCCAGGAAAAGTATGATTGAAGGACTGTCATCTAAAACACTGTTTAAGACCAGACCTCTGCAGCCACTAATGTGTATAAAAGGCGTTTGAGGTTAAAAATTTCGCGATCTGGAGTAGTATTCTACAGCTCTAAAATATAAAATTCAAATTGTTTTCTGTTTTTGAAATTTCCTTAACCGATTTCAGGATACCCTAAAGATATAATTTCCTCTTGAATTTCTGCAACAGGGGTGCTTGAAGAGAATGCTTCTAACAGCACCCTCAGTGGCAGCTCCTTCTTAAGCTGACAAGTATATAACTATCTTTCTTCGAAAGGAAAATACTGTTTTAACTTAAAGTCATGCACTGAGGATGTGAAGTAACGCGTGTTGACAACTTTGAAGTCTTCACTTATGAGTGTCAATTTCTTGTTTATGTGGATGAAATTCCCATTACCCTTACAGTAATTGGTGCGGGTTTCTGTCCCGTAGTATCAACACGTCGTGAGGGTCCAACCACTGCTGTAACTGTGGATGCATAGACATCCATATGTGACTGTGCTACCTGTTAGGATGACTTAGAACTTGGTGATTCACCATGAACTGAAAATGTGAACTGTGTCACAACTGCTGGAACTACACTCGGTATCACGATCGGTTGCTTCGGTTCTGGAGTAACATGAAAGGGTATATTTTTTGCTTTTGCCTAATTTTTTTAATATTCTTTTTTTACATATCCTCTTTCTTTTTACTTTCGAACTTGGTGAAACTTTTTTCGAGAATTCTTCACTAGAGTCAGACTTACTAGTAAAATTCCCACCACCAGCAGATTGAGCGAGAAAGCAGACTGACTGAACTTCCACAGACACAGACTAACTCACTCATCGTGTTGGCGTAGAAATTTTGTTGATTTCGTTGATGACTAATGATGATATTTAGCCGTTCCCAGGAACCGGTCATGAATTCCCGTGGTGCATCACTTCTCTCATACTCGTTTCAGGTAGTACAACTCTATGCTATTAATAAGCTTTTTGGTATACTCTGCAGATAAACTTTTGTCAGCGATAGCATGGAAACACAGAGTACAAACACGCATACTCTATTGAGTAAGTAAAGTGATCCCACAACAGACCCGGAGGCCCTTGGGGTAGTAGGAGGTTAAGGCTCCCACTTTTTCTAGACAATCGGCACTTTATGTCAGCCGGGTTGTCAGCCCTGCGTGACGGCCGCCTTTACCCCCAGAACAAGTGCCTGGTACTCATTTACGTTAAAGGCTGAGTCGACCCCAGGGCCATAGTGCCACCAGAGGGTTTGGGTCAGTTTAAAAATCCTGACCCCATCGGGACTTGAACCCTCGACCCTCCGGTTTGTAGCTCAGTGCCTTAACCAGTGCGCTACGGCGTGCCCCCACTCTATTGAGTACCACTAAGAAATTGCAACTGGGAGTTAACATCACTAAGACTAAACATAATATGTGCACGCACATAAATACATTATATGATAGAAATGGACAATAATTAATGGGAAATCGAGAAACTTTGAAGAAGTGGCTGAATTAAAATACACATGAACAATAATTACAAATAGAAACGAACTACAGGAAGAAATTGAACATAGACTCAATTAAAGAAATACAAGCTAAAATGCATTACAGGGACTCTTTCCATATCAACGTCTTTCAAAAAGTTAAACTGAAAAATAAAATTGTTTTTCTTCGAGTTATATGATTGCATAATGTGGGCTTGCCTTAAAAGTGGAGACGTAATTACTAATGTTTGGGAATAAAGTTCATAGGAAATTCTTGGGCCAAAGAGAGTCGAACAGACAGGTGAATGGAGAAGACCACTTAAGAGAGAGGCAGGTTCTTTATAGCAAATTAGATGTAATAAGAACAGTTATGTATCTTAGAATATAAACGGTAGGACATGTGGCAAGAATGGTGAATGAAATAGTACCTTGAAAATTCTTTCTAGGAAATTCAGATGGTCCAGTACGAAGGCCAAGAATACCATGGAAGAATAGCAGTAACTAATATTACAGGGAGATTTTATACAGGAGATGACTGTAAAATATTAGATCAGGATAGAGATGTAAGAAGAGTTTATGTCCATGCGACCATGAACCTACGGTTTTGATTGTGCCAGTGAGACAGTTAATCAGCGTAAACATTATGGAGGCAGCAGTGCCCTCTCTTAAGTGAGAATCGTTGTCTGATTTTAACTCTGACGACATGGTGATCCGAATTGCAATCTGTCCCTCTAATTTATCTAACATCGATGATAGTACTGTGTCAGCGTTTGTCCACTAATACATGATCTGTCTGGTTCCGAGTTTCCCCATTTGGAGACGTCAGGTGTATTTATGAATATCCTTATAATGGAATGCTGTGCTCTTAACAATGAGATTCTCTGATATGAAAAAGGCAACTAATCTAACCCCATTGTCCTTACTATCTTCATGAAGACTGAATTTGCTATTGTTGGTTTGAATATATTTTCGCGCCTCACGTTTGCATTAAAATCTCCTAAGACAATTTGCATATGATACTAGCTAATACCCAGCGTGCGTTGCTACGCTTAAATAAATAAAAATTAATGTGCTTTTATATTTACTTGAATAAGTATAAGGAAAACTAATTATATATTTATTTTTTTAGATACCAGTGCTGATTACCCGGGAATCTGCTTACGTCGATCTTCTTGGCATAAATGAGCTAAAAGAAAATTCGTTTTTGTGAGTTATAAGTAAAAGAATACCCGCCATTTGCTGCTATGCTTGCACAGGAATCTACGTACTTGTCCCGATCTTCTTGGTATCAATGAAAGACAAAAATGGTTATTGTGAGTTATCTGTAAGAGATAAACATATGCTGACATGATCTTTCCTTCTAGAGCTTTTTGAGATATTTGTGTGTACATTAATGTTGTGCATTTGTTTGGTTTAGGCAGCATAAGCCATTTCGTCCTAAGAGCTACTTTTTTCACGATTTCCAGTACATAGGGCGATTTTTAAGGGTGTAGGAGTTGAGTATCACAAATCTCTTATAGCCTATGTTCATCCTAAGAATCTCCTGAACATTTTGAAAAAAAACCCCATCACAATCGGACCAACAGTATGGCTGCGAATAAAGTACGAACAAACAAACAAACGTTCATTTTTATATATTAGATCGTGAAAGACTATCAAATACGCATTCAAACTCTTCGTACAACTCATCCCTGATCTTGTCATCTTTATTTTTTTTGTGGGAACATGTATATTTGTTTACAAAATCGTGTCGTTTATCCTTTAGAATTACTTACTTACTTACTCACTGGCACTAACGAACCCGTAGGTTCATGGCCGCGCGGACATAAGCTCTCCATACATCCCTATCCTGAGCTAATGATTTCCAATCATTCCCTGTATAATCTACTTCCCTCAAATCATAGTTACCTTTAGAATTAGGTATGGTATTCTATTACCGACAAACTTAATATTTCGGATAGCGGACTAAAAAACGAGTTCCAAATTCAGGTCTTTCTGCACCCCCGTAGCATATTGCAAAACTACCTGATTACTATCTCCTGGCCACATAACTTCCTGTATGTTATTCACTTGGTTTGTTTTATTATGCAATATGTGAAGATTCTAATTTAACAACATTGCAACTATATTCAATGATGATTTATTTAATTCCCGCGTTAATACCTCTAGCGCCCCGCTATTGTATAAAGTCCTAACACTTCATGTTGCTAGGAAACATGTCCCTGTATTTCAGCCTTCGGTATAGATTCCGTGAAGTAGTCCTCGCCTGGAGAAACGAATAGGGACTATTTTACCTCCGGAAAATTTTACCACAGTGGAACCCATGTCAGCGTTTCTTGACGGTTGTATTTTTTTAGTGAAAGATCGTCATTCTCTTGAACAAGATACTTTTTTCCTCTGGCTTATCACTTTCGACCTGTCCGGCATGGATAGCCCTATCGGCAACAATGCTATCGCACACATATCTCTCGGAGTCACTTATGCACGCAAGCCACTCCACCACAACAAAATAAAGATACCATGGAGGGGATTAAAGTCACACTACAATAGTTATTAATCTTTATTTAAACTTTACGTTTTTATATATGAGTGTAAATAAACACTGTTGTGCATGTACTGTAACTCTCTCAACTGCGTTACTCTATCCTATGAACCAAGTATTTTCTCATAACATTCGGCCCCTTAACAGACACCACCATTCCAATTTCCTAATATTTAAACGGGAAAATTTTCTGATAGCATTTCAGTCATGTATAAACTACACCAATTTGTTTTTTAAGGAGATTCCATCAATTAAAAAAAAATGGTGTAATAGAGCCTAAAAGTTTCATCATGGATAGTATCTATCTTATTTATGGAATTATCTTTTATAAATTAATGCGAGAGGATTAAGTCATATGTTATCAGGTGAACATTAGAAAAGAGATCATAGTAGCTATATATTATATATATGATAAAATGCCACTCCACCATATTGCCAAATGTCAAAAATATTGTTTTAACATCTATATATATATATACACACACACACAAAGAATAAATAACAAAAGAGACAATTAAGAGAAAATTGCAAAACAACTTTTCAGCTTCCAACGATAAATGGTTTTCCAACATTGCAGAAAGCAAAATGACATTTAAGAAATTACAAAAAAAAACTAAAAATGCACTAAAGCTAATATTCTTACTGCATCTCTGCATTTATCGTGTCAAGGACAATCAGAAGCACTACTCTCTGCCAGCATGTTAGTGACAGTAAAGAAAGTATTTCACATTATTCATTTACACATGTACTTTTGAAACTTGGAATAGGATAGATATGCCTGATTGAAGAGGATGAAATGCATTCTACTTAAAACATTATTTTCTAATAGAATTTAATATATTTACCTAAGATACATTAAATATTTTAGAGGAATGGCATCAAAGTACATAAAATGCATTACGACATCCACTCAAAAGACTTTTGGATGGTGTTTCTCTTGAGGCCGAAACAGGTCAACAAATGGCCTAAATTCGTGAATGTACAATGATGATGATGATGATGAACATTTGTCATCTAAATAAATAATTAATATTAGCATAATGATATAAAAGTTTTTTATACAAATAATACATGTATTACTTTCCTCATTTCTGTAAACATAATTATATTCAATTAGAATGAACTTTCCGTTAGTTATTGAGTTAATCACAAATTTTTAATTTTTAATGTAATAATTTAAACATAAATATGTATGAAATATCCACCGCTGTGGTCTCGAGGTAGCATGCTGCCTTGTCACGCAGCGGCCCCGGGTTCGATCCCCGGTCGGGGCAGATTTCTGGGTGAGGTTTTTACCGTGTATTTTCCTCACCTGTAAGACAAATGTCAGGAAAACTTTAAGGCCTAAACGGTCCCCGAAATCATATGGCCATCAACATCATCATCCTTCACTGGTGTGTAAAGCAACGGGAAGCTACCAAACCCACAATTCCCTAGTAAAGCTGCAAGCATAGCATGGAAATGCTACGATTGCAGTGAAGGACCTGCATTCGGGCAGAATTACTATGGATGGATAGATGGATGGATGAATGTATGAAATATGGGTTTTCCGAAAATAATATTTATTGCAGTGATATCATATGAACAGTTTCCTTTACTATGCATATGTAAATGTCCATGTAATTATGACTTCAGGGTAAATGATTTATTACAATAGAATATTTTAATGGCTTCTCATTCCTATGCGAACGTAAATGTGCACTGACGACTTTTCGCAGAAATTAATTATTACAATAGCTTCTTGTTAGTATGAAAACGTAAATGTAAATTAAGATTGCGCTTTTGGTTAAATGACTTATTACAAAGAGAACATTTGAATGACTTCTCATTACTATGCGAACCTAAATGTAGTTTAAGACTGCCCTTCAGAGTAAATGATTTATTACATATAGAACATTTAAAAGGCTTCTCAGTACAATGCGAAAATAAATGTACCTTAAGACTGCCTCTCTGAGCAAATAACTTATTACAAAAACGACACTTACACGATTTCTCGTTAGTATGTGAACGTATATGTACATTCAGACGGCCCTTCTGAGTAAATGACCCATTACAAATAACACATGTGAACGGCTTCTCGTTACTATGCAATAGTAAATGTACATTCAGATGAACCTTCTGAGAAAATGACCTATTACAAATAGGACATTTAAATGGCTTCTCATTAGTATGCAATCTTACATGTGTATTAAGACTGGACTTCCGAGTAAATAACTTATTACAAAGAGAACATTTGAATGACTTCTCATTACTATGAGAACCTAAATGTACATTAAGGTTATCCCTCCGGGTAAATGATTTATTACAAAGAGTACATCTGAATGGCTTCTCATTACTATGCATATTTGAGTGTCTAATAAGAGTACTCTGACAGGTGAATGACTCACTACAGATAACACATTTAAATGTATTGTCATTAATATCTAAACTCAAGTGTCTAATATCACTGAACATCTGAGTAAATGATTTATTGCTAACAAAACATTTTGCAGATTTACTAATCAAATCATTTACCCCTGTTTGTGAGCACTGATTTGCTAGACATTCTTCCTTCTGGTCTGCCTGAAAATGAAACATAATGACAATGAAGTATGTGATATGATAGCACAATTGCAAGTAACTTTATCTCACAATATATATACATATCTTAAAAGTAAATGACCAGTATTACCCATACAGCTTTCAGGTTATAACTATAAAGTTTGTTTCTTCGATTTTGATATAACACTTATAACTTTATTACACTTGTTCACAGTCTTTGAAGTTAGTTTACAAAGAAAACAAAGAAGTGTCTTCTCCATTATTCAGTAATACAGAATGAGTATTTTCTACATTCGATAATATATGAAGAAATTGATTACAAAATTAGAAGAAAAATATTACACTTGATGATATATCATATTTTTTTTATTATTATACTGAAGTTATAATAACTTCAGGATTATGTCATCAAGATATATATATATACATATATATAAGTTTTTGAATATTTACTCAAGAAAAGTTTTAAAACTAAATAATATGAAATAAATGCTATGTATGTCACCGAAATAAAACTGGTTTTTAAATTGTCTCCAAAATGCAGTTCCAGATAACCAGGGAAAAAGTATAACAAATAAAAACTAAATATTACATTACATATGTAAAGTATGTAACTGTCAACATTCGAACCTAAAATCGATCATAAAATCAAAAAGAGATGTAACACTAGACGAGTAGAAGAAATAATAAAAAAAGAAATAATAATAAAAATAATATTAATAAAAATAATAATAATAAAATAATCATAATTAAAATAATATTAATAATAATAAAACAATGATGATGAAGACGATAACGACAATAACTACGATAACGACGATGATGAGGATGATAACGACGATGATAATAATGACGAAAAATATAATAATAACAAACATATTGATAATAATGATGATGATAATGATGATAACAATGATGATAATGATAATGTTGATGATAATAGTAATAATAATGATAATAGTAATAATAATAATAATAGTAATAATAATAAGAGTAATAATAATAATAATAATAGTATTAATAATAATAATAATACTGCTAATGATCAATACTAATAACATTCATGATAAGATTCCATTCAGGTATTATGTCACAATTGTGAAATATGATTAAAATTGTGAAATATTCACCTTATAGGTCCGTCTCCTCAACTTAAAATGTTAACTCTATAGGCCTTTCGGGACTAGTCCCATCATCAGCACCATGAAGTAGGTCTGTATTTGTTGACCTGCATTGAAGCACTGACTTGGTTGTGATTATTTAGTATAGAGGATTGTGTGAACTGGGTACGTTCTCATTCAAAATCAGGTTGTTATTGACTTCTCTTAAAATCCGAATTTCCTCCAGTATATTTGCCTCGTTGATATGTTTTCTTTGTGTAATATTGTGACGGCATTATTGATGTTGTGCATATGGTGTCCTGCTTGAATTATATCTTTTGTGAGACTCATCTTTCCTCGATCGTAAATAAAATCTTTAAAATGATCCTCAAATCTCACGTTAAAGCTTATGCTAGTTTTTCCAATGTAAAATTTATTACAATTTGTATATGCCCTTATTGTTGATATAATTTTTTCTTCAATATTATTATTTATTGCATTGTGTAATTTTTTACATGTTCTACATGCTATATTTATATTTTTGTCAGGCTCCTCCTGATATGGTCAAACACATTGCAGTCGAACACAAAGTTTCTTCAGATTTCCTTCATACAAATCACATGTAATGGAGGTTCCATGTGGCATTATGTTCATAAGCAAAAGTTCTTCAGAATCGAAAAACACAGTGACAATACAATTTTTAACTGAAGGTGCCGATTTATTTTTATTTTTTTGTGTTTGCATGATTCCACTTCACTGACTGAGAAATGAAGGAGTCATGTTTAATCACCTGTCAGAATTCTCTACCACTCCTGTACTGTTCCAAAACTTCGCTGTACCCTGTTTTCTGTGTTTCTTGGTGAGCCTCTGTCAACATCCTTGGAACCCACCTGCAAGAAACTTTTTTCAACCTCAACACTTTCAATCTTCTGCAAATGCTTGCTTTTCCTAATCCAACAATTCTTTCACTGTAATGTGACTGTCAGTCAAAACCATGTCGTTAACTCTCTGCACGTTGTCAGGAGTTTGTGTATTATGGAGTATGCGCTATGAAGATTATCCAGAATATTGGCGTTGCCCTCTTTCATTATATTGTCTGCTAGCCCACCGACTAACTGTACTGTGATTGACAGCAGCATTTACATACAAATTAATAAATTAAAGAATGAAAAAAAAGAAAAGAAACAAGTTCAAAAGACAAAAATATATTAATCAAAGCACTCTTCTAGAAGAAAAAGAAGAAAATGTAAAATTTAGGAAATTCACATATCATCCACTGAAGCACCATAAGTTTCAAACATTTTCAAAAAATGTCAACATAAGATTGGCACCGAAAAATGACTATAGCATCAGCAGATAAATTACATCTAACAAAAATGAGAAAATAGTACAAGAAAACATATCAGGGATATATCAGATGAAATGATAAGAATATGAGACAGTCTACATACAAAAAGCTAAAAGAAATTAGAAAACCAGAGTGAAAGAATGTCTCAGCAACATCAAGAAAAGGGAAGCAGAAAAATATACAGTGACTGCCCATGCATGGTCCGAAAAACATATTATCTAAAAGAAGACTAAATTATTAAAGCAAATATAACTCTCTGTTTGGAAAATAATTTACATTACAAAAACGAAAAGCAGAACTTAATGAAATTTGAAATTTCCGGCAAAAACTACCTGATTTTGAGGTTTTTCACTCTACAAACAGAGGGAGCGAAAGGCAGTTCTACAAGACAAAAGAACAATGGTCATGAAATCAAGGCAAAAATTTATTCAATAGTTTCTCCTAGAGCAAAATTTCATTTTTGCTTCAGTTTTACTCCAATGTTTAATAGTATGATTTTTGTAGTTAACGAACTTCATTCTATATTTCTTAATTGATTAACATATAATGAATTTAGTACCAAAAATTTCTGCCAATAGAGCAATAAAAGACACTCCAAATGAATTATGTCACCAAACTTGCTTCAAAACAGATTAAATCCATTGTGAGAGGGCAAAAAAGAAATAAGCTTAAACATTAATTGGTAATAACTGTATTACAATAAGTTACAAAAATATATTTGTATTACATTCCATACAGTTCCACAGTGTTTAAATGTTATTATTAACATAACACGCTTACTTTCTTCTCATTATCATAACCATCAACCATTATTCATGCTTCCTGGAAGTCATCTCACAACAAATATACAAAGTATTGTTGCAAGCAAAGTATTGTATTCTGAGAGGCACTGATCACACAATGAGAAAAAATAATTTATGAAAAGTTGATTACTCTCATTGAAAAACTTAGGGCATATTTTATTAATATCAAACTTTGAACTATTGAACAAACAAAAACACTTCTCAAGCAGCCTCCTAAAATAGTCTGGGATTAAGAGACCTCTGTCAATTCATATCATGATCCTAAGCCTGATTCTGGGATAAGGTTCACTCTCAGCTAATAAAAGTTCTGGAAATATTGCAACTTGTGATTTTACCTGCGATTTTGGGGATAGATCGGTGGCATAAGTTGTTACATGCTCGTCTCTCACTGCTGTGGTCCCGAGATCAAGCCTCTGCCACTACATGTGAGTTAGACGGTGGACAAAATGGAGCTTGGGCTGGTATATCTCGGGGTTTTCTCCAGTTTTCCCTGCCAAAATTTCATTTCACCATTTCTCCATATTAATTTCATCCATTTTGTTTCAATTCGTTCATTTGTCCCTGTGATGGTGCGTCAGCATGGTCAGCTGGCACACTTGTCATTCACAGCCCTCTATAAATATACGGGCTCCAACTCATTTCATCCCTCGAGCCGACCCTGAGTTGGTCACGAGTTGAGGATATTTATTTTATTTTATAGTTGTGATTTTGAATGTACCAATAATATCATTACCTCAAGTTTAGTATCTTCAAAAGCAAGCGGGTCACCAACTGAATAAGTCTCACTTTTAACATCAGTACTGGTAATCTGATCACATTGTTCTGTTTTTATTTCCATGTGCATCTCCTGTAACACACAAATTGCATCGGAATCATCAAGGCATCTAATAATGACACTTTTTTCTTTATCTAGTTTAATCTCTCACCTAACAGGTACAATTTACATGCCACAAAACACCCTACACCTTTAAGTGGACTCGATCTGTTGGGAAAAGGATTTTTAAATACTTGATCACACACATACTTTTTTAACCACAAAATTTCAAGGAAGGTCTCACTGAACCAGTTATCAGCTAATATCAAATATTTTTCAAAGAAAAAACAAAACATGAAACACATCATTCATACACACATTTACATTAAACATGCAAATATGATAATAATGCTTCTAATGGCCAGATGATGTTTGTGGACAATATGGGCCTTACACATTACGATACAAAACTTAGAGGTCTGGAAAAACCTGAAAAAATCCATCATCCTGAAAACTTGCTAATATTGACAGTTAGCTAAATAAATGTTTGAACAATAACTTACTTCTGGCCCAATTCCAGATGGTGATAGATGACCTTCTTGTTTAATATCAAATTGCTGATTCATTATAATCAGAGAACCTGCAACTGTTAATTACAACATTAACAACAATAAATTCATGCTTTAGAAAATAAAAAATTAACTAAGCTAAATAAAAAATAATCTTCGGAAAAGCTAACTATTTAAATATTGTATCTAGCTATACAACATTACAATCCCAAATATCAGAAGTTATGAGAGAGTGATCAGTTAATACTATAAAAGTAGAACAATAATTGCCAATTTTAATGCACTCATTTTCCAACCTCCATCAATTATAAAAAAAATTAAAATCAACCTAATTAGACTTGATTAAATTTTCTTCTTCTTCTTCTTCCTTCCAAGTATTAGGCCAAGGCCTGTTACGATCCTATAGAAATTTGTATTAAATTTTACTGCATAAAAATATTAAAAAACAATTTTTATTAATACATTTAAAAACATGACTATCCCATAATAATATTCAAATTATTATTATTATTATAAATAATCAAAGTTGCTTTCTCTCACAAACAAAAGGTCTTTAAACACCTGCTAAAATGGGTTGAAAATATAATTTTTAAATAATCAACCGCTGTCCCTCCACATTCTTAATTTAATATAGCATTGAAAGAAACCACTTTACACTTTAATTTATGTATTGTAATATTATTATGAGAAAGAAACAGTAAATAAATATATTTACAAATATTCAACAGACAATGTAATCTGGATACAGAATTTTCTCAATGATAATACAACTTAAAAATACAAAAAAAAAATGTTTGGAGAAGAGTTGAATGGTTTCCAAAGAATGTTTTACGGTTATTACACAGTGAAAAATATTTTAGGTGATTACAGAAATTTTAATATAGATGTGTAATAAAATGTGGAATTCATAAAAATAATCCTAAAACCCATTGTTTATTGAACCAAAAATCTTACTGTGTAATTTAGATGTAACATGTAGTAAACAGATGGATGTAGAATCAGAGATATTTTATATATTTTAATTTTTCAGGTATGTTTGTGTATCATCTATAATTATTGTAATATTTTTTTGTTGGGCACGTCTAAGTTAAATTATAACTATATTTATCTCTGAATTCAAATAACACTTTTTGTTCCATAATCTTGTCATTACTTATACATCTGATGTTTTTACTATTAAGTTCAGTCAAAAATCCATAACTTCAATGGCAAACAATGTAGAAATAATGCCCAATAATGAATTCAAATAAGACAGTAATGAAAATGTAAAAGGACAGAAATAAATCACAGTTTTAATTATAGTTTATACTCCAGTGGATGAAAAGCATTAACGAAAGAAACTGCAGTCTGTGGCTTACTATTAACTTTCCTAAGTTCTACAGAAGTGTGATTGCATTCACAAGCTTATGAACTTGCTCCATAGATAGCAGGATTATTTGTACTACAGTTATATCTAAACGTAACAGAATATAAAAGGAGTATTGCAATTTCTTATTGGGAAGGTTGTCACACTAGTTGCACAGATAGTCTGCAATCTATTGACAAAGCCTTGAATATGTGCACTACGATTCCGTAGAGCTGAGAAAAACTTATTTTGTGATTTGGCTACATACATAAATATTAAAGAATTGTTACAACATGTTGAAATAGAAGGCACTGTTCGTGGAAATGGGGAAAGTAAATAATGAAACAGTGTTATAAGAATAGTATGGCATAGCATAACGTAGTATGTTTCATTGATTAACCAGAATAATATATTAAAGTGTTTCTGCCATATATTGATAATTTAGTACACATATCGGATAAGTGTTATTTGACAGAAATTTAAATTTAAAGTTAAATAGCCAATAATTAAGTAATGATTATCATCCACATAATCTTCAGATGCCATTAACAAAAATGTTATTGTAATTGGATTTCATACATCACATTTTTACACAATCATTTACTCTTGAATCGTTGCATTTAACAAGAGAATTCTCAGGTAAACCTGCACTTAACGCGGTGTTCCCTATAAGCCATTGATATAGATTTAACCCTAATGGTACCCTGATACGTTACAGTATTGCGAGAGAGGTTGAAAATTAACAGATCAATGTATTTCACAGTTCAAATGGTAGCTAAACTAACCTGTAATGTAGTGGTTTCGATACAAAGATTAGTCATACAATAATAGCAAAAAAATATTTTCTCCAAGTTCTCTTCAGGTTGTTTTTCAGTTATTTTCTCTCATTTGTGTAGTGAAATTTTTGGTAATTTGTTGTGTAGAGTGAAATCAACAAAAATTACTATTATTTTAAAGTTCCTTAATGATTGATGTTTTCATGTTAGTTAATGGTATATAGTATAATTTTCAAATATATAAAAAAAACCTACAATTAACGTTGTTATTCTTAACAATTACACAATGTTCGTAAATAATAAATAAAAATTGACATAAAAATATTTCACTGCGTACCGAATCATTAGCAAGTTCACGGCCACCATTCACGCTACAATTCTATTTTTTTTTTGTGTAACTATATAGTGTCGGTCATATTTATATTAATACCATGAAAAAGATGATCTCTATTATACTTGGACCGAACATAATTAGGTTTTCTACAAAACCCTTAATCCTTAGTTGTGAATCAAAATATTTTAAGGCAAAAATTGTCTGCCCTCAAAAGTAGTATTATAAATTTATTTCTTCATAAATGTAACATGCTTTAACATTTTATAATATTAATATATCATTTACAATTTTTTTATTTATATTTTCTCTTTTTTTTATTTACCCCTGTTGTATTATAATACTAATTATAATTCTTTAAAATCATCATTATCGTTATTTCCCCCCCCCCCATGGAATCCCAAGCCACCGTGTCTTTACAGTGAAACATGTTGGGAGAGGACGAATAAACATTGGACTGACAGACTGTGTCACTGACGTCCAGTTAGCTGCATATTTTAGTCCACATGATTTTCTTGGCAGCTAAATTCTTTGTGACCAATTAGATGTGGTTGTGGATATTTAACCCTAGCCAATTTTTGGAATCCATTTGGATTCCAAGCTTACGTTCAAAATTCATATTGAAAATCTAAAACATAAAGCAAACGCTGCCATTGCTCTTTTATATCCATTTTTCAAGTCGCCTATGCTATCTACCAGGATCAAACTTACTTTATATCAAGTTGCGATCCGCAGCATGTTGCTGTACGGTTGTGAAGCCTGGAGTATCGTAGCTGCTGGACATAAGAAAAAAGTTCAAATAATCCAGAATAAATGCTTAAAAATTATACTTTCAGCTCCACTACGCACTAGGATCTCAGTACTTCACGACCAAGCACAGATGCCCTATATTGCCGATACAATTGAAAAAAGGGTTGTGCACATGTTGCAACACATAGAAAATCATGAGAATCCAATTGTTCGCAATATAGGGCATATGCTACAGCAACGTGCTGTACACCGAAACATATTCACCAGAGACCCCGATGACGGTTCACTTCCATGATATGTGTGCTGGATTCCAGCTAGGGACCATCCTCATATCATCCATACCTGCTACGGAAATGAACACATAAGCCGCGAGACAGCAAGGCTAAGGAACAAAACCCCATACTGAATAAACACAATGGTGTTTGGCCGCCAAGGGACCTCAACTGGTTCCCAAAAAGCGGCACACTGGGCAATGCTAGTCATTGCCACAAAACAGTCAGTCAGTCAGTAAGATGTGTTCTGCCTGAAGAGTCGATTGTTGGGTAAAAGAGTGGAAGGTGCAACACCAAAAACAGACATCGGAAACTGCTCTGCCTGCTAGTAGAGAATCGAAAGGCTAAAACAGCGCAGAATGAACATCACTGACCTAGGTGAGAACACGTCGCACAGTTACAGTAGTAAACCACGTGGTCAGATATTTATGTAGAAGATCATAAATTCACGAGCTGGTCATGAACATGAAACTTGCATAGAACTTTGTAATGCAGCCAACATGGGATGAATGACCCGGAGCTTAGTTTGTGTATAATCGCTGATGGAGGATGTAGATAAACAGCCCTGGTCTTGAACAATATTAAGTCAGTATTTGTTTTGGAGAGGTGCCAGATTGTATAGCCTGGCTATAGTTGACGGAAGAACCGACTTTAACCGAAGTGAAGGGGTAGGAAGTTGCGGTTGTTTTGGTTTTTTTTTTTTGGATTTTAGATTGGAGTCGTTGGCTACCACAAATGCGGGGCACAAGCGGTGTGACCATTCTCCCAGCAAATTGCACACTTAAGTACACTAGTGTTCCTCTGTGCTTCGGCCTTACCCGGAAAATATTTATGGTTACGGTCCTCAACACAGATAATACATCGGGAAGCGGGATTGAAGGACTGTCATCTAAAACACCGTTTAATACAAGACCTCGGTTTATCAGCCTCTGCAGCCACTAATGAGTATAAAAGGCGTTTGAGGTTATAAATTTAGCGATCTGAAGTAGTATTCTACAGCTCTAAAATATTAATTTCAAATAGTTTCCGGTTTTTTATACAATATTTGCTTAACCGATTTGAGGATATTCTAAAGATATAATTACCTCTTGAATTTCTGCAACAGAGGTGCTTGAAGGGAACCTTTCTAAAGCACACTTAGCGGTAGCTCCTTCTTAAGCTGACATGTATAGAACTCCCTTTTTAGGAAAGGAAAAGTACTGTTTTAACTTAAGAAAGTCATCTACTGAGAATGCGAAGTAACGCGTGTTGACAACTTTTAAGTCTCCACTTATGAGCGTCAATTTCTTTATTAATTAAATAAAAATAAAATGTAGTTTTATTTGATTTTAGTATTTATTATATAATTCAGTGACAGCTGTTTCGGTACACTGTACCTTCTTCAGACATGTTAATAAATTATGAATTGCGTTCCAACTGATCTAAGCAACAATAAAAAATATTTATTTAAATTATTAAATGAATTCCTTTTGTTAAATTAAAAAATTTAAATAAATATGGTTGTATTGTTGCTTAGATCAGTTGGAACATAATTCATAATTTGTCAACATGTCTGAAGAAGGTACAGTGTACTGAAACAGCTGTTACTGAATTATATAATAAATATGAAAATCAAATAAAACTACGTTTTATTTTTATTTAATTAATAGATATGGATTTTCATCAAGTAAACACCAACTCAATTGAAAAGTCAATTTCTTTGTTTATGCGGATGAGATTCCCATTACCAATTAGAGTAAATAGTGCGGGTTTCTGTCATGTAGTGTCATCACGTCGTGACGGTCCAGCCACTGCTGTAATAGTGGATGCATAGACATCCACTGGGGATAGTTCTACCTGTTGGGATGACTCAACAGCTGTGATTCACCATGAACTGAAAATTTGAACTGTGTCACAACTGCTGGAACTACAGTGGGTAACGCGATCAGTTGTTTTGGTTGCGGAGTAACATGAAGGGGTACATTTTTTTTAGTTTTGCCTAATTCTCTTCTTTTTTTTACCTTTTCTCTTTATTTTCATTTTCAAACGTAGAGAGTATTTTTTCGAGATTTCGTCACTACATCCAGACTTACTAGTAAAAGTCCCGCCACCAACAGATTGAGGGAGAAAGCAGACTGACTGAACTTTTATTGACACAGACTTTAACTCACTCGTGTTGGCGCAGAAATTTGGTTGATTTCGTTGATAATGGCATTTAGCCGTTCCAAGGAACCGGTCGTGAATTCCCGTGGTGCACCAATTCTCTCATATTCGTTTAAGGTAGTACAACTCTATTCTATTAATAAGCTTTTGGTATACTTTGAAGATATACTTTTATCAGCGATAGCATGGAAATACAGAGTACCAACACGCATACTCTATTACTTTGAAATTGGAACTGGAAGTTAACATAAATAAGACTAAACATATCTGCACGCACATGAATACATTATATGATAGAAATGGACAATTAATGATAAATCAGGAAGACTTTGAAAGTGGCTGAATTAAAATACACATAAACAATAATTACAAACAGGAACGATGTGCAGGAACAAATTGAGCATAGACTTAATTATTGAAATGCATGCTATAACGCATTACAGGGAATCTTTCCACGTCAACTTCTCTCAAAAATGTAAAGTGAAAAATAAAATTGCTATTATTTTTGTTGTAATATATGGTTGCGAAACGTGGGTACTTGCCTTTAAGGTGGATAAATAATTACGAATGTTTGGAAATACCGTTCTTAGGAAATTCTTGGACTAAAGAGAGTCGAAAAGACAAGTGAATGGACAAGACAAATTATTAGTGAGATACAGGTACTTTATAGGAAATTAGATGCAATAAGAACTGTTATATTTTAGAATATGACCGGTAGGACATCTGGCAAGAATGGTGAATGAAATAGTGTCATGAATATGCCTTGTAGAAAATTCAGATGGATAGCGTTCAGTAGGAAGGCCAAGAATACCGTGGAAGAATAGCTGTAACTAATATTACAGGAGGTTATATACAGCAGTTAATTGGAAGATATTAGTTCAGGATAGAAATGTAAGAAGAAATTATGTCCGTGCGGCCATGAACCTATGGATTTGATTGTGCAGGTGAGATAGATAGTTAGCGTAAACATAATGGTGGCACTAGTGCCCTGGCATCGACTCAGCCTCTAACTGAAATGTGGACATTATGTTGTCAAGGCGTAGAACTGGTGATATGTTTGAGTGATCACACATTTTAAAATAAATAAATAGGTGCATTCTCCTAGATAACTCGAGAAAACACTAGGCTAAATGCTTTCTAAATCAACCATTCGACAATCAGAACCTTGTATCCAAATACCTAGAACAATAATTACAAATAGGAATTAGATGCACAAAGATTTTAATCATATGCTCAATTACAGAAACGCGTGCTATGTATGCATTACAAGGACTCTTGTCGTCTCAACTCCTTTAAAAAAATTTTATTTTGAAAATATGTGAACAGTTTATCCCAGTTGCATTATATGGGTGCAAAACATGGACTCTTACTTTAAGGGAGGAAAGGATATTACGAGTGTTTGAGAATAAAGTTCTTAGGAAAATTTTTGGACCAAAGAGAGATGAACAGACAGGTGAATGGAGAAGACTAATTAACGTGGTATTTATAAGAAGCCAGATATAATAAGAACAGTTAGGTCTAGTAGATTGCAGTGGGCAGAAAATGTGGAACGAATGAGGTGCATGGAAATTTATTTCAGGAAAACAAAAAAAGGAAAACGCCTAGTTGATAGACCAATAATGAGATGCATAATTTGAGGGAAGTAGACTAGGCATTCTACATTTAGAAAGCATTAACTCAGGCTAATGATGTCTGGACAACTTATTAGCCTGCGGTCATGAAACTACGGTTCCATAGTGTCAGTGAGTTATTTATTATTATGATTATTGTAAGAAGATGAATATGTTGTACGATTATTGTTTTCCATAAATATGGCAAGTTCGCTAGGTTTTCGTATTTTCGAGGATTGCCTCGCATTTAAGACAAATGTCAGGAAACTTCAAGGGCAAAAAGTTCCGCGAATACCATCTGGCCCTCATAAACCTCATCATATTCGTATATTTAAAACGAATGTTGTGTAAATGATGTGTGTAGTATTAACGTTGTGTTGTCTCGGAGGAGGCCTTGGCATTGAAATGATCACTCATTCGGTGAGGCCCTCCATGTTCTTGTGGTCAAAATGGTATGAATGTGAACCATACTGTAAAATCCCTCTCTGGACTGGTCGTACCACTGTAAAGTCCGGCTAGCATGTGCCACGTGTCTAAAATGAGTTAATGAAATGGAATGGATAATTATTTAACATTCATCATTTTGTATTATTAATGTATGTGACCCCTGTGTGGTGCCGAGTTGTAGAACAGCACCATGGGACCTCCCATGTCGTAAAATGCGACTAATAGGAGCAGCAAACCGCTGCCCTTAACCAAATATCCTTTCATTCCTTAAGCTTCCTATACTCCTGAGTGGAGTGAGTAGCTCATAATCTCCAGTTACCTTTCCTAAATTATCCATCTTATACAAATACGTACTGCTGGTCAGTCAACTAGGAGATACATCAATGCTAAGTAGATGAGCTAATAAATTCCTAGATATAAGACAGAAGGCATTACAACAGACACCTGACCAGCAAGCCAAGACCCTTGGGAATTGGTTCGGGCGAAGCCTGGCGCCCTCAAACGAGGCCAACTCAGCTAGGGTATGGAACCCCAACAGAAGATTCCCTGGCCCTCCAGGTTGGGGTTCAGGCATGCGATTGACGACCCATCCTGTAAAACTGTCTTGTTAGGAACCCAAATATGAAGTCTCGGAAGGATTGGATTAATGTCTGAAGGCTCATTGGGGAGACGAAGGTCCTTATTGGGTTGTTGTGACATGTATGAAGAAGAAGAATGTACATGTAATTGTTCATTAATATGTTAACACGGCTTTTGCTGCATATATATATATATATATATATATATATATATATATATAGTTCCGCTCTTTACTTTGAACAATATGCAGTACGTCAACAAAGCCAAGAAGTGAACAGTCAACATCGAGCGGCGACTAGTTTAATTTTGACTGTCAACACGAAAAGCAACCCCATAATAAACAGTAGCAGAACAGAGGGAAATCTGTTGAAGTTCGTGATAAATATGTAAAATTATTAATTGTGGAGACTAATAGGGGGCACGCCGTAGCGTAGTGGTTAAGGCACTGAGCTACAAGCCGGAGAGCCGAGGGTTCAAGTCCCGTTGGGGTCAGGATTTTTAAACTGACCCAAACCCTTTGGCGGCACTATGGCCCTGGGGTCGACTCAGCCTCTAAAGAAAATGAGTTCCAGACGCTTCTTCTGGGGGTAAAGGCGGCCGTAACGCAGGGCTGACAACCCGGCTGACATAAAGTGCCGATTGTCTAGAAAAAGTGGGAGCCTTAACCTCCCACTACCCCAAGGGCCTGTTGTGGGATCACTTTACTTTTACTAAAACTGTATCCACTACATTTAAGTTTTTTTTTAATATAAGGATCCTGTTTCCTTTCTGCGTCTACTAATAATACAAGAAAATTGCATAATGGTTAGATTATGTTATCTTTGGAGTTCACTCCAGGTTTTGTCGTGGAATGTTTGTTTGCCGATAAAATGTTTACACTTACGGTATTTAATATTAATCTAAAACTCGCGCTCCGATAATGTAACATTTTGTTTACATGGGTTCTTTCTATTAATGGTATCAATTCAAAATCTATTTTCAAATTTATTTGACGAAAAGATGATTAGTAAGGAACCATCTTTTTTACCACCTTTCACCATATAGCTATGTTCCTCCCCACACGAAACTTAAAGCGACACGTCCTAACGAGAGAGTAATTTTAAATTTTGGTTCACACATATAATTTATTACCACATAAAGACATGACAGGCTTTCTCGAATGAGTGATCGGCTCAATTCAGGGCTGATCCAAGAAAACACAAATATTTAAGACGAAATACACCATTCACTCCCACATTCAAATTAAACATTGTGAACATGATTATGATGATGTTTGGGTTACAATGTTGTCTACCATTTATTTGTCTTACAAGTCAAGAAAAAACTGAAGAAAAAAAACAACCAGGAAACTTACCCCGACCGATGATAAAACTCGCACTCATTGCATACGAGGAAGAGTTGTTACTCCGAGACACAGCTATAACTAACTAACTAACTCACTGGCACTATCGAACCCGAAGGTTCATGGCCGCGCGGACATAAGCTCTCCATACATCCCTATCCTGAGCTAATGCTTTCCAATCATTCCCTGTATAATCTACTTCCCTCAAATCATAGTTAATGTTGTTCTCCCACCTCATTCTTGGTCTACCAACTGGACGTTTTCCCTCTGGCTTTCCTACAAGAAGTTTCCATGCACGTCTTTCATTCCCCATACGCGCAACATGTCCTGCCCATCGCAGTCTACGAGACTTAACTGTTCTTATTATATCTGGCTTCCTATAAAGACCATGTAGTTCATTGTTATGTAGTCTTCTCCATTCACCTGTCTGTTCATCTCTCTTTGATCCAAAAATTTTCCTAAGAACTTTATTCTCAAATACTCGTAATCTCCTTTCCTCCCTTAAAGTAAGAGTCCAGGTTTCGCATCCATATAATATAACTGGTAGAATAATAGTTTTATATATTTTCAGCTTAACGTTTTTTGAAAGGAGTTGGGACATCAAAAGTCTCTGCAATGCATAATAGCATGCATTTCCAGAATTGAGCCTATGTTTAATTTCTTTTTGCATCTCATTCCTATTTGTGATTATTGTTCCTAGGTATTTGAATTCAGCCACTTCCTCAAAATTTCCCTCATTTGTCATTAGCTATAGACTAGAATAATCATATCATGTAGCAGTAATTATTTGCAAAGTCACAATATATTGTAGCATGGCAGCTCGGCAATGCGTTTTCTCCTCCACACAATCCTACCAGCAAGAAGGCTACTCAAGTATAAAGTTTATATTTCAATGCTTTTATCAACAAACTCACGTATCGAACTGTTACCTACAATTAAATGTCACTGCTAAGTTTGCATCACCCTAAAAACATATCAGGGATGATTTCATAAATATCTGAAGCTGATTATCAATATCATCACATTGGCAGTCCTCATGTTAGTGCAGGAACATCACATTGGCAGTCCTCATGTTAGTGCAGGAACATCACATTGGCAGTCCTCATGTTAGTGCAGGAACATCACATTGGCAGTC
This sequence comes from Diploptera punctata, assembly GCA_030220185.1. Lineage (NCBI taxonomy): Eukaryota > Metazoa > Arthropoda > Insecta > Blattodea > Blaberidae > Diploptera > Diploptera punctata. Next base: position 149,885 of record JASPKZ010007953.1, on the reverse strand, counting down.
CTCATGTTAGTGCAGGAACATCACATTGGCAGTCCTCATGTTAGTGCAGGAACATCACATTGGCAGTCCTCATGTTAGTGCAGGAACATCACATTGGCAGTCCTCATGTTAGTGCAGGAACATCACATTGGCAGTCCTCATGTTAGTGCAGGAACATGTTTTAGTTATCATTAAAACTATTGCTCAATGGTTGGATAGTAGTAACGTTAGAACAAAACTTTAATTTAGTTTGTTTTATAATATTCTTGACTGATATGTTGGTTGCTTTCAGTATGACGTAATTGCAGTGTTGGATAACCTAACAGGGATATGCTTCCATGTTGGAGACAGCAATGAGACTAATATAATTCTGTAATGTTCCCATTTTTTAAATTAATTTCAAGATCATTAATCTCCTTTCTCAAATATCCCTTCTCTTTACTCTTTAGTAACCTGGTGGTTTCCCATCTAATACCACCCAATTGCTTAAAATGTAACTCATTAAGCTCCTGTAACCATTTCATTTTTCTTTGTTTTCTCTTCCTTATATTGTCAAACTATTTCTCGTTCTGACTCTTTTTAAAATAACCATTGCTTTCTGATGCCAACAATTTAATAGTATCTCTTAAAGCCGTATATTCTTTATTTATATCTGTTTCTTCTTTGTATGCCACATTGTCATTTGAAGATTACAGTATTTCAAACCTATTAGCAATTTTGATTTAGTATTCTTGCCGCATTTCATCATTTTTCAAGCTTTTAAATTCAAACTTTTCAGAATCATCTTTTGCTCTTGTCTCACTCATAAGCGAGAACTGTTGTCTGATTTTCACCCTGACCAGATGATGATCCAAGGATCTGTCTCTCTAATTGATCTAACATGGATGATGCTACTGTGTCAGCGTTTGTCCGATATTACACGATCTATCCGGTTCCGAGTTTCGCCATCAGAAGACGTCCTGGTGTATTTATGAATGCCCTTATGCTGGAATGCAGTGCTCTCAACAATGAGACACTCTGATGTGGCAACCCCATTGTCGTTACTATGTTCATAAAGAATGAATTTGCCTATTGTTGGTTTGAATATATCTTCCCGCCCCACTTTTGCAATAAAATCTCCTAAGAAAATTTTCATATGATACCGTGAAAGACTATCAAATACGAATTCTAATTCTTCAGAGAACTCATCCTTGATCTTGCCATCTTTATGTTCTGTGTGACCTTGTAGATTTACGATTACAAAATCGTGTCGTTTACCCTTTAGAATTACGTATGATATCGTATTACCGACAATTTTAATATCTCGGGTAACGGACTAAAAAATCCGTTCCAAATTCAGGTCTTTCTGCAACCCCCGTAGTATAATGCAAAGCTTCCTGATTACCTTCTCCTGGCCCATCTAACTTCCTGCATGTTATTCACTTCGTTTGTTTTATTGTCCAATATGTGGAGATTTAATTTTAACATTGCGACTGTATTCAATTATGATTTATCTAATTCCCGCGTTAATACGTCTAGCGCCCCGCTATTGTATAAAGTCCTAACATTCCATGTTCCTAGGAACATGTCACTGTATTTCAGCCTTAAGCAGAATACCAGGTTTCTTGACGGTTGTATTTTTTTCAGTGAAAGAACGTCACTCTCATGAACAAGATACTTTTTGCGTCTGGCTTATCACCTTCGACCTGTCCGGCATGGATAGCCCTATCGGCAACAATGCTATTGCAGACATAGCTCTCGGAGTCATTTATGCACACAAGCCACTCCACCACGACAAAATACAGATACCATGGAATGGACTAAAGTAACACTACAAGAGTTATTAATTTTTATTTTAAGTTTACGTTTTTATACAGGGTGTATCATAAAGGATGGCGCAAACTTACATGGTTGAAAGTACACGATAATAGAAGCAACAATGTCCCAGTAATCATGGGTCCGCAAACGAGCCGTTTGCGAGATAATTACGAATATATGGTTACAAGCCGCCACTGACGTCATGGTTTGTAACATCGTACTAAGTGATTATATCATTGGGCCACGCATTCTTCCACGAAAATTTAATGGACGGAGGTACCTTACGTTTCTGCGGCATCATCTTCCAGGATTGCTTGAGGATGTTTCCCTTCAGCAACGTCGGAGTTTGCGGTACATGCATGATGCAGCTCCGGCACATTTTGCTGCTGCTGCTGCTGTGAGACGGCATCTAACGCGCAGATACGGCCAAAGATGGATAGGTCGAGGCGGATCTGTACCTTGGCCTCCAAGATCTGATCTAAATCCTTTGGATTTTTATGTCACCTCAAAAGCGAAGTGTACAGCACACCCGTTAACACGATTGAGGAACTGGAGCGGAGAGTTGTACATGCAAGGAAGACACCTTTATAACAGGTAACCCATAAGTGAAGTGAACTGTGAAATGTGAACTAAATGAGATTAAAAATTAATAGTAAAGTCTAAATTCAAATAAATTTGTACTAATTAGGACGATGTTTACAATGAAGTCAGTGGCGACTTGTAACCATACATTCGTAATTATCTCGCACACGGCACGTTGGCGGACCCATGTTTACTGGGACATTGTTGCTTCTATTATCGTGTACTTTCCGCCATGTAAGTTTGCGCCATCCTTTTTGATACACCCTGTATGTCAGTGTAAATACAGACTGGTGTGTATATACTGTAACTCTCTCAACTGCATTACTCTATCCTAGAAACTAAGTATTTTCTAATAACGTTCGTCCCCTTAACAGACACCAGCATTCCAATTTCCTAAGATTTAAACTGAAAAATTTTCTGACAGCATTTCAATCATGTATAAACTATGCCAATTTGGTTTCTAAGGAGATTCCATCAATTAAAAAAATGGTGTAATATAGCCTACAATTTTCATCATGGATAGTATCTATCTGATTTATGGAATTATCTTTTCTAATTTAATGCGAGAGAAATAATTCTTACATTATCATCAGGTGAACATTAGAAAAGAGATCATAGTAGCTATATACATATATATATATATATATATATATATATATATATATATATATAAAGACGAACAATAAATAACAAAAGAGACACAACTGAGAGAAAATTGCAAAACATCTTTCCAGCCTACAACAATGAAAGGTTTTGCAAAAATTACAGAAAGCAAATTGCCATTTAAAAAATTACAAAAATATTGAAAATGCACAAAAGCTAATTTTTTTACTACATCCCTGCATTTCTCGTGTCAATGACAATCACAAGCACTACTCTCTGCCAGCATGTTAGTGACAGTAAAGAAAGCATTGCATAACTCATTTACACAAGTAATTCTTAAACTTGGAATAGGAATAGATATGACTGGTTGAAGAAGATGAAATGCACTCTACTTAAAACAATATTACTTTCTAATAGAATTTAATACATTTACCTAAGATACATAAAATATTTTAGAGGTATGCCATTAAAGAAAATAAAATGCTTTAACACTTGACTTCTAAATAAATACTTAATTAATACTAACATAATCATATAAAACCTTTCTTTATCTCGGAGCAAATGGATAATTACAAATAATAAATGTATTCCGTTACTCATTTCTGTAAACATAATCATATTTAATTAGAATAAATGTTCCATTAGTGATTCAGTTAATCACAAACTTCGAATTATTAATGTTATTAATTTATACATAAATATGTACGAGATACGGTTTTCCGAACATAACTTTTATTACAGCGAGATCATTTGAACAGTGTCCTTTACCATGTGTATGTAAATGTCCACGAATTTATGACTTCAGAGGAAATGATTTATTACAAATGGAATATTTCTATGACTTCTCATGACTATGCGAAAATGAATGTGCACTAATGACTTTTCTAAGCAAATGGCTTATTACAAACGCGACACTATCATGGCTTCTCGTTAGGATGAAAACGTAAATGTAAATTAAGGCTGCCCTTCTCGTTAAATGACTTATTACAAAGGGAACATTTGAATGACTTCTCATTAGTATGCGAACTTAAATGCAGTTTAAGACTGCTCTTCAGAGTAAATGATTTATTACAAATAGAACATTTGAATGGCTTCTCAGTACAATGCGAAAATAAATGTACCTTAAGATTACCTCTCTCAGAAAATGACTTATTACAAAAACGACACTTATATGATTTCTCGTTAGTATGTGAACATAAATGTACATTAAGACTGGCCTTCTTAGTAAATGACCTACAACAAAAAGAACATGTGAACGGCTTCTCGTTATTATGTAAAAGTAAATGTACTTTAAGATGTCCCTTCTGAGAAAATGACCTATTACAAAGAGAACATGTGAACGGCTTCTCAGTACAATGCGAAAACAAATGTACCTTAAGATTGCCTTTCAGAGCAAACGACTTATTACAAAAACCACACTTATATGATTTCTCGTTAGTATGTGTACGTAAATGTACATTAAGATTGCCCTTCTTAGTAAATGACCTATTACAAACGGCACATTTGAATGGCTTCTCATTACTATGCAAATTTAAATGTGTTTTTAAGTTATCCTTTCGAGTAAATGATTTATTACAAAGAGTACATTTGAATGGCTTCTCATTAATATGCATATTTGAGTGTCTAATAAGACTACTCTGCTGTGTGAATGACTTACTACAAACAGCACATTTGAGTGCTTTCTTATTAATATCAAAATTTAACTGTCTATTATCACTGAACTCCTGAATAAATGAATTATTGCTAACAAAACATTTTGCAGATTTACTAGTCAAATCATTTATCCCTGTTTGTGAGCACTGATTTGCCAGATATTCTTCCTTCTGGTCTGCCTGAAAATGAAACATAATAACAATTAAATATGTGATACCATAGCAAAATTCTAAGTATCTTTCTCTCACCATATATAAACACGTCTTAAAAGTAAATGATCAGTATTACCCACATAGCATTGAGGTTACTTATATAAAGTTTATTTCTTCGATTTTGATATAAGACTTATCACGTTATTACAGTTGTTTACAGTCATTGAAGTTTCTTTACAAAGAAAACAAATAAGTGTCTTCCCCATTATTAATACAAAACGAGCATTTCCTACATTCGATAATATATGATGAAATTAATTAGAAAATTACAAGAAAAATATTACACTTTACGATATATCACATTGTTTTATTATTATACTGAAGTAGTTATAATAACTTGAGATCAGTTCATCATTACATTAATATATATATATATATATATATATTTATAAACATATTTCTTTGCTGTGGGTCGTCATATTTCAATTCCTTCTGGCTTTTTTCGTGTTGAGACTTGAAAGTAGTTTTGAAGTTCCTTAGGACAGGTTACTGGCCCGACGCTAAGTAGTCCAGTGGTAGGGCTGCTACCTTTTAGTCTCTGGACAGACATTAGGATACCGCATTTACTTAGTACCTGATGGAACGGTTATACCGCCGATATCTACAGAAAAAACAAAAATTATGGCATTTCAAGGTGTAGATCCTGTCAGAAGTAAAATTGTACTGGACAATAAAATTTTTGAGCAGGTGAATAATTTTACATATCTAGGATGCAATATCTCATATGAAGAAGAAAAGGATGTAAATGCAAAAATATCTAAATTTTTAAGAATTTTAGGGTTAATAAATTCTATCTTCAAGCCACAGTTAGTCCAAAAGCATTCAAGACTGAAAGTGTATAAAACACTGGCTCTTCCAACTCTTTTGTATGGTAGCGAAGTATGGACGTTGAAACAGAAGGATATACAGAGACTTAGATCTGCTGAAATGAGATATCTTCGGAGGACTGCAGGATACACACTACTAGATCACAAAAAAAATGAAGACATCTTAGAAGAATTACACATGGAATCTTTAGAAAACAAAATTTCTGATTATAAGTCAAGATGGATACAACATGTTCATCGAATGGAAGATCACAGAATACCCAAACTAATGTTAAGATATCAACCTGCAGGAAGAAGAAGACCAGGACGTCCACTCAAAAGACTTCTGGATGGTGTTTCTCTTGAGGCCGAAACAGGTCAACAAATGGCCTAAATTCGTGAATGTACTATGATGATGATGATATATTTAAACACATAAGAAAAGTACTTAAAAAGTAATAATATGATATAAATTTTATGTATGCTACCGAAATAAAACTGTTTTTTAAATTACCTCGAAAATGCAGTTCCAGATAACCAGGAACATAAATATTTCAAATCAACACTAAATATCACATTAAACATATGTAAAGTATGTAACTGTCAACATTCGAACCTAAAATCGATCACGAAATTAACAGAAATACAACAATAGACGATATGAAGTAATAATAATAATAATTAATAATAACGATGGTAATAATTTTAATAATGAGACGGTTGGCAGAAAAACTAGAACCACTATTCGGTGAAGTACAATTTGGATTCAGAAGAGAAAGACCCACGATAATGGCAGCAAAGAACCAACTGGACCAAATAAAACATACTATGGAGGAGCCCAGAGCAAAACTGTAAGTGGCTTTTATCGACTATTCGAAAGCTTTCGATTTAGTTAACCGAGAACTTCTTATAGACAAGCTTGAGGAACTAATTGGCAAATCAAGTATGACAACACTCATATCAAACTTCCTGGTAAACACTTACCTCCAAACAGATGACGGAGTAGGCAAATCAGAGTGGATATCCGAAACCAACGGTGTATTTCAAGGCAACCCACTTAATCCAATCTTGTATAATGCCCACACACATGATGTGGCGAAAGAAATAACAGATGACAACATGTATATCTACGCCGATTATATGGCTATCGCAACAGAAGACATAAACTCTCTACAAACAGCGATATATAAACTAAGTGACTGGACAGAGATAATTGGCAACGATCAATGAAGAGAAGCAGAAATGGTAGAATTCAGGAAAGACTGCAGGCTGACCGAAGCGGAAAAAGTTAAATGTAATGGAAAAATCCTCAAGAGAGTCAACAACTCACAATACAGACAACAGCGAAGAGCTTCAGACTACACATCAGGACAAGAACGGTGACAGCTATAAGGGCCATGAATGAAATCAGGAGCATCAGGCTACCATTAATCAGCACCGCCATGGACCTGTTCAGACTGGAGGTACTATCCGTACTTGTGTATGGACTCGACTTGATATGGGAATACCTCACATATAAACAACTGGAAGATATGGAGAAAGTAAAGTCTAGATACCTCAAGAGACTCTTAGGAGTATCACCCAGTACGAGATCGAGGCTGGTTTATGAACTCATCAGAAAGACTTCTTTAATAGATGATCTGCGGACAACACTACTCCTGCCATTTAGTGAGACCTACACTGTACTCTTACAAGACCTACAAGAGAAGAAGATGGGCAGATCGTCAGCATTCTATGCGGCCTGTACGATGCAAGACAGACGATGGACAGAATCGAACTGTGAAATGCGTCATGTCACTAACAGATTGGCAGTCCACGGCTTCCATCACAAGATATGCTGCAACAAGACATTTCATGTGTATATGTGTTTTGTATTCAGAAAAATGCAAAAAAGTACCGTATTATAAACTGTAAAAAACGACTTAAATAAATCAGCGCTTATAGCAGAGACAATTAGGCGTTTTACATGTAATATCTGCACGGTTTGTTCGCATTTTTCCTTTATTATTATCATTTTAATAACGTTAACACTGTCAATAATTATAAGAGTATAACAACAAACGATTTTTATAGCGACCGTATTCCACTTTCTAAAGGTACGTACACATATGCGCGCCGCGAACACGAACGGCGCGCGCGCGCGGCGCGTGTTATGTTCGTCGAAATTATTAATTTCAACGAACCTCCTGCGATCCATAGGAAACCCACAAACCTTCAGTAGACATTTTGCAGAGCAGGTGTAACCAACCATGTCTATTCCCTTTCCGTTCTCCCGCTTGTCCTGCATTCTTTCCCAAAAATAGGGACTTTTTTTTAAATGCCGCGGGACAAATTGTTAAAAATCGGGACTGTCCCGCCAAAATCGGGACGTCTGGTCACGCTTATTACTTATTACATCTTATAACTTTATTTATACTTTTTCAAATATTATAGCATTAAAGGAATTTAAAAAAATATATGATTTGTATATCCATCCATAGTAATTCTGCCCGAAGGCAGGTCCTTCACTGAAATCATAGCATTTTCATGCTATGCTTGCAGCTTTACTAGGGAATTGTGTAGGTGTGGTAGCTTCCCGTTGCTTTCCACACCGGTGAAGGATGATGAGATGATGATGATATGATAATGATAAGGATGATGATGATGGCCATATGATTTCGGGGACCGTTTGGGCCTTAAAGTTTTCCTGACATTTGTCTTACAGGTGAGGAAAAACCCCGATAAAAACCTCACCCAGAAAAACTGCCCCGACCGGGGATTGAACCCGGGCCCCGCTGCGTGACAAGGCAGCACGCTACCTCGAGACTACAGCGGTGGACATGATTTGTATATATATGTTTAAAATTATTAAGAATCTATCTCACCATAACATGGCCTTAATTTTTAATAAAAATGTACATGATTATTATACTAGAGGTTGTACTTTATTGCACAAAGATACTAGTTTCTAAAAAAAAAAAAGGTATAAAAGGGATTCGTTATGCATTAATCAACCATTAAAATAACTACTTACCTATTGAATATCAACATTTCACGAATGTTAAACATTTTTCTAATTGTATTAAAAAATATTTTTTCTCATTGCTTTCTTAGTTAATTTTGTTAATTTTATTATTATTAATATTATCCTGTTTAAATATTGTATTTATATGTGTATATATATTGTGCATCTATAGTAGTTTGTATTACTTAAACTTATGCCTGAATTTGTTTTCTTGTTTTTATTGTTAATTGTTTTATGGCCATTATTTTTTGTATATTGCCCCTTAACATGAGCAGTCTTGCTCTTTGGAGTCTTTGAAGAGATAAATAAATAATTAGCAATAAATGTGTTTATATATTGTATTGTTTTGTGATACTTCATACATAATATTATGAAATGAACGTCTTAAATAAATAATGTTTTCTAAATAATTCTAATTTATTTATACAATTACAGTACACACGAAAAAAAACACATATCATTGAAAAAAAAAACAGGCATCTCCTTTCAATGATTTTTTAAAATGATCCTTATGTTGTGGATCCCACAATAATTGCTTGCTTCTATAAATGTCAACAAGTTTTAACACGTTTTCCTCTGACCACTCCATACTCAAATAATAGGTGCGCACCGAAAGCAACGAACCTCTCATGTACCCGTCCAAATCTAAACAGCGAACCATCAAAGTGTTCGTGGAAAAAACCGACAATGAGTGGATCGTGGTGAGAGACGCGCGCGCGGCGCGCGCGCCGTTCGCGCGCACCTTGAAACCCCGTCCAAATCTGACGAACATGGTGCGGCGCGCGCGCCGTTCGTGTTTGCGGCGCGCAGGTGTGTACGTACCTTAATATTTTGTGCTACTCTTGATTTCATTAAAACAGACGTCTGGCAATATTTTTAAAAAAAGGATATATTTGTATATGTATATATATATATATAACAGTTAAGTCTCGTAGACTGCGATGGGTAGGACATGTGGCACGTATAGGGAATGAAAGAGGTGCATGGAAATTTCTTGTAGGAAAACTAGAGGGAAAACGCCCAGTTGGTAGACCAAGAATGAAGTGAGAGAATAACATTACCTATGATTTGAGGGAAGTAGATTATACAGGGAATGATTGGAAAGCATTAGCTCAGGATAGGGATGTATGGAGAGCATATGTCCGCGGGCACTATCGAACCGTTAGGTTCATGGCCGCATATTAACATCTAGATTAATTGACGTCAGCAGGGTCATCATTATGTACAAAATGTATTTTATTGAATACAACACATCCTCCACAAAAATTGTGATTCAGATTAACAATACTTGACGAGACACATGACTCTCGAATCCACTTTTTTTTGGACAAAAGAGAAAACTTTGTTGAGTGCATCATGTATTCACATGTACACATGAGACAATCTGCAGTCAAAATCAAATTATATCTGAAGAGAAAAATTATACAGTCAGACTGAGCTTTTAACCCAACACTTTGGATTTCTTCGCCCGAGCTAACTGATCACTCCAATCTAAAGGCAGCATTCTAGTCCAATGCACTTACCCTGAATACTGACATAGAAAGCCAAAGGTCCTGGACTCAAACCACAGTCTGAGCGTATAATTGTTCTCTTCAAAAATAAATTAACGTTAGTTCTTCAGTTTTATATAATCATAGTTTCCTACTGTATTAAATAAAATAGTTAGCACATCCCTCACAAATTAAAAGAGGTGGTGCAAATGTTTACACTTGTGTTTCACATTGGAGCACATATCCATAATGATCAATATATAAGTATTGGATTCAAAGGTTCAAAAATCTTGTTCATTAATCGGATATCCTTGCAGTCTTACAGTACAAGAGCTGCAACGGAGCCCCATTTTCAGGTAAATGATCTGTATTTCATGTACCTTTGCATTAAATAAATAACATTTTCATCCAACAGCTTTGAAATTTTTAGTGCGTACAAACACGCTTTAGTAACAATATTTCATTTTTCCTCCTAGTACCTATATTTTTGAACTGCCTTATGTGAACTTGGAATTAGGGCCTATATACCCGCATGATAAAATTCTTGACCAGCACGTTTGAGGACAGATGGACAGCTTCAAGAGGGAGTTATCATCTTCAAGAGGGAGTTATCATCTTCAAACCTTCTTCCATGAAGTTTACCAAAGAGAGGGTAGTCGCTCGGAGCTGTAAAGGGATGTTTCAATGCTGTCCATACAAGTTTTCCAATTGCTTTCATGGTTTGGTGACTGACATGTGGCCATGCATGAGCAAAACATTCTGCTCCTCCTGATATGGTCAAACACATTGCAGTGAAACTCGAAGTTTCATCAGATTTCCTACATACAAATCACATGTAATGGAGGTTCCATGTGGCATTATGTTCATAAGGAAAAGTTCTTCGGAATCGAAAAACACAGTAACCATACATTTTTCAACTGAAGGTGTCGATTTTAATTTTTTTTTTGTGTGTTTACATGATTCCACTTCATTGACTGTCTCTTAGTCTCTGGTGAGAAATAAAGGAGTCATGTTTAATCACCTGTCACAATTCTTGTAAGACAGTCATCTCCTCCATTCCAGTACTGTTCCAAAAATTCGATGTACCCTGTTTTCTGTGTTTCTTTGTGAGTCTCTGTCAAAATCCTTGGAACCCACCTGCAAGAACCTTTTTACAACCTCAACACTTTCAATTTTCTGCAAACGCTTGCTTCTCCTAATCCTACATAGTGTCACAATTCATTCACTGTAATGCATCTGTCAGTCAAAACCATGTCGTTAACTCTCTGCATATTGTCAGGAGTTTGTGTATTATGGAGTATGCACTATGAGGATTATCCTGAATATTGGCGTTGCCCTCTTTCATTACACTGTCCACTAGCCCACCGACTAACTGTACTGTGATTGACAGCAGCATTTACATACAAATTAATATATGAAAGAATGAAACAAAAGAAAATAAACAACTTCAAAAGACAAAAATCTATTAATCAAAGCACTCTTCTAGATGAAAAAGAAGAAAATGTAAAATTCAGGAAATTCACACATCATCCATTGAACCACCATAAGTTTCAAACATTTTTAAAAAATGTCAACATAAGATTGGCACCGAAAAATGACTATAGCATCAGCAGATAAATTACATCTAACAAAAATGAGAAAATAGTAGAAGAAACATATCAGGGATTTATCAGATGAAATGAGAAGAATATGAGACAGTCTACACACAAAAAGCTAAGAGAAATTTGAAAACCAGAGTGAAAGAATGTCTCAGCAACATCAAGAAAGGGGAAGCAAAAAAATATGCAGTGGCTGCCCATGCATGGTACGAAAAACACATTATCTAGAAGAAGACTAAATTATTAAAGCAAACAGAAAAACCAAAAGAACTATCTTTTTGGAAATTATTTACATTCAAAAAACGAAAAGGAGAGCTTAATGAACTTCGAAATTCCCGGGAAAAACTACCTGATTTTGAGGTTTTTCACTCTACCAACAGAGGGAGTGAAAGGCAGCTCTTCAAGACAACAGAACAATGGTCGTGAAATCAAGGCAAAATTGTATTCAATAGTTTCTCCTAGAGCGATATTTCATTTTTGCTTCAGTTTTACTCCAATATTTAATAGTATGACTTTTGTAGTTAACAAACTTAATTGTATATTTCTTAATTGATTAACATATAATGAAGTTGGTTCCGAAAATTGCTGCCAATAGAGCAATAAAAGACACTTGAAATGTATTATGTCACCAAATTTTCTTCAAGACAGATTAAATACATTGTGAGAGTGCAAAATAAAAATAAACATAAACATTAATTGGTAATAACTGTATTACAATAAGTTATAAAAAATTATTGGTATTACATTCCCTACAGTTCCACAGCGTTTAAATGTTAATATTAACATAACATGCTTACTTTCTTCTCATTTTCATAACCATCAACCATTTTTCACGTTTCCTGGAAGTCATCTCATCACAAATATACAAAGTATTGTTGTAACCAGAGCCTGGTGTTTGTACTCTGAGAGGCACTGAGCACACAATGAGAAGAAATAATTTATGAAGAGTTGTTTACTCTCATTGAACAACATAGGGCATTTTTTATTAATATCAAATCTTTGAACTATTGAACATACAACAACACTTCTCAAGCAGCCTCCTAAAACAGTCTGGGATAAAGAGACCTCTGTCAATTCATATCATGATCCTAAGCCTGATTCCGGGATAAGGTACACTGACAGCTAATAAGACTTCTGGAAATATTGCATCTTGTAATTTTACCTGCAATTTTGGGGGTGCATTGCTGGCATAAGTTGCTAGATGCTCGCCTCTCACTACTGTGGTCCTGAGTTCAAGTCTCTGCCACTCTATGTGAGTTAGACGGTGGACAAAACAGAGCTTGGGCTGGTTTTTCTTGGGGTTTTCTCCAGTTTTCAATGCCAAAATTTCATTTCACCATTTCTCCCTACTCATTTCACCCATTTTGTTTCAATTCGTTCATTTGTCCCTGTGACGTTGCATCAGGCATGGTCAGCTGGCATCCTTGTCATTCACAGCCCTCTATAAAAATATGGGCTTCATCTCATTTCATCCCTCGACCTGACCCTGAGTAGGACACGTGTTGAGGACATTTATTTTATTATTTTTAGTTGTGGTTTTGAATATATCAATAATATCATTACCTCAAGTTTTGTATTTTCAAACGCAAGCGGGTCACCAGCTGAATAAGTCTCACTTTTAACATCAGTACTGGTATTCTGATCACATTGTTCTGTTTTTATTTCCATGTGCATCTCCTGTAACACACAAATTGCATCAGAATCATTAAGGCATCTAATAATGACACTTTTTTCTTTATCTAGTTTAATCTCTCACCTAACAGGTACAATTTACATGTCAAAAAACACCCTACACCTTTAAGTGGACTCGATCTGTTGGGAAAAGGATTTTTAAATACTGGATCACACACATACTTTTTAACCACAAAATGGCAAGAAAGGTCTCACTGAATCAGTTATCAGCTAATATCAAATATTTTTCCAAGAAAAAACAAAACATGAAACACACCATTCATACACACATTTACATTAAACATGCAAATATGATAATAATGCTTCTAATGGCCAGATGATGTTTGTGGACAATATGGGCCTTACACATTATGATACAAAACTTAGAGGTCTGGAAAAACCTGATAAAATCCATCATCCTGAAAACTTGCTAATATTGACAGTTAGCTAAATAAATGTTTGAACAATAACTTACTTCTGGTCCAATTCCAGATGGTGATAGATGACCTTCTTGTTTAATATCAAACTGCCAATTCATTATATTCAGAGAACCTGCAACTGTTAATTACAACATTAACAACAATAACTTCATGTTTTTGAAAATAAAAAAATTAACTAAGCTAAATAAAAAATAATCTTCGAAAAAGCTAACTATTTAAATATTGTATCTAGCTATACAACATTACAATCCCAAATATCAGAAATTATGAGAGAGTGATCAGTTAATACTATAAATGTAGAACAATAATTGCCAATTTTAATGCACTCATTTTCCAACCTCCATCAATTATAAAAAAAATTTAAATCAACCTAATTAGACTTGATTAAATTTCACTGTATAAAAATATTAAAAAACAATTTTTATATAATACATTTAAAAACATGACTATCCCATAATAATATTCAAATTATTATTATTATAAAGTACTCAAGTTTCTTTCTCATATACAAAAGGTTTTTAAACACTTGCTAAAATGGTTTGAAAATATAATTTTTAAATAATCTACCGCTGTCCCTCCTCAATCTGAATCTAATATAGCATTGAAAGAAACCACTTTGAACTTTAATCTTGATACAGAATTTTCTCAATGATAATACAACTTAAAAGTACACAATAAAATGTTTGGAGAAGAGTTGAATGATTACTAACAAAATGTTTTATGGATATTACACAGTGAAAAATATTTTAGGTGATTACAGAAATTTTAATATAGATGTGTAATAAAATGTGGAATTCATAAAAATAATCCTAAAACCCATTGTTTATTGAAACCAAAAATCTTACTGTGTAATTTAGATGTAACATGTAGTAAACAGATGGATGTAGAATCAGAGATATTTTATATATTTTAATTTTTCAGGTATGTTTGTGTATCATCTATAATTATTGTAATATTTTTTTGTTGGGCACGTCTAAGTTAAATTATAACTATATTTATCTCTGAATTCAAATAACACTTTTTGTTCCATAACCTTGTCATTACTTATACATCTGATGTTTTTACTATTAAGTTCAGTCAAAAATCCATAACTTCAATGGCAAACAATGTAGAAATAATGCCCAATAATGAATTCAAATAAGACAGTAATGAAAATGTAAAAGGACAGAAATAAATCACAGTTTTAATTATAGTTTATACTCCAGTGGATGAAAAGCATTAACGAAAGAAACTGCAGTCTGTGGCTTACTATTAGCCTTCCTAAGTTCTATAGAAGTGTGATTGCATGCACAAGCTTATGAACTTGCTCAATAGATGGCAGGATTATTTGTGCTACAGTTACATCTAAACGTAACAGAATATAACAGAGTATTACAATTTCTTATTGGGAAGGTTGTCACACTAGTTGCACAGATAGTCTGCCATCTATTGACAAAGCCTTAAATATGTGCATATAGAGCTGAGAAAAACTTATTTTATGATTTGGCTACATACATAAATATTAAAGAATTG
Source organism: Diploptera punctata (assembly GCA_030220185.1). NCBI lineage: Eukaryota > Metazoa > Arthropoda > Insecta > Blattodea > Blaberidae > Diploptera > Diploptera punctata. The sequence continues at coordinate 134,538 of JASPKZ010007953.1, read as the reverse complement.
TAACAACATGTTGAAATAGAAGGCGCTGTTGTTGGAACTGGAGAGAGTAAATAATGAAACAGTGTTATAAGAATAGTATGGCATAGCATAATGTAGCATGTTTCATTGATTAACCAGAATAATATATTAAAGTGTTTCTGCCATATATTGATAACTTAGTACACATATCGGATAAGTGTTATTTGACAGAAATTTAAAATTAAAGTTAAATAGTCAATAATTAAGTAATGATTATCATCCACATAATCTTCAGATGCCACTAACAAAAATGTTATTGTAATTGGATTTCATACATCACAATTTTACACAATCATTTACTCTTGAATCGTTGCATGTAACAAGAGAATTTTCAGGTAAATCTGCGGTGTTCCCTATAGGCCATTGATATAGATTTAACCCTAATGGTACTCTGATAAGTTACACTATTGCGAGAGAGGTTGAAAATTAACAGATCAATGTATTTCACAGTTCAAATGGTAGCTAAACTAACCTGTAATGTAGTGGTTTCGATACAAAGATTAGCCATACAGTAATTGCAACAACATATTTTCTCCAAGTTCTCTTCAGGTTGTTTTTCAGTTATTTTCTCTCATTTGTGTAGTGAAATTTTTGGTAATTTGTTGTGTAGAGTGAAATCAACAAAAATTACTATTATTTTAAAGTTCCTTAATGATTGATGTTTTCATGTTAGTTAATGGTATATAATATAATTTTCAAATATGTAAAAAAAAAACTACAATTAACGTTGTTATTAACAATTATACAATGTTCGTAAATAATAAATAAAAAATGTCATAAAAATATTGCACTGCGTACCGAATCATTAGCAAGTTCACGGCCACCATTCACGCTACAATTCTATTTTTTTTTAATAACTATATAGCGTCGGTCATATTTATATTAATACCATGAAAAAGATGATCTCTATTATACTTGGACCGAACATAATTAGGTTTTCTACAAAACCCTTAATCCTAAATTGTGAATCAAAATATTTTAAGGCAAAAATTGTCTGCCCTCAAAAGTATTATTATAAATTTATTTCTTCATAAATATAACATAATATTTTTATAATATTAATATATCATTTACAATTTTTTATTTATATTTTCTCTTTTTTTATTTACCCCTGTTGTATTATAATACTAATTATATTTCTTTAAAATCATCATTATCGTTATTTCCCTCCCATGGAATCCCAAGCCACCGTGTCTTTACAGTGAAACATGTTGGGAGAGGACGAATAAACATTGGACTGACAGAATGTGTAACTGACGTCCAGTTTGCTGCATATTTTAGCCCACATGACTTTCTTGGCAGCTAATTCCTTTGTGGCCAAATAGTTGTGGTTGTGGATATTTAACCCTAGCCAATTTTAGGAAGATGTGTTCTGCCTGAAGAGTCGATAGTAGGGCAAAAGAGTGGAAGATACAACACCAAAACAAGATGTCGGATACTGCTCTGCCTTCTAGTAGAGAATCGAAAGGCCAAAACAGCGCAGAATGAACCTCACTGCCCTAGGTGAGAACACGTCGCACAGTTACATAGTAAACCACGTGGTCACATATTTATGTAGAGAGCATAAATTCACCAGCTGGTTCATGAACAAGAAACTCTCCATAGAGCATTGTTACGCAGCCAACATGCGATGAATGACCCGGAGCACAGTTTGTGTATAATCGCTGATGGAGGATGTAGATAAACAACCCTGGTCTTGAACAATATTAAGTCAGTATTTGTTTTGGAGAGGTGCCAGATTGTATAGCCTGGCTATAGTTGACGGAAGAACCGACTTTAACCGAAGTGAAGGTAGGAAGTTGCGGTTGACTAGGTTTAAGGTGTTTTCGTTTTTTTTTTATTTAAGATTGCAGTCGTTGGCTACCACAAATGCGGGGCACCTAGGATTGGAAGCGGTGTGACCATTCTCCCAACAAATTGCAAACTTAAGTACACTAGTGTTCCTCTGTGCTTCGGCCTTAACCGCAAAATATTTATGGTAATGGACCTCAACACAGATAATACATCGGGAAGTGCGATTGCACCCAGATAAAGTATGATTGAAGGACTGTCATCTGAAATACAGTTTAAGACCAGACCTCAGTTTATAAGCTCCTACAGCCACTAATGAGTATAAAAGACGTTTGCGGTTATAATTTTCGCGATCTGGAGTAGTATTCTAGAGCTCTTAGTTACTTACTCACTGGCACTATCGAACCCGTAGGTTCATGGCCGCACGGACACAAGCTCTCCATACATCCCTATCCTGAGCTAATGCTTTCCAGTCATTCCCTGTATAATCTACTTCCCTCAAATCATAGTTAATGTTATTCTCCCACCTCATTCTTGGTCTACCAACTGGGCGTTTTCCCTCTGGCTTTCCTACAAGAAGCTTCCATGCAAGTCTTTCATTCCCCATACGTGCAACATGTCCTGCCCATCGCAGTCTACGAGACTTAACTGTTCTTATTATATCTGCCTTCCTGTAAAGACCATGTAGTTCATTGTTATGTAGTCTTCTCCATTCACCTGTCTGTTCATCTCTCTTTGGTCCAAAAATTTTCCTAAGTACTTTATTCTCAAATACTTGTAATCTCCTTTCCTCTCTTAAAGTAAGAGTCCATGTTTCGCACCCATATAACTGGTAGAATAATTGTTTTATATATTTTCAGTTTAACGTTTTTTGAAACGAGTTGGGACATGAAGAGTCTCTGCAATGCATAATAGCATGCATTTCCAGAATTGAGCCTATGTTTAATTTCTTTGTGCATCTCATTCCTATTTGTGATTATTGTTCCTAGGTATTTGAATTCAGGCACTTCCTCAAAATTTCCCTCATTTGTCATTAGCTGTCCATCTCCATTATTTAATGGATTTCTATGTGTGACCATATATTTAGTTTCATTGATATTTACTTCCAGTCCTAATTTCTTAGTGTTACTCAATAGTGTGTGCGTGTTGTCCTTTAGTATCTCCTCGCTATCGGCCAACAATACTGCATCATCAGCATAAACTAACAGCTTATTAATACCATTGAGTTGTAAGCCATCCTCATTCTCAAAAGATTTAATGGCATGCTCTAGTACAAAATTAAATAGTAGAGGAGATTGTGCATCTCCTTGCTTCAACCCATTCTGGATTTCAAAAGTGTCCGAAAACTGTTTGCCTACACGCACCCTACTCTTTGTGTCATTTAGACACATTCGTATAAGTCTAACTAACTTTTTAGGAATTCCGAACTCCAGCAGGATACTATATAACTTCTCCCTCTTAATTGAATCATATGCTTTTTTTGAAGTCTACATACAGTTGATGTACAGTACCATTATATTCCCATTTCTTTTCTAAAATCTATCTTATACTAAAAATCTGATCTGTTGTAGACCTGTTTCTTCTAAATGCACAATGATGATCTCCTACAATGTCATCAATATAGGGAGTAAGTCTGCTTACTAATATATTTGTTAGAATGTTGTACGAAGTTGAAAGTAATGAGATGCCCCTGTAGTTGTTGCAATCAGTTTTATCTCCTTTCTTATAAATTGGTACGATAATTGATTCCTTCCATTCATCTGGAAGAGCTTCTTTTTCCCAAATCATACTAAGCAACCAGCGTATCTTCTAGAGCTCTATAATATAAATTTCAATTTTTTTCGGTTTTTTATACAGTATTTGCTTAACCCATTTGAGGATTTCCTAAAGATATAATTTCCTCTTGAATTTCTGCAACAGGAGTGCATGAAGGGAACCTAACAGCACACTTAGCGGCAGCTCCTTCTTAAGCTGACATGTATAGAACTCCCTTTTTAGGAAAGGAAAAGTACTGTTTTAACTTAAGAAAGTCATCCACTGAGGATGCGAAGTAGCGCGTGTTGACAACTTTTAAGTCTCCACTTATGAGTCAATTTCTTTGTTTATGTGGATCAGATTCCGATTACAAATTACAGTAAATGTTGCGGGTTTCTGTCCTTTTGCTCTTGTCTCACTCATAAGCGAGAACAGTTGTCTGATTTTCACCCTTACCAGATGATGATCCAAGGATCTGTCTCTCTAATTGATCTAACATGGATGATGCTACTGTGTCAGCGTTTGTCCAATAATACACGATCTATCTGGTTCCGAGTTTTGCCATCAGAAGACGTCCTGGTGTATTTACGAATGTCCTTATGCTGGAATGTAGTGTTCTCAACAATGAAACTCTCTGATGTGGCAACCCCATTGTCGTTACTATCTTCTTGGAGACTGAATTTGCCTATTGTTGGTTTGAATATATCTTCCCGCCCCACTTTTGCATTAAAATCCCCTAAGAAAATTCTCATATGATATCGTGAAATACTACCAAATACGCATTCTCATTCTTCATAGAACTCATCCTTGATCTTGCCATCTTTATGTTCTGTGGGACCTTGTAGATTTATGTGTACAAAATCGTGTCGTTTACCCTTTAGAATTACGTATGATATCGTATTACTGACAATTTTAATATCTCGGGTAACGGACTAAAATACCGGTTCCAAATTCAGGTCTTTCTGCACCCCCGTAGTATAATGCAAAGCTTCCTGATTACCTTCCCCAGGCCCATCTAACTTCCTGCATGTTATTCACTTAGTTTGTTTTATTATCCAATATGTGGAGACTTAATTTTAACAACATTGCGACTGTATTCAATTATGGTTTATCTAATTCCCGCGTTAATATGTCTAGCGCCCTGCTATTGTATAAAGTCCTAACATTCCATGTTCCTTAGAACATGTCACTGTATTTCAGCTTAAGCAGAATAGTCCCCGCCCGGAGAACTGAAAAGGGACGATTTTACCTCCGGAAAATTTTACCACAGTGGAACCCATACCAGGTTTCTTGAGGTTGTATTTTTTCAGTGAAAGAATGTCACTCTCTTGAACAAGATACTTTTTTTCGCCTGGCTTATCACCTTCAACCTGTCCGGCATGGATAGCCCTATCGGTAACAATGCTATCGCAGACATAGCTCTCGCAGTCACTTATGCACGCAAACCACTCCACCACAACAAAATAAAGATACCATGGAATGGACTAAAGTAACACTACAAGAGTTATAAATCTTTATTTAAACTTTACGTTTTTATGTATGAATGTAAATATACACTGTTGTGCAGGTACTGTAACTCTCTCAACTGCGTTACTCTATCCTATGAACTAACTATTTTCTCATAACATTCGGCCCCTTAACAGACACCACCATTCCAATTTCCTAAGATTTAAACGGGAAAATTTTCTGAGAGCATTTCAGTCATGTATAAACTACACCAATTTGTTTTTTAAGGAGATTCCATCAATTTAAAAAACAAATGGTGTAATAGAGCCTAAAAGTTTCATCATGGATAGTATCTATCTTATCTAAGGAATTATCTTTTCTAAATTAATGAGACATGAATAATTCTCACGTTATCATCAGGTGAATATTGTAAAAGAGATCATAGTAGCTATATATACCGGTATATATAAACACAAACAATAAATAACAAAAGAGACACAATTGAGAGAAAATTGCAAAACATCTTTCCAGCCTACAACAATAAAACGTTTTGCAAAAATTACAGAAAGCAACTTGCCATTTAAAAAATTACAAAAATAGTGAAAATGCACAAAAGCTAATATTTTTACTACATCCCTGAATTTCTCGTGTCAATGACAATCAGAAGCACTACTCTCTACCAGCATGTTACTGACACTAAAGAAAGCATTGCATAACTCATTTACACAAGTAATTTTTAAACTTGGAATAGGAATAGATATGACTGGTTGAAGAGGATGAAATGCACTCTACTTAAAACAATATTATTTTCTAATACAATTTAATACATTTACCTAAGTTACATAAAATATTTTAGAGGTATGCCATTAAAGTAAATAAAATGCATTAACATTTGACATCTAAATCAATAATTAATTAACACTAATATAATAATATAAAAGCTTTCTTTATCTCGGAGCAAATGGATAATTACAAATAATAAATGTATTCCGTTACTCATTTCTGTAAATATTATCATATTTAATTAGAATAAATTTTCCATTAGTGATTCAGTTAATCACAAACCTCGAATTATTAATGTTATTAATTTATACATAAATATGTACGAGATACGGTTTTCCAACATAACTTTTATTACAGCGAGATCATTTGAACAGTTTCCTTTACCATGTGTATGTAAATGTCCACGAATTTATGACTTCAGAGAAAATGATTTATTACAAATGGAATATTTCTATGACTTCTCATGCCTATGCAAAATTGAATGTGCACTAATGAATTTTCTAAGTAAATGGCTTATGACAAACGCGACACTATCATGTCTACAAGTTAGGGTGAAAAAGTATATGTAAATTAAGGCTGCCCTTCTCGTTAAATGACTTATTACAAAGGGAACATTTGAATGGCTTATTACAAACGCGACACTATCATGTCTACAAGTTAGGGTGAAAAAGTATATGTAAATTAAGGCTGCCCTTCTCGTTAAATGACTTATTACAAAGGGAACATTTGAATGGCTTATTACAAACGCGACACTATCATGTCTACAAGTTAGGGTGAAAAAGTATATGTAAATTAAGGCTGCCCTTCTCGTTAAATGACTTATTACAAAGGGAACATTTGAATGACTTCTCATTACTATGCGAACTTAAATGCAGTTTAAGGCTGTTCTTCTGAGTAAACGATGCATTACAAACAGAACATTTGAATGGCTTCTCGTTACTATGTAAAAGTAAATGTGCTTTAAGATGCCCCTTCTGAGAAAATGACCTATTACAAACAGAACATGTGAACGGCTTCTCAGTACAATGCGAAAATAAATGTACCTTAAGATTACCTTTCAGAGCAAATGACTTATTACAAAAATCACACTTATGTGATTTCTCGTTAGTATGTGTACGTAAATGTACATTAAGATCGCCCTTCCTAGTAAATGGCCTATTACAAACTGCACATTTGAATGGCTTCACATTACTATGCACACTTAAATGTATTTTCAGGTTATCCTTCCGTGCAAATGATTTATTACAAAGAGTACATATGAATGGCTTCTCATTAATATGCATATTTGAGTGTCTAATAAGACTACTCTGCTGAGTGAATGACTTACTACAAACAGCACATTTGAATGCATCCTTATTAATATCCAAACTTAAGTGTCTACTTTCACTGAACTCCTGAGTAAATGATTTATTGCTAACAAAATATTTTGGAGATTTACTAGTCAAATCATTTATCCCTGTTTGTGAGCACTGATTTGCCAGATATTCTTCCTTCTGGTCTGCCTGAAAATGAAATATAATAACAATTAAATATGTGATACCATAGCACAATTCTAAGTATCTTTCTCTCACAATATATAAGCACGTCTTAAAAGTAAATGACCAGTATTACCCACATAGCATTGAGGTTACTTATATAAAGTTTATTTCTTCGATTTTGATATAAGACTTATCACGTCATTACAATTGTTCACTATCTTCGAAGTTAAGAATAAGGGGCTGCCGGACATTGGCATCTTTTAAAAGAAATCTAAATTTATATTTGCTCTAAACTCGACTTCATTATTATCCAGTGTAAGATATATATACATATATATATATATATATATATATTAATTGGTGTTTCCCGTTTAATGTATCATATTTATATTATTATTATTATTATTATTATCGTATCATTATTGTTATTACCCTATAAAATGTTGTTTGAACATGACATTTATATTGCTACATTTATTGTATCTTTAACTGTTTATAATTAGTATAGTGTACATCTATATTTGTCGAATATTTATTTGTATTTGTGCTGGTTGAGTGGAAGAGAGGGCCTTATGGCCTTAACTCTGCCAGAATAAATAAAGTATTATTATTATTATTATTATTATTATTATTATTAAGTTAGTTTACAAATATAACAAAGAAGTGTCTTCCCCATTATTAATACAGAACGAGCATTTCCTACATTCCATAATATATGAAGAAATGAATTACAAAATTGCAAGAAAAATATTACACTTTACGATATATCATATTATTTTATTATTATACTGAAGTAGTTATGAAAACTTCAGGATCAGTTCATCATGATATATATATATATATATATATATATATATATATATATATAAGAAAAGTAATTAAAAAGTAATAATATGAAATAAATTTTATGTATGCTACCGAAATAAAACTGTTTTTTAAATTGTCTCGAAAATGCAGTTCCAGATAACCCGGGACAAAAATATTTCAAATCAACACTAAATATCACATTAAACATATGTAAAGTATGTAACTTCGACATTAGAATCTAAAATCGATCACGAAATTAACAGAAATATAACAATAGACGAAATGAAGTAATAACAATAATAATAATATAATAATAATAATAATAATAACGATGGTATTAATTTTAATACTGAGACGGTTGGCAGGATAGCTAGAACCACTATTCGCTGAAGAACTATTTTGGTTCAGAAGGGAAAGATCCACGATAATGGCAGCAAAGAACCAACTGGACCAAATAAAACATGCATTGGAAAAGCCCATAGGTAAACTATACATGGCTTTTATCGACTATTCGAAAGCTTTCGATTTGGTCATCCGAGAACTTCTCATAGACAAGCTTGAGGAACTAATTTGCAAATCAAGTACGACCACACTCATATCAAACATCCTGGTAAAGAACTACCTCCAAATAGATGATGGAGTAGGCAAATCAGAGTGGTTATCCCAAACGAACTGTGCACTTCAAGGCAGCCCATTAAGTCCAATCTTGTTTAATGCCCTTACACATGATGTGGCGAAAGAAATAACAGGAGCCAACATGTATATCAACGCCGATGATATGGCTATCGCAACAGAAGACCTAAACTCTCTACAAACAGCGATAGATAAACTAAGCGACTGGACAAAGAAAAAGTCATAAAAATCAATGAAAAGAAGACAGAAATAGTATAATTCAGGAAATGCGGCAGGCTGACCGAAGCGGAAAAAGTTAAATTTAATGGAAAAATCCTCAAGAGAGTCAACAACTCATAATACAGACAACAGCGAAGAGCTTCAGACTTACACATCAGGAGAAGAAGGGTGGCAGTAATAAGGGCCATGAATGAAATCAGGAGCATCAGGCCACGATCAATCAGCACCGCCATGGACCTGTTCAGACTGGAGGTACAACCCGTACTTGTGTATGGACTCGACCTGATATGGGAATACCTCACATATAAACAACTGGAAGATATGGAGAAAGTAAAGTCCAGATACCTCAAGAGACTCTTAGGAGTATCACCCAGTACGAGATCGAGGCTGGTTTATGAACTCGTCAGAGAGACTTTTTTAATAGAAGATCTGCGGACAACACCACTCCTGCCATCTAGTGAGGACTACACTGTACTCTCATAAGACCTACAAAAGAAGAAGAAGGACAGATCGTCGGCATTCTATGCGACCAATGGGATGCAAGACAAACGATGGACAGAATCGAAATGTGAAATACGTCATGTCACTACCAGATTGGCAGTCCATGGCTTCCATCACAAGATATGCTGCAACAAGATATGTCACTACCAGATTGGCAGTCCATGGCTTCCATCACAAGATATGCTGCAACAAGATATATCATGAACCTAATGACAAATGTATATCTGTTTTGCGCTCAGAAAATTGCAAATATACCATATTCCATCCATAGTAATTCTGCCCGAAGGCAGGTCCTTCACTGCAATCATAGCATTTTCATGCTATGCTTGCAGCTTTACTAGGGAATTGTGTAGGTGTGGTAGCTTCCCGTTGCTTTCCACACCGGTGAAGGATGATAATGATAATGATAAGGATGATGGCCATATGATTTCGGGGACCGTTTGGGCCTTAAAGTTTTCCTGACATTTGTCTTACAGGTGAGGAAAAACCCCGATAAAAACCTCACCCAGAAAAACTGCCCCGATCGGGGATTGAATCCGGGCCCGCTGTGTGACAAGGCAGCACGCTACCTGAGACCACAGCGGTGGACATGTACCATATTATAAATTGTAAAAAACTACTTAAATAAATCAGCGCTTATAGCAAAGACAATTAGGCGTTTTACATGTAACATCTGCACGGTTTCTTCGCATTTTTCCTTTATTATTATCATTTTAATAACGTTAACACTGTCAATAATTATAAGAGTATAACAACAATCGATTTTTATAGCGACCGTATTCCACTTTCTAATATTTTGTGCTACTCTTGATTTCATTAAAACATAAGTCTGGCAATATCAAAAAAGTATATATATATATATATATAAGAACAGTTAAGTCTCGTAGACTGCGATGGGCAGGATATGTGGCACGTATAGGGAATGAAAGAGGTGCATGGAAGCTTTTGTAGGAAAACCAGAGGGAAAACGCCCAGTTGGTAGAACAAGAATTAGGTGGGAGAATAACATTAACTATGATTTGAGGGAAGTAGATTATACAGGGAATTATTGGAAAGCATTAGCTCAGGATAGGGATGTATGGAGACCTTATGTCCGCGCGGCCATGAACCTATGGGTTCGATAGTGCCAGTAAGTAAATAAGTAAGTATATATATATATATATATATATATAATATGATTTAAAGGTTATTATAACATAAACATAGTTTGATTTATCAAACATAGCAGTATATACAAAGACAACGCTGGGCAGAATTTAGATATATCCCAATTCAAAGGAAAAATAACTCTGAGTATTTAAATATAATATAATTATCGATATATGCACTGATAATAAAACACTGCAAAAAACCTAATAATCTCCTATCCAAAAATTTTTAGCAGCTATAAAATAATGAGCTATGAACTTAGAAAATAGAGAAAAACCTTAAATTTGCATAAACATCCTACAATAATGGTTTTCAGGATTAATTTCCAATCTCGTAATGTATTTTTTTATATAACTGTCCCATAAAGATTTTATCAGCTCTTGAGATTTGGAAGCATTCATTATTTGAATAAGGTCTAATATATGAAACAATAAACAGATGTAGTCTATACTTCCGACATTATATTATAGTATCTTGAAATTCATAGCAACATAGCAAATTAAAATAATATACCCCAAAAGAACAAGTGGAAATATTCCGATTGAGGGTCTTTCCACTTTTCAGCGGTTGCCCTTTTACCAGCCGGCTGCTGGCCCTTCACATCCACATGTGTCAATCACAGAGGTAGATGATCAACAGCCAGTGTAGGGGTGACATGTGGTTAGCATGTCGAGTCCCCCAGCCGTTATAGCTGGTTCCTCAACCTGGAGCCGCTACTTATTGTAGCTACCCAATTGCCTCACGATGCTGGGTGGGCACCGGTCCCATACTGGCCGAAATACCATGAGAAAATTTCTTCCCCCATGGAGACTCGAACCAGCGCAAGTCCCGTAGCTCTGCGCCAAGGCTTCCTACCTTAACCACTCGGCTACGGCGCGGGACGGTCTGATAAATATGTACAAGGACAGCAAATTGAATTACCTAATTATGTCCAAGCGAGCATTAGAATGATATTGAATGTAAGACACATAATATTCCACTACACTATGTCCAAGCGAGCATTAGTATGATACTGAATGTAAGACACATAATTATGTCCAAGCGAGCATTAGTATGATATTGAATGTAAGACACATAATTATGTCCAAGCGAGCATTAGTATGATATTGAATGTAAGACACATAATATTCCACTACACTATGTCCAAGCGAGCATTAGTATGATATTGAATGTAAGACACATAATTATGTCCAAGCGAGCATTAGTATGATATTGAATGTAAGACACATAATTGTGTCCAAGCGAGCATTAGTATGATATTGAATGTAAGACACATAATTATGTCCGAGCGAGCATTAGTATAATATTGAATGTAAGACACATAATTATGTCCAAGCGAGCATAAGTATGATATTGAATGTAAGACACATAATTATGTCCGAGCGAGCATTAGTATGATATTGAATGTAAGACACATAATTATGTCCAAGCGAGCATTAGTATGATATTGAATGTAAGACACATAATTATGTCCAAGCGAGCATTAGTATGATATTGAATGTAAGACACATAATTATGTCCGAGCGAGCATTAGTATGATATTGAATGTAAGACACATAATTATGTCCGAGCGAGCATTAGTATGATATTGAATGTAAGACACATAATTATGTCCAAGCGAGCATTAGTATGATATTGAATGTAAGACACATAATTATGTCCAAGCGAGCATTAGTATGATATTGAATGTAAGACACATAATTATGTCCAAGCGAGCATTAGTATGATATTGAATGTAAGACACATAATTATGTCCAAGCGAGCATTAGTATGATATTGAATGTAAGACACATAATTATGTCCAAGCGAGCATTAGTAGTATGATATTGAATGTAAGACACATAATTATGTCCGAGCGAGCATTAGTATGATATTGAATGTAAGACACATAATTATGTCCGAGCGAGCATTAGTATGATATTGAATGTAAGACACATAATTATGTCCAAGCGAGCATTAGTATGATATTGAATGTAAGACACATAATTATGTCCAAGCGAGCATTAGTATGATATTGAATGTAAGACACATAATTATGTCCAAGCGAGCATTAGTATGATATTGAATGTAAGACACATAATTATGTCCAAGCGAGCATTAGTATGATATTGAATGTAAGACACATAATTATGTCCAAGCGAGCATTAGTATATGATATTGAATGTAAGACACATAATTATGTCCAAGCGAGCATTAGTATGATATTGAATGTAAGACACATAATTATGTCCAAGCGAGCATTAGTATGATATTGAATGTAAGACACATAATTATGTCCGAGCGAGCATTAGTATGATATTGAATGTAAGACACATAATTATGTCCGAGCGAGCATTAGTATGATATTGAATGTAAGACACATAATTATGTCCGAGCGAGCATTAGTATGATATTGAATGTAAGACACATAATTATGTCCAAGCGAGCATTAGTATGATATTGAATGTAAGACACATAATTATGTCCAAGCGAGCATTAGTATGATATTGAATGTAAGACACATAATTATGTCCAAGCGAGCATTAGTATGATATTGAATGTAAGACACATAATTATGTCCGAGCGAGCATTAGTATGATATTGAATGTAAGACACATAATTATGTCCATGCGAGCATTAGTATGATATTGAATGTAAGACACATAATTATGTCCATGCGAGCATTAGTATGATATCGAATGTAAGACACATAATTATGTCCAAGCGAGCATTAGTATGATATTGAATGTAAGACACATAATTATGTCCGAGCGAGCATTAGTATGATATTGAATGTAAGACACATAATTATGTCCATGCGAGCATTAGTATCATATCGAATGTAAGACACATAATTATGTCCGAGCGAGCATTAGTATGATATTGAATGTAAGGCACATAATTATGTCCAAGCGAGCATTAGTATGATATTGAATGTAAGACACATAATTATGTCCAAGCGAGCATTAGTATGATATTGAATGTAAGACACATAATTATGTCCAAGCGAGCATTAGTATGATATTGAATGTAAGACACATAATTATGTCCAAGCGAGCATTAGTATGATATTGAATGTAAGACACATAATTATGTCCGAGCGAGCATTAGTATGATATTGAATGTAAGACACATAATTATGTCCGAGCGAGCATTAGTATGATATTGAATGTAAGACACATAATTATGTCCGAGCGAGCATTAGTATGATATTGAATGTAAGACACATAATTATGTCCAGCGAGCATTAGTATGATATTGAATGTAAGACACATAATTATGTCCAAGCGAGCATTAGTATGATATTGAATGTAAGACACATAATTATGTCCAAGCGAGCATTAGTATGATATTGAATGTAAGACACATAATTATGTCCAAGCGAGCATTAGTATGATATTGAATGTAAGACACATAATTATGTCCAAGCGAGCATTAGTATGATATTGAATGTAAGAACACATAATTATGTCCGAGCGAGCATTAGTATGATATTGAATGTAAGACACATAATTATGTCCGAGCGAGCATTAGTATGATATTGAATGTAAGACATAATTATGTCCAAGCGAGCATTAGTATGATATTGAATGTAAGACACATAATTATGTCCAAGCGAGCATTAGTATGATATTGAATGTAAGACACATAATTATGTCCAAGCGAGCATTAGTATGATATTGAATGTAAGACACATAATTATGTCCAAGCGAGCATTAGTATGATATTGAATGTAAGACACATAATTATGTCCAAGCGAGCATTAGTATGATATTGAATGTAAAGACACATAATTATGTCCAAGCGAGCATTAGTATGATATTGAATGTAATACACATAATTATGTCCAAGCGAGCATTAGTATGATATTGAATGTAAGACACATAATTATGTCCGAGCGAGCATTAGTATGATATTGAATGTAAGACACACATATTATGTCCGAGCGAGCATTAGTATGATATTGAATGTAAGACACATAATTATGTCCGAGCGAGCATTAGTATGATATTGAATGTAAGACACATAATTATGTCCAAGCGAGCATTAGTATGATATTGAATGTAAGACACATAATTATGTCCAAGCGAGCAATTAGTATGATATTGAATGTAAGACACATAATTATGTCCAAGCGAGCATTAGTATGATATTGAATGTAAGACACATAATTATGTCCAAGCGAGCATTAGTATGATATTGAATGTAAGACACATAATTATGTCCAAGCGAGCATTAGTATGATATTGAATGTAAGACACATAATATGTCCAAGCGAGCATTAGTATATATTGAATGTTAAGACACATAATTATGTCCAAGCGAGCATTAGTATGATATTGAATGTAAGACACATAATTATGTCCAAGCGAGCATTAGTATGATATTGAATGTAAGACACATAATTATGTCCGAGCGAGCATTAGTATGATATTGAATGTAAGACACATAATTATGTCCGAGCGAGCATTAGTATGATATTGAATGTAAGACACATAATTATGTCCATGCGAGCATTAGTATGAGATTGAATGTAAGACACATAATTATGTCCGAGCGAGCATTAGTATGATATTGAATGTAAGACACATAATTATGTCCGAGCGAGCATTAGTATGATATTGAATGTAAGACACATAATATGTCCAGGCGAGCATTAGTATGAATTGAATGTAAGACACATAATTATGTCCGAGCGAGCATTAGTATGATATTGAATGTAAGACACATAATTATGTCCAGCGAGCATTAGTATGATATTGAATGTAAGACACATAATTATGTCCAAGCGAGCATTAGTATGATATTGAATGTAAGACACATAATTATGTCCAAGCGAGCATTAGTATGATATTGAATGTAAGACACATAATTATGTCCAAGCGAGCATTAGTATGATATTGAATGTATAGACACATAATTATGTCCAAGCGAGCATTAGTATGATATTGAATGTAAGACACATAATTATGTCCAAGCGAGCATTAGTATGATATTGAATGTAAGACACATAATTATGTCCAAGCGAGCATTAGTATGATATTGAATATAAGACACATAATTATGTCCGAGCGAGCATTAGTATGATATTGAATGTAAGACACAATAATTATGTCCGAGCGAGCATTAGTATGATATTGAATGTAAGACACATAATTATGTCCAAGCGAGCATTAGTTATGATATTGAATGTAAGAC
This sequence comes from Diploptera punctata, assembly GCA_030220185.1. Classification (NCBI taxonomy): domain Eukaryota; kingdom Metazoa; phylum Arthropoda; class Insecta; order Blattodea; family Blaberidae; genus Diploptera; species Diploptera punctata. Next base: position 118,780 of record JASPKZ010007953.1, on the reverse strand, counting down.
ACATAATTATGTCCAAGCGAGCATTAGTATGATATTGAATGTAAGACCATAATTATGTCCAAGCGAGCATTAGTATGATATTGAATATAAGACACTAATTATGTCCGAGCGAGCATTAGTATGATATTGAATGTAAGACACATAATTATGTCCAAGCGAGCATTAGTATGATATTGAATGTAAGACACATAATTATGTCCAAGCGAGCATTAGTATGATATTGAATATAAGACACATAATTATGTCCGAGCGAGCATTAGTATGATATTGAATGTAAGACACATAATTATGTCCCAAGCGAGCATTAGTATGATATTGAATGTAAGACACATAATTATGTCCAAGCGAGCATTAGTATGATATTGATGTAAGACACATAATTATGTCCGAGCGAGCATTAGTATGATATTGAATGTAAGACACATAATTATGTCCAAGCGAGCATTAGTATGATATTGAATGTAAGACACATAATTATGTCCAAGCGAGCATTAGTATGATATTGAATGTAAGACACATAATTATGTCCGAGCGAGCATTAGTATGATATTGAATGTAAGACACATAATTATGTCCAAGCGAGCATTAGTATGATATTGAATGTCATCATCATCATCATAGTACATTCACGAATTTAGGCCATTTGTTGACCTGTTTCGGCCTCAAGAGAAACACCATCCAGAAGTCTTTTGAGTGGACGTCCTGGTCTTCTTCTTCCTGCAGGTTGATATCTTAACATTAGTTTGGGTATTCTGTGATCTTCCATTCGATGAACATGTTGTATCCATCTTGACTTATAATCAGAAATTTTGTTTTCTAAAGATTCCATGTGTAATTCTTCTAAGATGTCTTCATTTTTTTTGTGATCTAGTAGTGTGTATCCTGCAGTCCTCCGAAGATATCTCATTTCAGCAGATCTAAGTCTCTGTATATCCTTCTGTTTCAACGTCCATACTTCGCTACCATACAAAAGAGTTGGAAGAGCCAGTGTTTTATACACTTTCAGTCTTGAATGCTTTTTGAAGACACATAATTATGTCCAAGCGAGCATTAGTATGATATTGAATGTAAGACACATAATTATGTCCAAGCGAGCATTAGTATGATATTGAATGTAAGACACATAATTATGTCCAAGCGAGCATTAGTATGATATTGAATGTAAGACACATAATTATGTCCAAGCGAGCATTAGTATGATATTGAATGTAAGACACATAATTATGTCCAAGCGAGCATTAGTATGATATTGAATGTAAGACACATAATTATGTCCGAGCGAGCATTAGTATGATATTGAATGTAAGACACATAATTATGTCCAAGCGAGCATTAGTATGATATTGAATGTAAGACACATAATTATGTCCAAGCGAGCATTAGTATGATATTGAATGTAAGACACATAATAGCATTAGTATGATATTGAATGTAAGACACATAATTATGTCCAAGCGAGCATTAGTATGATATTGAATGTAAGACACATAATTATGTCCAAGCGAGCATTAGTATGATATTGAATATAAGACACATAATTATGTCCGAGCGAGCATTAGTATGATATTGAATGTAAGACACATAATTATGTCCAAGCGAGCATTAGTATGATATTGAATGTAAGACACATAATTATGTCCGAGCGAGCATTAGTATGATATTGAATGTAAGACACATAATTATGTCCAAGCGAGCATTAGTATGATATTGAATGTAAGACACATAATTATGTCCGAGCGAGCATTAGTATGATATTGAATGTAAGACACATAATTATGTCCAAGCGAGCATTAGTATGATATTGAATGTAAGACACATAATTATGTCCAAGCGAGCATTAGTATGATATTGAATGTAAGACACATAATTATGTCCGAGCGAGCATTAGTATGATATTGAATGTAAGACACATAATTATGTCCAAGCGAGCATTAGTATGATATTGAATGTAAGACACATAATTATGTCCAAGCGAGCATTAGTATGATATTGAATGTAAGACACATAATTATGTCCAAGCGAGCATTAGTATGATATTGAATGTAAGACACATAATTATGTCCAAGCGAGCATTAGTATGATATTGAATGTAAGACACATAATTATGTCCAAGCGAGCATTAGTATGATATTGAATGTAAGACACATAATTATGTCCAAGCGAGCATTAGTATGATATTGAATGTAAGACACATAATTATGTCCAAGCGAGCATTAGTATGATATTGAATGTAAGACACATAATAGCATTAGTATGATATTGAATGTAAGACACATAATTATGTCCAAGCGAGCATTAGTATGATATTGAATGTAAGACACATAATTATGTCCAAGCGAGCATTAGTATGATATTGAATGTAAGACACATAATTATGTCCAAGCGAGCATTAGTATGATATTGAATGTAAGACACATAATTATGTCCAAGCGAGCATTAGTATGATATTGAATGTAAGACACATAATTATGTCCGAGCGAGCATTAGTATGATATTGAATGTAAGACACATAATTATGTCCGAGCGAGCATTAGTATGATATTGAATGCAAGACACATAATAATGTCCAAGCGAGCATTAGTATGATATTGAATGTAAGACACATAATTATGTCCAAGCGAGCATTAGTATGATATTGAATGTAAGACACATAATTATGTCCAAGCGAGCATTAGAATGATATTGAATGTAAGACACATAATTATGTCCAAGCGAGCATTAGTATGATATTGAATGTAAGACACATAATTATGTCCAAGCGAGCATTAGTATGATATTGAATGTAAGACACATAATTATGTCCAAGCGAGCATTAGTATGATATTGAATGTAAGACACATAATTATGTCCAAGCGAGCATTAGTATGATATTGAATGTAAGACACATAATTATGTCCAAGCGAGCATTAGTATGATATTGAATGTAAGACACATAATAGCATTAGTATGATATTGAATGTAAGACACATAATTATGTCCAAGCGAGCATTAGTATGATATTGAATGTAAGACACATAATTATGTCCAAGCGAGCATTAGTATGATATTGAATGTAAGACACATAATTATGTCCGAGCGAGCATTAGTATGATATTGAATGTAAGACACATAATTATGTCCGAGCGAGCATTAGTATGATATTGAATGTAAGACACATAATTATGTCCGAGCGAGCATTAGTATGATATTGAATGTAAGACACATAATTATGTCCAAGCGAGCATTAGTATGATATTGAATGTAAGACACATAATTATGTCCAAGCGAGCATTAGTATGATATTGAATGTAAGACATAATTATGTCCAAGCGAGCATTAGTATGATATTGAATGTAAGACACATAATTATGTCCAAGCGAGCATTAGTATGATATTGAATGTAAGACACATAATTATGTCCAAGCGAGCATTAGTATGATATTGAATGAATGTAAGAACACATAATTATGTCCGAGCGAGCATTAGTATGATATTGAATGTAAGACACATAATTATGTCCGAGCGAGCATTAGTATGATATTGAATGTAAGACACATAATTATGTCCAAGCGAGCATTAGTATGATATTGAATGTAAGACACATAATTATGTCCAAGCGAGCATTAGTATGATATGAATGTAAGACACATAATTATGTCCAAGCGAGCATTAGTATGATATTGAATGTAAGACACATAATTATGTCCAAGCGAGCATTAGTATGATATTGAATGTAAGACACATAATTATGTCCAAGCGAGCATTAGTATGATATTGAATGTAAGACAAATAATTATGTCCAAGCGAGCATTAGTATGATATTGAATGTAAGACACATAATTATGTCCAAGCGAGCATTAGTATGATATTGAATGTAAGACACATAATTATGTCCGAGCGAGCATTAGTATGATATTGAATGTAAGACACATAATTATGTCCGAGCGAGCATTAGTATGATATTGAATGTAAGACACATAATTATGTCCAAGCGAGCATTAGTATGATATTGAATGTAAGACACATAATTATGTCCAAGCGAGCATTAGTATGATATTGAATGTAAGACACATAATTATGTCCAAGCGAGCATTAGTATGATATTGAATGTAAGACACATAATTATGTCCGAGCGAGCATTAGTATGATATTGAATGTAAGACACATAATTATGTCCGAGCGAGCATTAGTATGATATTGAATGTAAGACACATAATTATGTCCGAGCGAGCATTAGTATGATATTGAATGTAAGACACATAATTATGTCCAAGCGAGCATTAGTATGATATTGAATGTAAGACACATAATTATGTCCAAGCGAGCATTAGTATGATATTGAATGTAAGATACATAATTATGTCCAAGCGAGCATTAGTATGATATTGAATGTAAGACACACTAATTATGTCCAAGCGAGCATTAGTATGATATTGAATGTAAGACACATAATTATGTCCAAGCGAGCATTAGTATGATATTGAATGTAAGACACATAATTATGTCCGAGCGAGCATTAGTATGATATTGAATGTAAGACACATAATTATGTCCAAGCGAGCATTAGTATGATATTGAATGTAAGACACATAATTATGTCCAAGCGAGCATTAGTATGATATTGAATGTAAGACACATAATTATGTCCAAGCGAGCATTAGTATGATATTGAATGTAAGACACATAATTATGTCCGAGCGAGCATTAGTATGATATTGAATGTAAGACACATAATTATGTCCAAGCGAGCATTAGTATGATATTGAATGTAAGACACATAATTATGTCCAAGCGAGCATTAGTATGATATTGAATGTAAGACACATAATTATGTCCGAGCGAGCATTAGTATGATATTGAATGTAAGACACATAATTATGTCCGAGCGAGCATTAGTATGATATTGAATGTAAGACACATAATTATGTCCAAGCGAGACATTAGTATGATATTGAATGTAAGACACATAATTATGTCCAAGCGAGCATTAGTATGATATTGAATGTAAGACACATAATTATGTCCAAGCGAGCAGCATTAGTATGATATTGAATGTAAGACACATAATTATGTCCAAGCGAGCATTAGTATGATATTGAATGTAAGACACATAATTATGTCCGAGCGAGCATTAGTATGATATTGAATGTAAGACACATAATTATGTCCAAGCGAGCATTAGTATGATATTGAATGTAAGACACATAATTATGTCCAAGCGAGCATTAGTATGATATTGAATGTAAGACACATAATTATGTCCAAGCAGAGCATTAGTATGATATTGAATGTAAGACACATAATTATGTCCGAGCGAGCATTAGTATGATATTGAATGTAAGACACATAATTATGTCCGAGCGAGCATTAGTATGATATTGAATGTAAGACACATAATTATGTCCAAGCGAGCATTAGTATGATATTGAATGTAAGACACATAATTATGTCCAAGCGAGCATTAGTATGATATTGAATGTAAGACACATAATTATGTCCGAGCGAGCATTAGTATGATATTGAATGTAAGACACATAATTATGTCCAAGCGAGCATTAGTATGATATTGAATGTAAGACACATAATTATGTCCAAGCGAGCATTAGTATGATATTGAATGTAAGACAACTTTATTATGTCCGAGCGAGCATTAGTATGATATTGAATGTAAGACACATAATTATGTCCGAGCGAGCATTAGTATGATATTGAATGTAAGACACATAATTATGTCCAAGCGAGCATTAGTATGATATTGAATGTAAGACACATAATTATGTCCAAGCGAGCATTAGTATGATATTGAATGTAAGACACATAATTATGTCCAAGCGAGCATTAGTATGATATTGAATGTAAGACACATAATTATGTCCGAGCGAGCATTAGTATGATATTGAATGTAAGACACATAATTATGTCCGAGCGAGCATTAGTATGATATTGAATGTAAGACACATAATTATGTCCAAGCGAGCATTAGTATGATATTGAATGTAAGACACATAATTATGTCCAAGCGAGCATTAGTATGATATTGAATGTAAGACACATAATTATGTCCAAGCGAGCATTAGTATGATATTGAATGTAAGACACATAATTATGTCCAAGCGAGCATAGTATGTTATTGAATGTAAGACACATAATATTCCACTACACTGGTATGTTTATACCACAATATTAAAAAAAATTAAAGTAAGGAAAAAACAAGAATGTAATCTCACGCTTACTTGCAATTATATCAATTGCACATTATTACAAATTTTCATTTTGATTTCCTATAAGTATTTAAGTTCACAATGTAGAGCCTTCTCATAAGCTAATACTTCAATGGTTTACCTGTTGATTCTGGGATACAGAGCTTGGAGAGCTCAGGGTACTGCCAATTTGTATTCAATATATTTATATGGGTCCACCGCTGTGGTCTCGAGGTAGCGTGCTGCCTTGTCACGCAGCGGGCCTGGGTTCGATCCCCGGTCGGGACAGTTTTTCTGGGTGAGGTTTTTATCGGGGTTTTTCCTCACCTGTAAGACAAATGTCAGGAAAACTTTGAGGCCCAAACGGTCCCCGAAATCATATGGCCATCATCATCATCATCCTTATCATTATCATCATCATCCTTCACCGGTGTGGAAAGCAATGGGAAGCTACCACACCTGCAATTCCCTAGTAAAGCTGCAAGCATAGCATGAAAATGCTATGATTGCAGTGAAGGACCTGCCTTCGGGCAGAATTACTATGGATGGATATTTATATGGGTCAAAAAGTTATAAAAAAAAGCAATACAGTAATAAAATCAACTAAACATATTTCATCGTGGTAAGTAAGAGTCAAGAATATTAAAAGCCTAACACTGAATCAATGGCAATGTGGTAAGCAGATGTGAGAAACATCATCATCATCATCATCATCATCACTCCAGGGATTAGGCAATTGCCCGTTCCGACTTCATATTGCATCAGCCCAACGTCTTCTAGGTCTTCCAACATCACGCCTTCCTCTTGCTTGATATTTCCTGGCTAACAATGGATATCTCTCCTTACTCATTCCATCCATGTGATCAATCCATTTCTGTCTGTAATTCGTGACTTTATCCAATAAAGGCTGTACTTTCAATTCTTCTCTTATATCCTCATTTCTTATTCTATCAAGTCTTGTACATCCTTTTACTTGTCTTAGGAATCGCATCTCTGCCGTCTGTATTCTATCCTTCTGTCTTTTCACTGGAGCCCAAGTTTCACATCCATACAATATTGTGGGAACTGCCATAACAATGTGAGAAACATAAAACCCAAAACCAAACACGATTAATTATTAAAGCAGGAGAAAATCCTTACTTCTCAAAGAATTTTAATAAATGCTGGTTTTTTTGTTTTGTTACACTTGTACTACATTTAATATCAATGTTTTGAATGTTCATCTTCATGTGATATTTTAGAAATCAGACAGACACAGGACAAGTACATAAATATATACAATAAAAATAATTTCCAACAAGAAATGTCAACACAAACATCTGATGCTCCAGTTATGACAGCGCAGAGGTTACCATCTACATTATTTGAAGTTAGCAGCATTATCATTATGTACACAATGTATGTCGGCACATGACTGAATACAACACATCCTCCACAAATATTATGATACAGTTCATCAATACTGACGAGATACATGTCTCTCGAATCCACTGTTCTGGAGAAGAGAGAAAACTCTGTGTTGGGTGCATCATGAATTCACAAGTACACATACGACAACCTACAGTCAAATGTATAACTTGAAAACAATGTAATGGTAAATATGTCATCATCATCCTGCCAGGTATTAGTCCTAGAAGAACTGTTACGGCCTGAGAAAGCGGTTTTCATGCCATCTTTTCATAGGTCGACCAAGTGACCGTTTCCCATTTGGACAGTAGTTCATTATTGCCTTGGGGATCCTGGATCTAGCCATTCTTGAGACATGTTCCTTCCAGTTTAGCTGATATCTGGAGATGTAGTCCAGTATTGGTGACACATTAAGTTCTTGAAGGATTTCTACATTTTTCTTTCGATCCCATTTGGTGTAGCCAGCTGTTCGGCACATAAATTTCATCTCACAAGCTGTTAGTCTGCTTTCATCTCTCATCCTTATAGTCTGGTAAATATGTAAAAAGTTAATTTTCTGTGATCCTGACGAATTTTATATCTTAATAAAATTAAATATCAATCACTACAGCAACATGACGTTTAGACACATCCTGTTAAAGCAGTATGCATGATGAAGTACAATGGCATTTGGAATTCAGCAATTTTACCCTCAGAACAATTGATTGCAAGTAGAAGGATAACACTATATCAAAATAAAGTGAAAGTTTAAAAAATAATCCTGTCAGAAGTTAATCCAAAACTTAGCATTAAATGAGTTATGGATTTAATAGAGTTTGTAAATGAACTTAAAAAACAAAGAGATAACAGAAAAATTAAGATTAACAATAGGGAAGATGCTAAGAGGAAGGGCAGCCTCTAATTGCTTACATTCTAAGACTTAGAGGAACCAACCTGCACATCTTACTAGTGTCCAATCCCACCTTCACGTGGTGCAGCTGTTAGTAACCATATAACTTATACATAAAACTTATGTGGTGAATGGACGGGATGGGCTACTCACCAATTGCACTGGTCAGCATGGTGAGATATTAACCGATATGGTATTATTCCACTTCCATACCATATCTCTTTTTTATTTTTCCTATCCAGTCTCTCTGGACTGAACACTTGTTGTTTTCCGACCCCGATGGTATTAGAGTATTCGAGGCCAAGAGGATCATTTCGTCTTATCTTTTCTGTCAAATTCTTCCTAAAGGGCAGATCAGGCTCTTAGCTGTAGTGAAAGCAACTGATCTAAGGATGGACACCTGAAAAAATTCCTGGTCCTCCAGGTTGGGGGTTGATGCGGTAGGCCAGTTCCCTCCCATCAGAAAAAAATTGCAATGCTAAAAAACCTAATAGAGATAAGCTGGTCATTGTACAGATATGTCCAACGAATGGAAGAGGATCGACTACCAAAATCTGTTTTGGAATGGAAACCTGAGGGAAGACGAAGCAGAGGAAGGCCTAAAACCTCCTGGAGTCAGGGAATATGTTTATATGAAGGAGAAACATGTACAACCAGGAGATTGAATGGACCGACAAAACTGGCTATTAGGAATCGGACGATGTCAAAGACATTAATCAACCGATGATCTATCTATCAAAATAAAGATCACTGAACTTCTTTTGTACACAAATGGAAGAAAATGTTTTCAGTGCAAAATTAGGATGAGCACTAAAATGAATTAACACAGTAATTTTAGACGATATAAACACAACTACGGAATAACGGTGTACAAAAATAAGAGCTAAGAATCTGGGGAAAATCCTTCAATTGAAAAGTTCTCAGTGAATGGAACTGTATTAGAGCTGGGAATTTGTTAATATTAACAATTCAGACTCTTGGCATAAAAGTGAAATGAAAACTATCAGCAAAATTTATGTCAATGTTCTATTCAATATGCAACATTGCACCACTACAATTACAATTTTATGGTATAATGAAATATTACTACAGGTATGTATGTATTTTCTATATAAAATATAATTTGTAATTTTAGGACAATTTTCATTTTATCTCATTTGATTAAGCTAAGGTTAAACCGAACAACATAGAGTGTATTCACATTTCATAACTAGAGCGAGGATTATTATGAAATTTCATGTTTTAAACTATTAGTCAGAGAGCACTGAGACAAAGTATCTTTACATTTTATGATCTGTAGAATCAAATAAGACCTTCATATTTTTTTCATATTTCATAATATTTTGGCAAAATGTTCATATTTTGACAAAACGTTCACATTTTGGTAAAAATGTAATATTCCATCATATTTTTAAATTTTCAATTTTCCAAAAAAAAATGTTTAATAATTGGTTAAAAACATTTTTGAAGTGATTTAGTTTTGAAGTTGTTTGACAATATAATATAATATGTAAGACAGCCCATCCAGAACAAGATAAATAGTTTTGGTAAAAGATAATAATTGAATAAGGAGACATTGAATAACCAAGTGGAGCCTTTTGCCAGGACAAGAACAGGGATTTCCTTATCTGTGACAAGAACATGAATAAGTAGAATAATGTTTGAATCTATCTTTATCTATCTCTATCAGGTAGCAACCTCTACCTAAGGACAGTCCTTATTTTGTGAATGGATTACAGTATTTAAATGTAGGGAAGACTGTTGCTGCTAAACTTGCTGTGCTGAGAAATAAGATCTTGCTCCACAGTATATGAAATTAGTATAAAGTTCTTGTAGGTAAGGCCAATATTATTCTCACTAACATCGAACTATGAAATATAGCACGGTACATGTTTTCTCCCCTAACATCATATAGTGTGGAGCGTACGTTCTGATCGTATAAAACAATTCTGACGGATGGGAATTTAAAAAATGTATAATATGTAGACAAAGCTCTTAACTGTGTATTGCGAACAGAATTGATACTTGGATTGTTCAAAGCATAAGTGGACCAAGACTAGATACTCTGCTCAGCCAATTTCATGAAAAACTAATGTTAAAATAATTCTAACTGCATTTCACCATGTTTATACGTGTAATTTATAGGACTAAAAATCATTTTATTTGCAAAGATAAATTTTAAAATACCCCCTATAATTATTTGTGGATCAATTCATTTCAACATCTTGTTTTTCCAAATATGACATACTGGACTTGGTCTACTTGTGCTCCTATTCATCTAATTTAATATTATTGTGATATTTACATATATTGGAGTTCAATATCTTTATGCAAGGTAAATAGCAATCATCCTAACTGGTATTAATATATTGCTATATTCGATGGAAACATGTTTGTTTCAGTTACTATGCTTTGTTTTTTTATTATGTTTGGTTTTCGTAATTAAATATCATTGGATAAATGAATTTATCGTGTTTTATATATCTGTATAATCTACCAGTATTAATTTATTAAAGTAAAGTATCATACCACAGGCTTGGGAGGCCCTTGGGGTAGATGGATGTTGAGACTTACGCATTTCTAGACAATCGCCAAGGGATATCCACTGGGTTCTCAGTCCTGCATGACAGCCACCTTAGTCCCAGAACATGCGTCTAATAATAATTCCATGGCACGACAGGCCTAGAAGGCCCTTAGCCTACCAGCCTGCTGCTGGCCTCACAGCCACATGTATCAATCACAGAGGTAGATGATAATCTAGTCAGTGTAGGGGTGACATGTGGTCAGCATGTCGAGTCCCCCAGCCATTATAGCTGGTTTTCTCAAACTGGATCCGCTACTTATTGTAGCTAACAAATGCCTCACAACGCTGCGTGAGCACCGGTCGCATACTGTCCGAAATAGAACATGCGTCTGGTATTAATTTAATTAAGAGCCAAGTAGAACCTAGGACTATAATGCTGCCAGAAGGTTTGGTTCAGCTAAAAATCCTGACCCCACTGAGACTCAAACCCATGACCTTCCAGCTTGTTAGCATGATTCCTCAAACAACTACACTACAACATGACCCATTAAAATTGCTTCAAATCATGAACATATTTTATATTGAGTCAGAATTAATGAAAATGGAAATACAGTGAAATTCTTGATTTCTTGTGCTAAGGAAAGATTTTGTTGTCACGTTTATGTGCCGGTATGTATACCCATAAATTATACAGGGCTTGTCTATATAAATATATGTAAAAAGTTAAAAAAAAATAGTAGCTTCATAATATTTTTGTATCATAATTTTCATATTTTTCATATTTTGTTATTATGATTTCATATTTTGGTACAATTTTCTTCATACAATACCCCGCTCTATTCATAATACTTCACAAAAGAGTCCACTGAATTCCCATTATAACAATAACCTTAGTATAAACATCTCTCAGGGTAAAAACATATATTGAAATATCGAGGTGTGATTTTATGGTGTAATGAAACAAGAGATATATTAGATCAACTTGTACTATTGCCCATGCCCTCTGTGAACCATCAAATTCATGAGGGGAACTTCTGATCCCACATTCCCAAGGCCTTCGGGGACTGGTTACAGTCCCGATCGGGCAAACTGAATCCATTTCTTAACACAAAACAATATAATCTAGGTGTAGATGAATTAAATTTTAAATTATAAATCCCAGAGATTTTACTCCGTTTTACCTGATGCAAAATTATTTTATGCAATAGATTGCTAGCTACATGCTAAGATATTTAACATTTTTATTAAGACAATCGTACATTAAGTAATATAAATCTGACAGCAAAGTCACAGCTTGACTATTACTGACAAACATCACAATTTATAATAATATAACTTAAGATATACAGCCGATGCATACACTGAATTATAAAGGCATCTTGGCAAATAATTCAGTAGAGCACATCCTGCTTATTTAAAGCAATGACCTGGAAAACCTTATGAGACACATGTCTCAGCAATGTACAGAACCAATAAAACACTCTGTAAACACATGTGAAAAAAATTAGGCTTACAATTAAACTTTCATCAACAGAGGAAAATACAAAGAAATATTTTTCTATATTAGCAGCTAATTTTGCTTCAAAATAATGCTAATATCCTTCACAAGAGCATTAAAGCATTTTAGAGGCATACCTTGTTAACAGAGATATATATTATGATGTTCAGTAGTGGAGAATAAAACAGGGGAATGGGTACTTCTTCTAGGGAAACACAAAGGAAATGGACTTCAACAATTATTGAAGGGAGATGAATTATATTGGAAATATTTACAAATTACAAATGGTATAGGAATGCATGGTCTATACACCTGTGAAACTTTACTCTATACACCTGTGAAACTTTACTCTATACACCTGTGAAACTTTACTCTATACACCTGTGAAACTTTACTCTATACACCTGTCAAACTTTACTCTATACACCTGTCAAACTTTACTCTGAGTAATGAATATAAGAAACTTGTTAACACATTGCTGTCCAACAGTTGTGCATAGTACTCATCCCTCTTAGAATGAACATTTCTTTTCAATTTTACACCACAAGAACACAATATTGTATATAAATCAATGGCTTATCTACATTGCGATGGGAAATCCATTATCACCATTCTTAGCAGACATGTTTATGGGGAATTTTGAATGTCATGTAACCAAAGCACATCCTTTGATGTTTAAATTTTGGAGAAGATACGTAGATGATATCATAGCAATAGTAAAAGAGAAACAATTAGAAGATGCCATTAAACTGTTAAATATTCAAAATAAAACAATCAAATTTACAATGGAAATAGAAAATTATCATGAAATACCATATTTAGACCTTAAATTGATTAGGAATGAAGAAAAAAAAGAAAATAGAATTTGGAATCTACAGAAAAGAAACTCACATCGACAATTATATAAAAGCTACTGGATTTAACCATTTTTCACACAAACAGGCAGTATTTAATAGTTTAACACACAGACTTGTGAATGTCCCCATGAGCAAAGAAAATTACAATAAAGAGAAAGAACACATCATACAAATTGCTAAGGATAATGGTTTTCAAAAGAAAATGATACACAAGAAAATAAATAAATTCAAAGAACAAAAAGTCATCAATGAAAGTACTCTTCAGACAGATAAAAATATAGGCAAAAAATTCAAGAAGTTCACATACCATCCTTTCGTATTTGACAAGTTTCAAAAAATTTTCAACAAATTCAACATTAAATTAGCATCAAAAAATGATTACAGCTTAGGTAATTTAATAAAAACCAACAAAAATGAAAAGATTGAAGACTGCAAAAAATCGGGAATTTATCAAATTAATTGTAAAGATTGTGAAAAGATATACATAGGAAAAACAAAAAGGAATCTAAATACAAGATTAAAAGAACACCTCAGAAATGTTAAAAATGGAGAAACCGAAAAATCTGCAATAGCTGCACATGCCTGGTCAGAAAAACATAGAATAGAAACCAAAACAAAATTACTTAAACAATTGGAAAAACCGAAGGAACTCACAATTTGGGAAAAAATTTACATATGCAAGAATGAAAATACAACTATGAATTTTGAAATACCCGGTTATAAAGAAAGAGGACTGATTTGGAAATTCTTCGGTCGGCCACCAGATGGCGCGGAGGTCAGTCTGCAGGATAGAAGGCCATTGGACGTCAGTTGTGAACGTGACGCAGCATTGACAATGTCACAAATTATGTGAAGAAACCCAGGGTCTGCTATGAATTATGAAGTATGAGGTGAGTGAAATAATAAAAAATAAACAATATTAAAAAACCTCATAGTGTTATTTCCTATCTACATAACTTAATGCAATATTAATTACCTAATACTTCATTAATGTATTCATCAGAACTTCTAGTAGAACATGAGGGTGTGACAGCATTTGAAACATTCTCCCTTTATGTAAAGGCAAAGAGCAAAAGGAGCATACAGTAAGTTTCCATTAAGTTCATTATCAACATGGCAGGATTTGAAAGGATATTTGTTATATCAAGTCAAAATTTTCAATATAATCTATGTTTTCTAATGTCAGATTACAGTTTTTCTGTTGGGTCTTAACTTTCCATGAAAATATGTTTTCTTCTTTCTCATCACGTGATCCTAATTTCATGGTTGGCCAATTAGAGGTGGTTTTATGGAAAAAGTTTTGTACAAAATTTAGTTGTTATGGTTTTCAAATTTATAAACACTAAAATCGTTAAAGAGAGCATAATTTAGAAACCACATCACAACTTTGTGGCTCCATTTCACTGTTTTTTTTTGAGTTTATTTCCTGTTTTGCATATGATTTCAGATGTCCTCTATTACTTCTAATTGTTCCAAAAAAAAACTCTCGAGTTTTGAGCAAATGTTTAGCTAGTGATCCACTTTAAAATAACTGTCTTGGTAGAAATGGTGCAACATATCCAGATTCAGCTCCAAAACAGAATATACTGTTCCTTCTAATTTTTAACAATTTAAGGGATACAAATTATACAAGGGATGATTGGAAAATATTAGCTCAGGTTACGGTTGTATGGGGAGCAAATGACCATGTGGCCATGAACATCCGAGTTTGATAGTACCAATGAGTTATTTATTTAGTTGTATGCAATTCAAAGCCATATTTTAACAAATAAAAATACATCAATTTATATAAATAATTAATAAAGTTTATAGATTTGAATCGAGGAAGAGAACATGGAAATGCATGAAAATTCAGTAATTGGTTAAAATATTGACTAACAAACTACTTTCTTCTGTCATTTTGGAAATTTTAGTGGAAAGAGAGGGGAACAAAGACAAGTAGAAAGGTATTGTGGAGTGAGAAAAAACAAAATTTCATACGTGTTTCAAAAGTGAAAGGACAGAAAAAAACTGTGATATGCAAATTTTAACATTTTGTCTCGGGTTTTTAATCTCATATGCCATTATCCCTAACTTGATTAACCTGAATCGGAATATGAACTTAGTTTGTCTCCATCATGTACCAATAAATCACAGTATAACAAATAGCATAATATACATTTTTATACTTGGTTCTATCAAATTGTGTTATGTTATTAAATATTGTTAATAAATCTTCAGAATTAACTAAAATTTCACTCCTGTTCTAAATAATCACTTAAATATGAACATTAGCCCAAATTTTTTACACGCTGCTTTCAAATGAACACTTTTTAGAGTTCCTATACTATGCAAAGAATTTGGTATGGCAACCAAGAATTGTCATCTATCATATTCACATTCCACTTTCCCTGGTAAAAACTTTCAATCTCATTTATATCTTGGTGAAATCTTTCACCCTGCTTCTTGCTGCCACAGTAAAGATTTCCTGAGAAAAAGTCCAAATGAGAGTGTAGGAAACTCCAGAATCATGTACAGCAGTGAATTAAACCGGAAGTCTCTACGGCTGCTCAGTTAATACTATTCATTTAAACACGAAGATCTCCATAGTATGTATACCATAAATCTAGAACAGGACTTACTTGCATGGAGTAGGAAGACGATAATTGATATACTTATGCCTTCATAACCCATACATTTAATCTTCTGAATCCAAGAACCACAAACCAAGAATTACAAAAGACTGTAGTAACCACTAGTCCATTGGATTAGATACTTCTTTTCTCTATTTTAGTACCAATTTACATAATTATAATATTTTAGAAATCTAGCATTGTTTGTGGATTCCATACGCTTTCTTACTACAATCTGTAATTTCAAACTTTTGTAGAACATGTTCAAAAGAATTATTTCCTCTTTGTTTGAGAATTTTATATGATTCTAAGCTTGTTACCTCATGGAGTATTTTAATCTGGTAGTGAAATGCTACTGAGTGATGGCAATGACTAAGTATCACACAGGGTGCTGTTTGCTGGAACCAGTTGAGGCTTCTTGACAGCCAAATTCCCTAGTGATTATCGCTACACGGTTTTTTCTCAATTTAGCACTATTTGTAGGTGTACATGTTATTCGTAAGAAAAAGTGTTATGAGAGGAGGTGTCTCCACCCTAGAGCAGGGCATTGTGTGTATTGACTATAAGAGCTACCTGATCACTCTGATCTAAAGGCAGCTTTCTAGGTCAATGCTCTTCCCCTGAGCTATCTGATCACTCCAATCAAAACGTGGCTTTCTAGGTCAATGCTCTTCCCCTGAGCTATCTGATCACTCCAATCAAAACGTGGCTTTCTAGGTCAATGCTCTTCCACTTAGCTACCTGATCACTCCACTCAAAACGCAGCTTTCTAGGTCAATGCTCTTCCACTTAGCTACCTGATCACTCCAATCAAAACACGGCTTTCTAGGTCAATGCTCTTCCACTTAGCTACCTGATCACTCCACTCAAAACGCAGCTTTCTAAGTCAATGCTCTTCCCCTTAGCTACCTGATCACTCCAATCAAAATGCGGCTTTCTAGGTCAATGCTATTCCCCTGAGTAACCTGATCACTCCGAACTAAATGCGGCTTTCTAGACTAAGGCTCTTCCCCTGAGCTACCTGATCACTCCAATCTAAAGGCAGCATTGTAGTCCAATGCCCTTCCCCTGAGCATGGCCTAGAAAGCCAAGATCCTGGACTAAACCCCAGTCTGAGCGTATAATTGTTCTCTTCAAAAATAAATTAATGTTAATTCTTCAGTTTATATAATCATAGTTTCCTACTGTACTATATAAAAGAGTTGACACATCCCACACAATAAAAGAGGATGTACAAATGTTTACACTTGTGTTTCACATAGGAGCACATATCTATAATAAACAATATATAAGTATTGGATTAAAATGTTCAAAAATCTTGTTTATTAATCAGATATCTTAGCAGTCTTGCGGTACAGTAGCTGCAATGGAGCCTCATTTTCAGGTGAATGATCTGTATTTCAAGTGCCCTTGCATTAAATGAATAACATTTTCATCCTACAGCTTTCTTATTTTTAGTGTGTAGATACACGCTTTAGTAACAACATTTAATTTCTCCACATACTACACATAATTTACAACTGCCTTATGTCACGCATGGTAAAATTCCTGACCAGCATGTTTGAGATAGAGATTGGCAACTTTCATGAGGGAGTCATCGTCTTCAAACCTTCTTCCATGAAGAGATTAATTCAGTTTACCAAACAGATGACAGTCGCTCGGATCCAAGTCAGGACTATAAAGAGGTGTTTCAATGCTGTCCATCCAAGTTTCCTGATAACTTTCATGGTTTGGTGACCGACGTGTGTCCTTGCACAACATTATGCTCCTCCTGATATGGATGAAAACGATGCAGTCGAGCTCAAAGTTTCTTCAGAGTTGCCACATACAAGTCAGATGTAATGGAGGTTCCATGTTGCCTTATGTTCATAAGCAATAGTTCTTCAGAATCGAAAAACACAGTAGCCATTCATTTTTTAGCTGAAGGTGCCGGTTTCAATTTTTTTTTTTGGTGCATTTGCATGATGCCACTTTATTGATTGTCTCTTCATTTCTGGTGACAAATAATGGAGTCATGTTTCATCACCTGTCACAATTGTTGTAAGAAAGTCATCTCCACCATTCCTGTACTGTTCCAAAAGTTCACTGTACTCTGTTTCCTGTGTTTCTTTGTGAGCCTCTGTCAACATCCTTGGAACCCACCTGCAAGAACCTTTTTTCAACCTCAACACTTTCAATCTTCTGCAAACACTTGCTTCTCCTAATCCAACATAGCATCACAATTCTTTCACTGTGATGCATCTGTCAGCCAAAACCATGCCGTTAACTCTCTGCACATTATCAGGAGTTTGTGCAGTAAGGGGTCTGCTGCAGTGAGGATTATCCCGAATACTGGCATTGCCCTCCTTCAATACACAGTCTGCTAGCCCATACATAGCATTTCCATACAAATTAATAAATTAAAAAATTATACAAAAGGAAATAAACAAGTTCAAAGAGGAACATTTATTAATCAAAGCACTCTTGTGGAACAAAATGTAAAATTCATGAAATTCACATCTCATCCATTTGAAGCACCATAAGTTTCGTACAATTTTTAAAAATTTCATCTTAAGATTGGCATTGAAAAATGACTATAGCATCAGTAGATTAATTAGAATTAACAAAAATGAGAAAATAGTAGAATAAAACAAATCACAGATTTACCAGATTAAATGAAAAGAATATGAGAAAGTCTGCAAACAAAAACTAAGAGAAATTTTAAAACCTGAGTGAAAGAACATCTCAGGAACATCAAGAAAAGGGAAGTAGAAAAATATGGAGTGGCTACCCATGCATGGTCCGAAAAACATCTTATCTAAAAGAAGACTAAATTATTAAAATGAACAGAAAAACCAAATTAATTCTTTGTTTGGGAAATAATTTACATTCCAAAAATGGAAATGAGAAATGAATGAACTTTCAAATTCCCGGGAACAGACCTGATTTCAAGGGTTTCACTCTACCAACAGAGGGAGCGAAAGGCAGCTCTTCAAGACAACAGAACAATGATCACGAAATTACTGAAAATGGAAATGAAGTGTTAAGTTCAAAAACTAGTTTAATAAAATAATAAAAAAGAAGAAGAATATGAGGTGAGTGACAAAAATTGTAACCTTAATATCTTCCTTGTTCTAATTCGAAGGTATATAATTAGTTTGAAGACTTAGATTTATTCAATAGTTTCTCCTAGAGCGATATTTCATTTTTGCTTCAGTTTAACTCCTATGTTTAATAGTATGATTTTGGTGGTTAATGAATTTAATTTTATATTACTTAATTGATTACTATATGATGAATTTGGTTCCGAAAATTGCTGCCAATCGAGCAGTCTACATGTATTGTGTCACCAAATTTGCTTCAAAACAAATTAAACACATTCTGATAGTGCAAAAAGAGATAAGCATAAACATTAATTCTTAATAACTGTATTAGAAGAAGCTACAAAAATATATTGGTATTACATTCCACACAGTTCCACAGCGTTTAAATGTTAATATTAACGTAACATGCTTACTTTCTTCTCATTATTATAACCATCAACCACTTTTCATGCTTCCTGGGAGTCATCTCTTAACAAATATACAATGTATTGTTGTAAGCAGAGCCTAGAGTTTGTATTCTAAGAGGCACTGAGCACACAATGAGAAAAAATAATTTATGAAGAGTTGTTTACTCTCATTGAAAAATTTTAGGGCATTTTTTATTAATATCAAATCTTTGAACTATTGAACATACAAAAACTCTACTGAAGCAGAATTCTAAAATAGTCAAGGATAAAGAGACCACTCTGAATTCATATCATGATCGTAGGACTGATTCCAGGATAAGGTTCACTCTCAGCTAATAAGCCTTGTGATTTTGGGGGCAGCTCTGTGGAGCAAGCGGTTAGATGCTCGCCTCTCATCACTAGGATCCCAAGATCAAGTCTCTGCTATACTCCATGTGAGCTACAGGATGAACAAAATGGAGTTTGGGCTGGTTTTTCTCGGGGTTTTCTCAAGTTTTCCCCTGCCAAAATTTAATTTCACCATTTCTCCATATTAATCTCATCCATTTCATTTCATTTCATTTGTTCATTAGTCCCTATGGTGGTGTGTCAGGCATGGTCAGCTGGCATGCTTGTCGTTCACAGTCCTCTATATATATATATATATATATGGGCTTCATCTCATTCCATCCCTCAACCCGACCCTGAGTTGGACACGAGTTGAGGGTATTTATTTTATTTTATATTTGTGATTTTGAATGTATCAATAATATCATTACCTCAAGTTTTGTATCTTGAAAAGCAAGCGGGTCACCAGCTGGATAAGTCGCACTTTTAACATCAGCACTGCTAAATGGATCACATTCTTCTTTTTTTATTTCCATGTGCATCTCCTGTAAAATACAAATTTCGTCAGTATCATCAAGATATCTAATGATGAAAGTTATTTCTCCTTCGTCTAGTTAATCTCTCACCTAACAGTTACAATTTACATGTCACGTGACACCTAGACCTTAAAGTGGGCTCGATTTGTTGGGAGAAAGATTTTTAAATACTGGATCACACACATACTTTTTTAACCACAAAATGGCAAGGTTGGTCTCACTGAATAAGTTATCAGCTAATATCAAATATTTTTCCACGAAAAAAACAACAAAACATGAGACACACCATTCATAAACACATATATATTAGATATGCAAATATGATAATGATTCTAATGGCCAGATGATTTTGTGGACAATATGGACCTTATAGCTTACAATATAAAACTTACAGGTCAGCAAAAACTAAAAAATACCATCATCCTGAAAACTTGCTAATATTGACACTTAGCTAAATAAATGTTTGAACAATAACTTACTTCCGGTCCCATTCCAAATGGTGATAGATGGCCTTCTTGTTTAATATCAAAATGGCTATTCATTATAATCAGAGATCCTGCAACTGTTAATTACAACATTAAAAACAATAACTTCATGCCATGGGAAATTTAAAAAAATAACTAAGATAAATAAAGAATAATCTTTGAAAAAGCTAACGAATTAAATACTGTATCTAGCAATACAACATTACATTCCCAAATTTCAGTAATTATGAGAAAGTGAGCAGTTAATGCTATAAGTCTAGAATAATAATTGCCCATTTTAATGCACTCATTTTCCAACTTCCATCAATTATAACAAAATTTAAATTAACCTAATTACACTTGATTAAATTTTACTACATAAAAAAATATGTGGAATGCATAGAAAAAATCCTAAAACCTATTGTTTATTGAAGCTGAATATCCTATTGAGTAAATTAGATGCAACATATAGTAAACAGATGGATGTTGAATCAGAGATATTTTAATTTTTCAGGTATGTTTGTGTATCTATACAATAAATTTGGGAATTTTTAATATTATGAGGTTTTATTCATAAGAATTCAATGAATTGTGAATTCTTCTTACCTCATACTTATATGTTTTTTTTAAACACAGCACTGCAGTATCAGTGATCGTCACCATCCTTAGCTGTTTTAACGATTGTCAATTTTTTCTTTTGCTGGTAACTATCCAAACTGCCATCTGGTGTTCTTTTCAAGGAATTATTTTCTAAACTGCCATCTGGTGTTCTTTTCAAGGAATTATTTTCTAAACTGCCATCTGGTGTTCTTTTGAAGGAATCATTTTCTAAACTGCCATCTGTTGTATTTTTGAAGAACTTTGTAATCAAGCTCGGTTCATCTGGAACCGAGCTTGATTACAAAGTTCTTCAAAAATACAACAGATGGCAGTTTAGAAAATGATTCCTTCAAAAGAACACCAGATGGCAGTTTAAAAAGTGGAACCGAGCATGATTACAAAGTTATTAAAAAATACAACAGATGGCAATTTAGAAAATGATTCATTCAAAAGAACACCAGATGGTAGTTTAGAAAATAATTCCTTCAAAAGAACACCAGACGGAGTTTGGATAGTTACTGGCAAAGAAAAAATTGACAGTCGTGAAAACAGTTTAGGTTGGTGACGATGGTTGCTGATACTGCAGTGCTGTGTTTAAAAAAACATAGAAGTATGAGGTAAGAAGAATCCACAATTAATTTAATTCTTATGTTTGTGTATCGTCTATAATTATTGTAATATATTTTATTCTAGGGCATGTCTCAATTTAATTATAGCAATATTTATCTCTTAATTCAAATGTACACTTTTTGTTCCATAACCTTGTCATTACTTATATATCTGATGTTTTTACTATTAAGTTCTGTCTAAAATGCATAACTTCAATGTCAAAACAATGTAGAAATAATGCCCAGTAATGATTTGAAATCAGACAGTAATGAAAATGTATAAGGACAGAAATAAATCACAGTTTTAATTATAGTTTATACTCCAGTAGATGAAAAGCATTAACAAAAAACTGCAGTCTGTGGCTTACTATTAACTTTTCCTAGTTCTACAGAATTGTAGATTGCATGCACAAGCTTATGAACTCGCTTCATAGATGGCAGGATTATTTGTGCTACATCTAAACGTAACAGAATATAAAAGGAGTATTGCAATTTCTTATTTAGAAGGTTGTCACACATTGTTCGCATAGATAGTCTGCCATCTATTGACAAAGCCTTGAATATATGCACTATGGTTCTGTAGAGCTTAGAAAAACTTATTTTAAGATTTGGCTACATACATAAATATTAAAGAATTGTTACAACATATTGAAATAGAAGGCACTGTTGGTATAATGGAGAAAGTAAATAATGAAACAGTGTTATAAGAATTTAGAATGGTGTAGCATGTTGCACTGATTATCATCATCATCATAGTACATTCACGAATTTAGGTAATTTGTTGACCTGTTTCGGCCTCAAGAGAAACACCATCCAAAAGTCTTTTGAGTGGACGTCCTGGTCTTCTTCTTCCTGCAGGTTGATATCTTAACATTTGTTTGGGTATTCTGTGATCTTCCATTCGATGAACATGTTGCATCCATCTCGATTTATAATCAGAAATTTTGTTTTCTAAAGGTTCCATGTGTAATTCTTCTAAGATGTCTTCATTTTTTTTTTTTGTGATCTAGTAGTGTGTATCCTGCAGTCCTCCGAAGGTATCTCATATCAGCAGATCTAGGTCTCTACGTGTCCTTCTGTTTCAACGTCCATACTTCGCTAACGTACAAAAGAGATGGAAGAGCCAGTGTTTTATACACTTTGTCTTGAATGCTTTTGGACTAACTGTGGCTTGAAGATAGAATTTATTAACCCTAAAATTCTTAAAAATTTAGATATTTTTGCATTAACATCCTTTTCTTCTTCATATGAGATATTGCATCCTAGATATGTAAAATTATTCACCTGCTCCAAAATGTTATTGTCCAGTACAATTTTACTTCTGACACCTTGAAATGCCATAATTTTCGTTTTTTTTCTGTAGATATCTTCAAACCATATTCTTCTGTAATTTTGTTAAGTTCATACAGACCTTTCTGTAGATTATCTCCTGAATTTGCTATTATTATTTGGTCATCTGCAAACAATAGGGTGTTTAATTTTCTATTTTCTGATATTCTTATTCCAAATTTATATTTCTTGTTCCAGCAACATATTACTTCATTGATATAAACTGGTCAACCGCTGTGGTCTCGAGGTAGCGTGCTGCCTTGTCACGCAGCGGGCCCGAGTTCGATCCCCGGTCGGGGCAGTTTTTCTGGGTGAGGTTTTTATCGGGGTTTTTCCTCACCTGTAAGACAAATATCAGGAAAACTTTAAGGGCCAAACGGTCCCCGGAATCATATGGCCATCATCCTTATCATTATCATCCTTACCATTATCATTATCATCCTTACCATTATCATTATCATCATCATCATCATCATCCTTCACCGGTGTGGAAAGCAACGGGAAGCTACCACACCTACACAATTCCCTAGTAAAGCTGCAAGCATAGCAAGAAAATGCTATGATTGCAGTGAAGGACCTGCCTTCAGGCAGAATTACTATGGATGGATGGATATAAATTGCAAAGAGCGTTGGGGATAGGGGGCAGCCTTGTCTCACACCACTGATTAAGCAAAATAATATGTTCAAGTATTTCAGCCAGTGTGGGACATATTGATAGCTTAACACACATATGTGATAATTTAGTTTATCAGAAATTTAATATTAGAGTTAAATAGCCAATAATTAAATAACAATTACCGTTGACGCAATCTTAAGATGCCATTAACAAAAATATATTGCAATTGGATTTCACACATCACATTTATACATAATTAATTGTTTGCACTTCATTTGTTGCAAGAGAATTTTCAGTTAAACCTGCACTTAACGCGGTGTTCGCTATAAGCTATTGATGTTCACTTAGTGACAAAAAGAATGAGCCGCTTCAAAAAGCAGAGTTCCTGTTATGACCCACTGCGCATACTCGAAAAGCCATAGCTGAGGTTCACGAGGTAACGCACTGTTAAATGATTTAAATACGCTTTATTTGGTTTAATCATCTTAAATAGTTAAAGAACAGTGAAGGAGACATGTTTTTAGATATTTAAGAGTGTTGGACAAATGTAATATTATCCAAATTACGACATTTTAAATAAAGTTCAACTCTCGTTCATAGTGTAAAAGTAAACACGGCAACTAGCATCAGACGTTCGAGTAGCGTAGATCGTTAAACTTCTTACAACAAGATGAAATGTATATGAAAGCCAGGGTTCGAATCCTCCGACAATTTTCGCAAAATACATCCTATAATATTTCTACGTTCTAACACTATCATAAGTAATATTCCTGCTTTCGTAAACTCTGTAACACCATTTAGCTACCGGTATAAATTTAATTGTGCATGCAGTACTACATTTTAATAATAATGCTATAAATGTATGTAATAAAATATAATATAGCTTCATATATTTATGAGTTTATTTATTTATTACATATTAGTGAGGAAAAAGTTTCAACCTTCAATTAAAATAATTAGTTTATATATGTCAAGTCCATCATAATAATAGTTCATAGATGATGGACAATAATAAAAATGATAATTATTATTATTATTAATATCCATCATCTGTAATAATAATAATAATAACTGATGTATCAACTGATGTGAAGAATGTAATTACCTGAGGATCAAAATTAACTCAAAATGTCCCCAAGAAAATGACATAAAATATAGAATTCAAAAAGGCAGATCGGTAATAACAATGTTAAACTGAGTTTTGTGGGGTAAGAATATAAGAATAGATACCAAATTAGAAATTTATAAATCCATAATTCGAAGCATGCTAGCATATGGTGCAGAAACTTGGCTTCTGATTAAAATTTGAGTTTAAAGCTTATGTCTATTGAAATGGATTGTTTCAGACACTCAACTAGACATTCTAAATTGGAAAAAAAATCAGAAATACAATCATCACACAACAAATGAAAGTCCAAAATTCAATATTAGATTTTGTGAGGTACAGACAACTATAATGGTATTGTCATATATGTAAGATGCCAGAGAAAAGATTACCCAGACAAGCTTTGGAATGGATTCCACCTAGAAAAGGAAAGAGAGGTCGACCTAAATTTAAATGGATGGATGATGTAAGAAGAGGTACGCAGGAGCCAGGTCTGGAAGAATTGGAATGAGGAGATACAGAAGAATGGAGAAAGAAGATAAAAATTTAAAAAGCTTTGGGCATAGGAAGAAGTTTTATTGCTCTGTAAACCTGTTTATAAATAAATAAATAAATAAATAATAATATTAATAATAAAAATAGTAATACTTCCAATTAGTTAGTACGTTTTTTTTCTTTAAGAATGAATATACGGAATAGAAGAGAAAGCACTTTAACAATTAAAAAAATTAACCTCACCGGGAATCAACTCACAAAGCACTGAGCTACACTTTCGCTGCCTTATTGTGTTTAGAAAGAATACTCTTCAAAGGAAGAAGGAAAACACATTGTAGCTCTAATGTGCAATTATTTTACTCGTGTGAATCGCGCGTTAGAACTTGAAATATTTGAGATAAAGAGTCGGCCCATTCTTTTTGTCGCTAAGTGTACATTGATGTAGGCGTCACCCTATGGCACTCTGATACGGTATTGCGAGAGAGGTTAAAACTTATCAGATCAATGTAATTCAAAGTTCAAATGGTAGCTAAACTAACCTGTAATGCAGTGGTTTCGAAACAAAGATTAGCCAAACAATAATTGCAAGAATATATTTTCGCCAAGTTCTCTTGAGGTTGTTTTCAGTTATTTTCTCTCATTTGTATAGTGAAATTTTTGGTAACTTGTTGAGTAGAGAGAAATCAACAAAAATTACTATTATTTTAAAGTTCTTTAATGATTGATGTTTTCAAGTTCGTTAATGGTACTATATAATCTTCAAGTACGGTATGTAAAAAAAAAGAAACCAACGGACAATATTAACGTTGTTATTCTTAACAATTATACAATGTTGGCAAATAATAAATAAATATTGTCATAAAACTATTTCACTGCGTACCGAATCATTAGCAAGTTCACGGCCACCATTGACGCTACTATATTTTTTTTAATCATCTGACTAGTTTTGTTCATGTTTACCTTAATACGATCGAAAATATCATTTACATTATAGTTGGGGCGAACATAATTAGGATATTTTATCAAGCGCCTAATCATTAATAGTGTTTCAAAATATGTTAAGGCAAAAATTATCTGTCCTCAAAAAGATATTATAAATTTATTTCTTTATAAATATAACAATGCTTTAATATTTTTATAATGTCAATATATTTATATCAATAAGAAATTATACTTGCAACACTGAAATTTGCACGTGACAAAAATTATATGTTTCTAATGTATTTTTATACCCTAATTTCTAAACTGAAATCCCTATTGCGTTATCACCTACCGTTTTAAAGTAATCGCCGATTTATGATTATACTAGCGGCCCGACCGAGCGCAAAGTAGCGGGCTATTTTGTGCATAATCTAATGTATTGTGGAAGAAGATGCATATGACAACACATTACTTTATTACTGGGAAAGAAACATTTCCAGCCTATTGGGTGGTCTGTTTCAATTTATGAATCCTATAAAAGGTATGGCCATCATGCATTGTATGATGTAGTAGATTATATGTTTACACAATTTATTGTGGTCTCTTAACCTCCCCATTTTTATTGTTGAAACAATGCATAAACTAGCTAAGGCCGATAAACTAGCTAAGGAAGCAGCAGCGCAGAGTGACCTAATCATAGAATATAATAAAATCCCTATGACAACAATCACGACAGAACAGCGAAAGAAAAGTCTTGCCAGCTGGCAAATTCAGTGGGACACCACCAACAAAGGAAGCGTTTGGAGAACGTTCTTCCCGAGGGTGGACCAGAGAGTGAAGATGCAGATACCAAGTTCTCCGGAGTTTACAGCACTTGTTATAGGACACGGCAAAACGAGGTCTTATCTCCATAGATTCAAGATTCTAGACAACGCAAAGTGTCCATGCGATGAGGAAGACCAAACTTCAGAACATCTTATATACAGGTGCAGAATTCTGGAAAAACAAAGGAGAACCATGATTCGCGAAATAACGGCAAGTGGAGGAAAGTGGCCAACTACTAACAAAGATCTCACACATAAACATCTTCATGCTTTTCATAAATTCATATATACAATAGATATTCCCTAATAAAAAAAAATAAATAAATAAATAAAAACAAGCAATAGTGAAATTACATAAACTTGTACACATAATTATAATTATTGACATAAGTATATTCTAAGAACAATTTATTAAAATGTAAAATCCATTACATTAATACCTAGTAATTAGTCTGCATCATGTTGTTAATTATTTCAATATTATTTTTTCTATTATTATTGTTAATATTGTTAGTATTATTATTATTTTATCAGCATTATAACATTGTACTCATAGAACTGTATTTTAAGTAAATTTTAATTGGTTTGTAAAATAATACTCCAAACATGTAGTATTACTCTGTAATGGAGCATGTTGTTAATAAATAAATAAATAAAAAAAACAGTGCATAATCGGTAATTTAAAAATATGTTTCATCTTCTAAGGGATCTCAATTTAACAAAAGTCAGTGGGAACTATTAATGTCTCGGTTACAGAACTGGTACTTGCCTGAGCCCAATGTCAAAATAACTTATAGGAAACATGAACACTATTTGAATGAACTTGTCTATTGTAATGATGTTGAAGGACTTATGGAACAATTGAGCGGTAAAATTTGAAATTCATCAAAAAGGCGCATTTTCATCGATTCTTCCAAGTTAAGTTTAAAGACCGTTTACTCTTCTGTGCCTAGACCTATTGCTCATACTGTTCATTATGAAAGAAACGTACGAGAATATGAATTTACTTTTAAAAACTGTTAACTACATAAAATATGAATGGAAAATATGTGAGATCTTAAAGTCATATGGTGATGCCTTGGAATGAAGAGTGATTTCACCAAGTTTCGTTGCTTTTTATGCGAGTGGGACAGTCGAGCTAAATAAAAACATTATGAAGTAATATAGCGGCCTCTAAGAGATGCTTTACTATTAGGGGACAAGAGTATTAAACACCAACCATTAGTTAAGAAAAAAACATATTGCTGCCACCCTTTCACATTAAGCTAGGCTTAATGAAAAATTGTGTTAAGGCTCTTAAAAAAATGGTAAATGTATTCTGTATTTGAAAGAACAATTTTCAAGAATTGGTGAAGCAAAATTGAACGAAGGCGTTTTTATTGGCCCACAAATTCGTGATGTGATGCAAGACAAGAAGTTTTATGACGTGCTAGAGAACAGTAAGAAAGCAGAATGGGTGGGATTCAAGACAGTTTGTGCTAATGTTCTGGGAAATGTAAGGGCCGAAAACTACCAAGATATTATGGAGAACTTGCTAAAGACATAAAAACTTGGGATATAATATGTCATTCAATATACATTTCCTGCATTCTCACCTGGACTTGTTTCCACCCAACCTGGGGGCTGTCAGCGATGAACACGGAGAAGGTTTTCATCAAGACATATCTGTCACGTTAGATGACTGTTGTTGGCAGCTAATTAGGGATGTTTCTGATGTCGTGCCGAGCGGAAATGTTCCAGAATGTGAGTATAATTAAATTTATTTTTTCATATTTCTATACTTTTTTGCGTGATAAATCAGGAAATTTGTGACTAAATCTTCCCGAAAGTTATTTAATGTATACAATTCTTTCTTAATAATCCTTGTATTTATAAAAATAACACAATGAATTACCAGAAAACTGAAATTAGATATGTTCGGTCATTTTCTTTTAGGATTTGTATGGAAAATTTCAATCAGGTTTCCCGCAGAAATGTTAGGTGATAGAAAATTTTGGATAGCAGATCTGAATTCAGCATAGGTCAAATATATTATATAATCAACTATTTTCATTCGAGTGAAAAAAAAAGTTTGAAATTTGTTGTCTGATATTATTTTTTATTACTAGTTTCTCTTTTTTTTTTGTTACCCTTTTTGTATTATAATACTAATGCTATTTCTTTAAAATCATCATTTCCCTCCCATGGAATCCCAAGCCACCGTGTCTTTGCAGTGACACATGTTGGGAGAGGACGAATAAACGTTGGACTGACTGACTGAGTCACTGGCGTCGTCCAGTTTGCTGCATATTTTAGCTCATTTAGGGCTTCTTTGGCAGCTAATTCCTTTGTGACCACTTAGTTGTGGTTGTGGATATTTAACCCTAGCCATTTTTAGTAAGATGTGTTCTGCCTGAAGAGTTCATTGTTGAGTAAGAGAGTGGAAGATGCAAAACCAAAACAATGTGTCAGAAACTGCTCTGCCTGCTAGTAGAGAATCGAAAGGCTAAAACAGTGCGGAATGAAGAAACCATGAAGATAAACAAAATTTGGATCCCAGCACTGCATAACACGACAACGAAGCCTATGACTTCTGCAATCGGCACAACAGCAAACGCAGAAACCCCCCCCCCACCACCCAGGGTTTAGCTATAAAAAGAGAGACAGTTTCCAACCACCAGCAACTTGCCGCTAAAAGCCTTAGTCCTATTTCTCCAAATAGTGAAGCTTTGCTTTAAATTCCAATACTTCCCAGAAGTATGGAAAAAAGCCAAAGTAATCGCTATTCCTAAACCTGGAAAAGACCCTTCTAATCCTGACAACCTACGACCAATCAGTCTTCTACCAGTGCTGGGCAAAGTAATGGAGAATGTAATTCTTTCGAAACTAAAACGCGAGGTCTCAACTCTAGACCTAATTCCAAACCATCAATTCGGCTTTCGGAAAACTCACAGCACTCCGCTACAGCTTGCTAGACTGATTGACGAGGTCGTTACGGGCTTCAACAACAAGAAAAGCACACTAGCAGTATTCTTAGACATTGAGAAAGCTTTCGACACGACTTGGATAAATGGATTACTATATAAATTAATCAAATTTCAAATTTCGGCAGACTTGATCAAATTACTTGCTACTTACCTAACTAATCGACAATTCTATGTGTCTATTAGTGGGTGTTACTCTAACTGCAAGCCCTTCTTGGCAGGAGTTCCCCAAGGTGCTGTACTTTCACCCATCTTGTACACACTTTATGTGTCTGATATTCCAACTCCGAACCGTATCCAAATAGCTTCCTTTGCTGATGACACCTGTGTGTATCATCAAACACCTTTCCGACTACTTGAACGCCGCATCCTAGTGCTCCAATCGGCACTAAATACCATCCACTCCTGGCTTCGTCTCTGGAACATCGAACTTAACGTTAATAAAACAAAAGCTGTTTTATTTACAAAATCCAGTAGACGAAGTCCTATCCAACTCACCTTGGGAGCCCATCAATTGGCCCTGGAGACTTCAGTCAAGTATCTTGGAATTCACCTGGATTCCAAGCTAACTTTCAAAATTCACATTAGACATCTTCTTCACCAGTCAAATGCGGCAATTGCCATACTATATCCATTTTTCAAGTCGCATACACTGCCATCTCGGATCAAGCTAACCTTATATACAGCTGTGATCCGTAGCATGCTGCTATACGGTTGTGAAGCCTGGAGCATCCTCGCTGCTTGCCACAAAAAGAAAGTTCAAATAATTCAAAACAAATGTTTAAAAATCATATTTTCCGCCCCGCTATACACGAGGATCGCACAGCTGCACAACCTAGCCAATATGCCATATATTGCGACCCAAATTAATGACAGAGTGGAACACATGTTCCAAACTATTCAAACTCATTCGAACCCTATTGTTCGCAATATAGGACACGGGCTACAGCGGCGTGCTGTCCACGAAAACATATTTACCAGACCCCCATGATGGTCCAGATAACATAAATGAGAACTGTGCTACAGCTAGAGTAGAGTGGCTCATTCCACTCGGTCGGCTTTCGGACTCTCTGCTTGTCTCGCCAGTGGTCTCCGATGCCCTGCTCTAGAGAGGAAACATCTCATTTCATCTATAGAATTCCATTTCCACAAACATATAAAATAAATTTACAAAACACCATTCAAAACAATAGAACACCAACGCCACTAACTAGTGACAATAGACGAAAAACCACGTAACGATAGCCACAAAGGTATTAGCCGCCAGGGAGCTACAACTGGTTCCAAACGCGGCACACTGGACGGCGCTACGCGCTGCCAACACATAGATAGATAACCACCAGCCAGTCTGCAGCCGACTGTTGAGGAGTTCACAGAGAGCACGCAGTATCTCCTGATGAGGTCTACCGCAGCAGTAGACGAAACGTCGAGTAAGAAGACAACCAGACCACGGCCTATAAGCCCGGAAGACGAACCAAATATGGATCAACTACTTAATTCCAAGAAATTGTATTGACAAGGAAAAATACTGAATTATAATAAAAATCTTAAATCAAATACAAATAATGTCACAGCCTTCTGGAAAAATGTACAAAATGCTCAAAATGACCTAAAAATTTCCAAAAAAATGACCTATTCCTAAATAAGTTAAGAAAATGCAAAAAAATGTCCTAATGCATTGTTTTTATTTAATACGTTTTTTAATGCCGTACATTTTCATATATGCAAGCAATGTTTCAACCTTCATAAGTAAAAGATGCAAAATCATTAATTGCCTTGCCCTAATAATAATAATAATAATAATAATAATAATAATAATAATATATTAATACATATCATAGACATTATAGAAAAGAAAAGATTACAGTGGTATGGCCATGTCAAAAGAATGCCAGAACAAAGATTGCCTAAAATAGTTATGGAATGGATCCCAATGGAAAGGCGGAAGAGAGGAAGACCGAAGAAAACTTGGATAGAAGAGGTACAAGTAGCTATGAATATCAGAGGATTGGAGGAAGATCAATGGATGAACAGAGAGGAATGGTGTTTGGTTTCCGGAAGACGGAGGCAGCTGCCATGATACCGGATGATGATATATTAATACAATAGTCGGCCGCGGTGGTCTAATGGTTATGTCCTTGCGTCTAGTCCCCAGGGTCGCGGGTTCAAATCCGCCCGGAGTTGGATTTTTAGAATGGAAACATCCAAGAAACAAGACCTCCAGTACGACCTTTAACCGTGGGTCCTGAGTCTGAAGATTTTCAGGTTCGTTAAAGAACCTCAAGTCTGAATAAAATACCTTTGTGCAAAATGTATCCGACCAAAATGTATCCATCCAGTAATACCTTCGTTGCCTACTAGATGTCCCATTGATGTGATATGCTAACCACATGTCACTCGTTGACGTATGGAGAATAAATAAATAAATAAATAAATGGGTATATACATACAATAATGCAATAAAGTTAAAAATAATTAAAATTAAACCTAATAAAATAATACATATTCAAAGGAAGAACAGCTCCAATCGAGAACAAAAAGAAAACCGGAAGAGTAATAATATTTAGGTAGAAATGCTGATAAATCTTAATATATTTTGTTAAATAAATTAATAACAAATTATTAATTGTTAAATAGAGAGATGTTTTTGTCAAATAGTTAATACAAAATTAAAGTTTATTTCTCGAAGAAGTTATAATTTGTCAGTCTCTGAGATTCCATCCACAGTAATTCTGCCCGAAGGCAGGTCCTTCACTGCAATCATAGCATTTTCATGCTATGCTTACAGCTTTACTAGGGAATTGTGTAGGTGTGGTAGCTTCCCGTTGCTTTCCACACCGGTGAAGGATGATGATGATAATGATAATGGTAAGGATGATAATGATAAGGATGATGGCCATATGATTTCGGGGACCGTTTGGGCCTTTAAAGTTTTCCTGACATTTGTCTTACAGGTGAGGAAAAACCCCGATATAAACCTCACCCAGAAAAACTGCCCCGACCGGGGATCGAACCCGGGCCCGCTGCGTGACAAGGCAGCACGCTACCTCGAGACCACAGCGGCGGACCCTCTGAGATTGGTGGAAGAGAATTCCATGTTCTAGCAAGAGACGTTGTAAGGTAGTGTGATGAAGACAATGTGCTGATTGGATCGTGTGCCTAATTTATGTCCAAAGAAGCGGTGTGATAAATAATTAGGCAATGTTGTGTGTACTACTTGATAGAAAAGAGATAGGGATTGGACCGTTGTACTATCTTGTAGATATAATTGTTCCAATAAACACAGCAGTACACATTATATCTTTTAGACTGACAGTATATTATTTTGGGATAAAAGGCGATGAAATTCGTCTTCAGCACAACCAAGGCCATGTTTTAACTGCGATGAAACGAGTTCTAAAAAGTAAAAAAAAAATAGTGGCTTCATAATATTTTTGATAAAATAAAATAAGTTAAAATATACCTTCTTAGGTAAAATCCGTCGTCCTCAACTTATAAAATATGTAATCTTTATGCCTGTAGGTCTTTCAGAACATCCGTTCCATCTTCAGCAGGTCACTCTTCGCTACAACATCCAGTATGATGGTTGATGCTGCTGGTCCTAATGTGGTTCTGTCGTGACGACAAGGAACAGCTATCATACTGGATATTGTAGCGAAGAATGACCTGCTGAAGATGGAACGGATGTTCTGAAAGGCCTACAGGCATAAAGAATACATATTTTATAAGTTGAGGACGACGGATTTTACCTAAGAAGGTATATTTTAACTTATTTTATTTTATGACTCTCCACCTCAACGGTTTTAACAATGAATTTTATTAATATTTTTGAATCATAATTTTCATATTTTGTTATGATTTCATATTTCCGTATATAATTGTCTTCAGATAATTTCTTCCCCTGCTTAAAATATATGGATGCAACATTCGGACTCTTACTGCAAGGGAGAGGATGAGATTACATGAATTTGTGAATAAAGTTTTTAGAAAATTTTTGGATGAAAGAGAAACGATCAGACAGGAGTATTGAAAAGAGAACATAACAGTACGCTACACAATATTTATAGGAAACCGGATTTAATAAACACAGTTAAGTATCGTTCACTGCGGTAAGCAGAATACGTGGCACTAATAGATATGAAAGAAGGGCATGTAAGAAAACCAGAGATAAATCTTCCAGTTGATAGACAAAGAAAAAATATAGGAGAATAATATTAAACATGATTTGAAGGAATTAGTTTATACAGGGGATGAATGGAAAACAACTCAGAATAGAGGTGTATGGATAGCTTATGTCGGCATGGACATGAATCTACGGTTTCGACCGTGCCAAAGAGCTTTTGTTCCTTGGAAATTGCATTATTAAAAATGGGCCGATAATAAAATAAATATGAATTTCAGACAAAATGAAACGTTTTCACGTGTATCTTGTGTGACGTCACTGCCTGTTGAAACATCGCACTAAAGCGTGTTCCAAGAGTAAAGAAAAGGTCGAAAAAGAACATAAGTAGAATAAAATGCATCTCCATTCAGAATACTGAAGTAATTTTGATCTTTGGAATACCATAAATTAATGTGGAATTACTCGCCTCAATTTGAACTTTGGCTCTAAGTTCAACACAATACCGTATGTATTTAAGAAGGGCAAATACAGTCATTATCAGTTCAACGACAGACGAGAGAACAAAACTAAAGTGAAGGGAACCACTTCAGTAT
Source organism: Diploptera punctata (assembly GCA_030220185.1). Classification (NCBI taxonomy): domain Eukaryota; kingdom Metazoa; phylum Arthropoda; class Insecta; order Blattodea; family Blaberidae; genus Diploptera; species Diploptera punctata. Next base: position 83,820 of record JASPKZ010007953.1, on the reverse strand, counting down.
CAGTTATCGTGTGATTGGACCATATTAAAAGGTATGAATTTATTTCACCATCATCTGGTTAGTCGTGTATATAAGTTAATTATTAGTAGAGCGAGGAATTTTAGATGCAAAATTTTGTGAAAAAGGTGCAGAAAAAGGTGCAAAAAAAGGTGCAATTTTTTAAATAAAAGTTGCAAATTTCCCATGTAAATAATCATTAAAGATTACCAAAACCGATTACAACAAATAACTAACGAACAGAAAAATTCACTCCATGTTTTCTTATCTCCTTAAACTATTCTTTTTTCAGTACTTACTTTTTCTGCGTAACACCAAATGCATTTGAATGTTTTTCATCAATTGTTATTGAAATATCACAAAGAATGCACCTGATAACAGATCCGTCACTCTGGATTCCATCTGCACTAAACTTTTTAACAATATCACGTAGTTTATAGGAGTTCACTTTCGGTTTCAGCATACTGTATACTGGTAACTCAGGAAAATAGCAGATCGCTCTAGTCAAATATTATTTTGAACTGAAACATTTATTCACGCACTCAAGAACCTTCCTTGCTTGAGCAATAGCTTTCGCATAACTGTGGTGCAATGAGGCGCAAACTAAAGGAATAGCTTATGGGATTGCACTGAAGTGGAAGTAATGTGATGTGGACTGATACCACATATCGTTACCAACCCTTGAAATAGTATTTGAATAAATGTAATATATATATATTATTTTGGTAATAAAATATTCCAAAGGAGACAAAAAGATTTGAAAAGGTGCAAAATGTGCTTCCATTAAAGAAAAGGTGCAAAAAGGTGCTAGCATTGAATAAAGGTGCAAAAAGGTGCAACTAAAACACAGTAAGGGGCATTTATTTAATGTTGTCTTTTAAATACTAGCTAATTTAAACATTATAGTAACAAAAAAGTGCAGCACCTAAAATTCCTAGCTCTACTTATTAGTCAGTTTCTCTCGTGGAACTTCTAAGTGGAATTTTTCTTATTATTTTACTTACACTTTTATAGAATCTTTGCTAATTTACCTTACATTCTACCACATGATCTCTCCACTTAAATTTATAATTTTATATTTTTTTCCAAGATGTTAGTAATTTTATGTCCGGAGATTTCTGTTAGTTTTTCAGTGTGATCACTTTGTGGGTAACTTAATGGTAATATTTATTTTGCATCGTGAATTTGTGGAATTTTCCGAAGGGGCCGTTTTCTCATGTACGATATCTGAATTCTGTTGGTCGAATTTTTGAAGCGCCTCGCGGATTCATGACATATGATTCCCAAAAGCATAGGCGTTTAAAAGAATTAGGGTATTGTAAAAATTATTTGTTTTTTTAACTTTTTCTAAAATTTATTAACATAATGAAACAATAAGCCTATGAATTTTTAACAAAATCATGAAGCCTTTCCTAGTACGTGACACGTTTATATCAAACCTTAGGTAGACCTGTACATTCTTACGGAAGCGAAGTAAGGACAATGAGGAATATTGATCTCATTAGAATAACGGCTAGTGAGACGAGACTTTCGAGAGCAACACTCGCAGGGACCAGAAAATAATTGCAGATATCATGTTAGCGCTTCAATTAGAAGCAATCTCAAAATTTATAAATAAATACCAGTTACAGTGGAAAACTCGTGTACGGCGAAAAAATCGTAATAGACTTCCAGGAGTCATGCTTCAATACCGTCCTCAAGGGAAGAGACCTTTGGGACATCCTAGAAAAAGGTGAATCCAGAAACCTTCATTGAAACAGCAACGGGCTTGCGCTAGAACGAGTTTTAAATTACAGCTTTCAGATAAACCTTCCACTCCTAATGGTCGGATTTCACTGATTTTTTAAATATATAAATATATATATATATATATATATATATATCCATCCATAGTAATTCTGCCCGAAGGCAGGTCCTCAACTTCAATCATAGCATTTTCATTCTATGCTTGCAACTTTACTAGGGAATTGTAGGTGTGGTAGCTTCCCGTTGCTTTCCACACCGGTGAAGGATGATGATGATGATGATGATGATGGCCATGTGATTTTCGGGGACCGTTTCGACCTTAAAGTTTTCCTGACATTTGTCTTACAAGTGAGAAAAACCCCGATAAAACCTCACCCAGAAAAACTGCCCCGACGGGGGTTCGAACCCGGGCCCGCTGCGTGACAAGGCAGCACGCTACCTCGAGGGCACAGCGGTATATATATATATATACATATACACACAGATATATACATATATATACACACACAGATATATATAATATATATATATATATATATATATATATATATATATATGCATACATATAAAGGGTGAATCAAAAAGGATGGCGCAAACTTACATGGTTGAAAGTACACGATAATAGAAGCAACAATGTCCCAGTAAACATGGGTCCGCAAACGAGCCGTTTGCAAGATAATTACGAATGTATGGTTACAAGCAGCCACTGACGTCATTGTTTGTAACAGATACGGCCAAAGATGGAGAGGTCGAGGCGGATCTGTACCTTGGCCTCCAAGATCACCTGGTCTAAATCCTTTGGACTTTTGTGTCTGGGGTCACCTCAAAAGCGAAGTGTACAGCACACCCGTTAACACGGTTGAAAAACTGGAGCAGAGAGTTGTACATGCTTGTCAAGAATTCAGAAATGATCCAGGGGTTTTCGAAAGAATTCGACATTCATTGCAAAGACGAGCACAGTATTGCATCCAGATACAAGGAAGACACTTCGAACACCTCCTTTAACAGGTAACCCGTAAGTGAAGTGAACTGTGAAACGTGAACTAAATGAGATGAAAAATTAATAGTAAGTCTAAATTCAAATTTATTTGTACAACTAGGACGATGTTTACAATGAAGTCAGCGGCGGCTTGTAACCATACGTTCGTAATTATCTCGCAAACGGCTCGTTTGCGGACCCATGTTTACTGGGACATTGTTGCTTCTATTATCGTGTACTTTCAACCATGTAAGTTTGCGCCATCCTTTTTGATACACTCTGTAGATATATATATATATATATATATATATATATGCATACATATATATACATATATATATGGTATGATAAGAAAAAAATATATAGATGTATACTTGTTCTATTTCAATGGCATATATTTACTTTCGTTTTGAAAAATCGAACATTGCATTCGATAGAGCAATTGTTATATTTTAGCTTTAGATAAACCCTCCACACATGATGAACTGATTCTGTAGGTTAATGAACTCTACCTTACTTTTCTTCATTGACTTTTATATTATCTTTTCATGTCAGTAACCTGAATATCTACACTCTTTGGATATAGTTCCTTATATCAAGTTGAACTAAATGTATAGAGCTTTCCCTCTGGTTTTCCTAAAGGACATTTCATGCTACTCTTTAATTACCGGCATTTATTTTTCCCATCGCAGTCTACCAGACTTTACTGTTATTAATCAGGTTTCCCCTAATGGTTATGTAAGTCACTATTGTGGAGTTTTCTCCATTCACCAATCTGTTTGTCTCTCTTTGGTCCAAAAATGTTCCTTAGAATTTAATCTCCAATACTCCCTATCTTTATTCCTTTCAAAAAGCAAGAAAACTTGTTTCGCATCCATATAATATAATAGGAAATATAAACGTTTTTTTATATTTACTTTTTTTTAGAAACGTTTTGGATGATAAAAGTCCCTGTAATAGCACACTTGTCCAGATTTGAGCATATGTTTAATTCCTCTCTGTTCCTCATTCCATCCTTAATTATTGTTCCAAGGTATTTCAATTTAGAATAGAATATATTTATTTAGCCTGGTGGAGTTAAAGCCATGTGGCCATCTCTTCCACTCACCAGGACAAACATATGTTACATTTAAATACAAGAAAATACAATAATATTATACACTATACAATTTTTATCTGTCAAATTGAATAATAGTGAAAATAATGTCTAATAATACAATAAAATTAAATACAATTAAAATTAAATTATTGATAGAATGTATACAGAAAGAAATAACAGCTCGGATCTACTATACATAAAAAGAAAAGGAAAAATACAAAGAAAGTATTAAACTATAATGAATTAATCTATCGCTTATTATACAAGGCATTAGGTAAATATATTGACAATTCTTACATCTATATTTATTAAATAATGAAAAAAAATTATTAAATAGTAATATTAGTGAGTTGTTTCTGTTAATAATTTATTTTCAATTTGTTTCTGAAAGATGGTAAAGTTTGGCAGTCTCTGACATAGGGTGGAAGGGAATTCCATGTTCTAGCAAGAGAAACTGTAAAAGATTTCAATGAGGAGGGATATAAAGGACAATGTGCTGATGGGATCGGGTATCTAATTTATGTGTATCAGAGAGTCTAGTGAAGCGGTGTGATAAACAATAAGGTAATGATGTGTGTAATATATTATAGAGAAGGCATAGGGAATGGATGGTTCTACGATCTTGTAGACGAAGCCATGGCAATTGTTCCAGGGATGGTGTAACGTGATCAAATCTGCGTATATCACAAATAAAACGTATGCAAGAATTATGAACACGTTGAAGTCTTTGGGTAAGAACAGTATTTAGGTCAGTAAAAAGAGTATCACAATAATCAAAATGGGGCATTGCAAGTGTTTCTACTAACATTTTACTTAGAGCAAACGGTAAACAATTTCTTGTACGATTTAGTATTAACTGGTTTACAGTATCAAATAATACCTCAAAAGATTTTAATCTGCAATATTTAATATTAGCCTGAAAAAATAAAAAACATTAAGAACCAACAGGCGTCTACGTACAAACAAAACAAAAGAATACGTTTAAATTGTTCCTTCGGTAATTTAGGTATAATCTTGCCATTGGTCTTCTAGGATTTGTTGTTTGAGCTCATCACATATATACAGTACAAATTCCATATCGGCATTTTTATTTATTTTAATGGTACAATCTATTAACAGTATCAGATAAATTTTAATCAGTTAATGTGGATGTGATAAAATTATACTCATATTACGCATATTTAACTATACAGAAGGCCCATCGTTGTTAAGAAGTTAATATTTTCTTTACTTTGTGAAATTTAAAATTATACTTGGTAACCAAGTTAAATAAATTACACTATTTATTTAATATTTTTACAGCATATCAAATTGTACATTTCCTATACATGATAAAAGGAGTGAAGTTCTTTATTCATCTCCATATTATCGCTTTTTATATATTATCCATCCATAGTAATTCTGCCCGAGGGCAGGTCTTTCACTGCAATCATAGCATTTTCATGCTGAGCTTGCAGCTTTACTAGGGAACTGTAGATGTGGTAGCTTCCCGTTGCTTTCCACACTGGTGAAGGATGATGATGATAATGATGATAAGGATAAGGATGATGATCGCCATATGATTTCGGGGACCGTTTGGGCCTTATAGTTTTCTTGACATTTGTCTTACAGGTGAGGAAAACCCTCGATAAAAACCTCACCCAGAAAAACTGTCCCGACCGGGGATCGAATTCGGGCCCGCTTCGTGACAAGGCAGCACGCTACCTCGAGACCACAGCGGTGGACTTATCTATTATAATTTCATATTATTTTGTAATATTTGTATAATATTTGCAGCTCCACAATATTAAAGTCTAAATAAAATTCAGATATGTCAGTCAGTCACAGAATGCAGTCAGTCAGTCACACATCATATATTAGGTTATAACTCTGGTCTTAATTGTGATTTTTGTTTCGTTTTTTATTGAGAAAGCAACTTGAAATGTGTCCTCCAAACGGTATTTTGGAAAATTGAATTAGGAATCACACTTCAGAGCATGATGCAGATGAACATGTTAAGCTGCATGATGAGTTGACATTTATGTCAGTCAGTCACACATACTTTGATAGATAATAAATAGCACTGTTTTTCTTCAAAAGTTGTATATTTAAGTACAGTCTTAACCACACGCTATTCCTCTGTCATATCACGTAGATAACACCCCTAATTTCAATCAATTGTAATATTTATGCAACCATTTTGCAGCAAAAGTGTATTGTAAATGTCAGTCAATCACATATGGAATTGCTCTATAATAAGCTACAACCCTAACATGGTTTGTGGCGAAATAGGGTTTCAAAATATTTGGAGATTCAATAATAATAATAATAAATAATAATAATAATAATAATAATATTATTAATAATAATAATAATAATAATAACTATAACAATAATAATAATAACAAAAATAACAGTAATAATAACAATAACTAACAATATCAATAATAATAAATATAACAATAATAACAATAACAACAATAACAGTAATAATAACAATAACTAACAATAATAATAATAACTATAATAATAATAACAATAACAACAATAACAGTAATAATAACTAACAATATCAATAATAATATTTTTTTAATGTTCAGTATATATTGTGATAAAATTTCTTCTTGTTCTACCGATGTAAAACTTGTCGCAATTCTGTACTTTAGTTTACAAAGGTCTTTATTTTCCTATTTATTTGTTACTTCAATTTTGTTTGTTATGTTGTTGAGTTTGTTATTAGTTTTAAAGACGATTTTTATGTTTTGTCTTGTTTTTTCATCGAATTAGCTAATTTAACCGTTTCAAAATTGGGAGTGATATTCTGTGTCAAAAAAAATACGAAGGCTTGATTCTCACAAGGTCTCCATGCTGAACGTAGCCATGCTCATCATTGCGTGTGACGAGTGAGACTGAGCCAAGTCACCAGGTTGCGTTACCTGCCAGCGGAGCGCTCCTGCTGCATATCGGAGCGCACCGTCTCACGGAGCTCGTGTTTTACATCGCTGCTCTTAATAATAAAAGAGTAGGGTGCGAATAGGAAAAACGTTTTCAGATATCTTTAAAATTCAAAGTAAGTTGCAGTAAGATGATGCAGTATTTTCTCTAGAAGGGTGCGGGCAGGCAAACAGTTTTCAGATATATTTTTAATTCATAGTGGATTGTAGTAAATGGATGCACTATTTTCCTTAATAACCTGTAAAATCTGTTTTATTTTTTTCAGAATGGCGGTTTGTCTTCAACCAAGAACACTTTTCGATCTTGCGATGGAAAGTTACGAGGAGAGAATCATCTCTTTTTGCAATGACGTAGCTTCCAGTAAACGTAGAAATAAACTGTACGATGCTGAAGAACGCTGCTTGAATCTCCAAAATGAAATTTGCTCTCTTCCAGTTTTAGTAGGTGATAAAGTGACGAACAAGATCATTAACGATATTTTCCAGGATATACAGTTCCAAGAAGAAAACGGTTATCTCCGGAGAGCCTACACCATGGCACTGAATGTCATACTACGACCGAATATTCAGAACCTACATATCAACGTAAACAATGAAGTCGCTCTCCGTGCCCTTAATTGAGGATGATCACCATTTGTTTTATAAAGAACTTCACACTTTGAATAATTTGAAAATTATCAGAATTGCACAATTTGCAGAATTCCAAGATCAAGTAAAATTTCCTGTAAATTTACAAGAATTGTCAATACCAGGTTGCGCTATCTCAGATGCAGTATTAGAAAACTTAGCAATATCTTGTCCTAAACTCAAGCACTTGAATATCAATAAGTGTGAAGGCATATCTTTTAATTCTATCAATACCATTTCAAAATTTATACAATTAGAAACGCTTTGTGTGGTATATGTTATGACACATGAAAAATTACTGGAGCTCCTCAAACTAATGAAGGAAAATAAGAAAGATGACACAGAAAATAAGGAACCTATGCTAAAACGACTTGAATACGATTATATTAATTCGGGCCATTTGCATTATCTTTCTGAGAATTTCCCTCGTCTTGAAACACTGCACATTCACTATTGTGAAGAAAGTGTTATGATATTAATTTCCAAAATAAGTCAAATTAAACAAATTGGCATCACAGTATTTTCTGGAAATGAAAAATTTGCATTTGAAAATTTTCCCCAAATCTTAGACAGCAAACTAGTAAAGCTTCATATATGGTGTGATACGTTAATGTTCGAAGGCATTGAAAATCGTTCCTGGCCAATGTTGAAAAGCTTAATATTGGATTTTAACCGTTCAAAATTTTTACATCCACATAACTTTTTAAAATATGAAACATTATCACAATTTCCTGTAATTGAGAACCTTGAAATTGACAAGATCTCTGGTAAGAATGTAGACCAAATATTTCACTATCTAATTTCAAAATGTATAAACTTGAAAACAGCCTTTTTTAAATTTTGTACATGTAATGGTGAAGATACGTACGCATTGTTTATAAGATTACTCGATCATATAAAGACATATAAATTACAAAATTTACAAATGATTAGAATTTTTCCATGCCCCACAAGAAACCACGATTTCTTGGCAAAAAAACTGATAAGTATTTGTCCAAAATTAAGAGTAGTTGTTGGTTTGTCTCCAACTAATCTTAAGTATCAGTCTGTACTATTTATGCAGAAATTGAAAGATTATATGTTATGTCCAACAGCAACAGTACATTTCACTTCATAAATTTAATTTATTTTCCAAGAAAATGCATCAAATCTAAATGTTTTTGCCACATTCTGATCAAATTGACTATGATGTGATACTACTAAATTATTTTAAGTTTAAAGTATATATTTTTTCATTTAAATAAATATCTGCTAATATAAATATATAGTTTAATACATAAGATGTACCCAATTTTGTCTCAGTAGGATAGAAGCTATGATTTCGAAAATAATTTCTTTCTATTTATATTAAAATTGCATATGGGAAAGCCTAGCTCTTAGACTTTCCAAAAGCGCATGACGCTATTTAATGTACTTTATTTTAGCCAAAGATAAATAGGCCTATAATGTTTGATCTACGTGTATATTTCTTATCTTAAGCAGTAAAATGTCTTTATGAGAATTTTCTCAATTACAAAAATAAAGTTGGCAGAACAAATAACTCAATTAATTAACCTGCTGTCAAACAGATAAATTTTATATGTCTGATGGAATATTAAAAGAGTCTATCTGTAATTAAATTAAGTAATTTTGAAATGCATATATTTTAGTTATATTATTTTTGTTTACGTAATGAACAAATCGTAATTCTGGTTTTATATCTGTATATGGAAGATACATTTTGCATTCCTAATTCATTTATGTTTATAGTTAAATATCAATCATAAATTATACATATTTTATAAATGTAATATTTTAATAATTTTGTGAATAAACTAAATATTTATCTTGCAAAATATTTTGATTTAAGCATATGTTTCACTTTAGCATTATTTATTTACATTCGTGTTGTTGGCAGCTAATTAGGGAAGTTCCTGATCCAGCAAAAATGTTCCAAAAATATTTTTATAATGTGAATAAAATCAAATTTATATTTTTCTAAATGTATATACTTTTTTGCATGATAAATGTGTGACTAAGTCTTCCCGAAAGTTATTTAATATACACAATCCTTCCTTAATAATCCTTGCTTTTACAAAAATAACATAAGGAATATCCAGAATACTGAAATTAGATATGTTTGGTAATTTTTTTTTCCGATTTGTATGGAAATATTAATTCACGTTTCCTGCAAAATAGTATGTGATAGAAAATTTTGGATTACAGATCTCAATTCAGCATAAGTTAAATATATATATAATCAACTATCTTCATTCGAGTCCAAAAAAAAAATTGAAAATTGTTGTCCAGTCAAATTTAAATATATTTTCTCTATAAAAGTTTTCAGGCTGATGAAAAAATGATCTTATGGTCTGGTCAGTGTATTACAGTAACTTTTGTCAGTACACTTCCAGATCCAGTCCGCCATGTTGGTCCATCTCTGTTTCCTGATTAGCGGTACATGGGTTTAGCACCCGGATGGGTTGAACATTTTAATTGTTAGATAAATTAAATGTAAGATGTTCATTTTCATGGCCGGGAGGGGGTAGTAGTGTTGAATATCAAATCGCTAAATTACTTCAGTAAATTACAAATCGCTCCCCAATGCTGTTAATAGCAATTTGTCCATTCGATGGAGACGTTATGACTTACGATCATCTTAACGTGCCTCCACAGGAGTAGGCTGCTCCGGCACCGGGTTTCGCCCTCTCCCTTCTGTTCATCAATATCGCTTAAACATCATATTTTATTCTGTGAATACAAATACTCACTTATACTACACCCTCTCCCTAGACAGTACAAGAATTCATCTATGTCAAGTGGTCTGCCGACTATTGTGTAAATTAATAAATAATAGTTTTAAAAAACTAAAACAACACGCTTTATTAGAAAACCGAACTAAAAAAATGAGAAATAATTTTAATTTCCAACACGCTGGGGATAAAATTAAAGTGGTCAACAAAAAAAACCATCTCCAACACATATAAAATAAAACTGGAGTTATCAACAAAAATAAAATAATTTTACCATCAAAAGCGTCGGGTGCTCTATATCAATTAATATATTTGATAATAAACAGATATTGGTGAAAATAAAGTCTCTAAGAAGAAAATGTAAAAATCATAAAAAGCACCCCACGCTTTTGATGGTAAAATTATTTTATTTTTGTTGATAACTCCAGTTTTATTTTATGTGTGTTGGAGATGCATTTTTTTGTTGACCACTTTTATTTTATCCCCAGCGTGTTGGAAATTAAAATTATTTCTCTTTTTTTTTACTTCGGTTTTCTAATAAAGCGTGTTGTTTTAGTTTTTTAAAACTATTATTTATTTATTTTACATTTTTCAGTTTTAATACTTTACAGAATAAGATAAAAATGTAAATATCTTAAATTCCATACTACTGTAGTATGAGCTAAAAGTAATACTCTTCTAAAAAAATCCTCCCAGCCGGATTTCAACCAGCGACCTATGGATTACTGAAATTGTATACCACTAGAGTTCACCGCTCTACCAACTGAGCTCTTACAACGAGTGACTAAAAAGTCGACAAGTCCCCAACCTATTATACCAGTTTTCATTTTTTTGATTTTCTGATGATTCCGGACAGGATTTTAGAAACAAAATATGAAATTATTGTATTGTCACGGGTCCTTTACAAGTATACAACGTTTCAAGTCGATCCAATGTTTTTAAGTGGGTGAAAATCGTGTTCAAAGATTCCATTACATTGATACAAAGACACTTTTTTTTTATTTTCTGACGATTCTGGCCAGGATTTTAGAAACAAATATGAAATTATTGTATTGTTACGGATCCTCTACAAATATACAAAGTTTCAAGTCGATCCAATGTTTCTAAGTGGGTAAAAATCGTGTTCAAAGATTCCGTTACATAGATACAAAGACACTTTTTTTGATTTTCTAATGATTCTGGCCAGGATTTTAGAAAACAAAATATGAAATTATTGTATTGTCACGGGTTCTTTACAAGTATACAAAGTTTCAAGTCGATCCAATGATTCTAAGTGGGTGAAAATCGTGTTGAAATATACCGTTACATAGATAGATAGATAGATACAGGTCAAGCTAATATAAAGCGTGCAAAAAGAGACCACATCAACGCCGTCCAGCCACCAAACGCACAGTGCAGTGTGGGCATTAGAAACACACATATTAACACTATAAAGTAGACCGAGGATTTTATGAAATTTTGTTTTAAACTATTAGTCGGAGAGCACTGCGACAAAGTATTTTTACATTTTTTGATCTGTAGAATCAAATAAGACCAAAATATTTTTTTCATAGTTCGTAATATTTTAGCGAAATGTACATATTTTAGTAAAAATGTAATATTCCATGATATTATTCAACTTTCATTTCTTTTAAATAAAATTTCTAATAACATGGTTAAACCTTCCATGGTATCTTTACCTTGTCGTGGTGGAGTGGCTAGCGTGCTTAAATGATCCCGAGAGCTATGCCGGCGGTAGCATTGCTGCCGTACTGGTCGAAGGTGATAAGCCAGACGAAAAAAGTACCTTGGCGAAAGAGTGACGATCTTTCAGCGTGGAAATACAACCGTCAAGAAATGCGGACATAGGTTCAACTGGGGTAAAATTTTCCGGAGGTCAAATAGTCCCCCAATCGGTTCTCCGGGCGGGGACTACTTCAGAGAACCCATGCCAAAGTATAGAACTATTATTCTACCAGTTATATTACATGGGTGCGAAACATGGACTCTTACTTTAAGGGAGGAAAGGAGATTGCAAGTATTTGAGAATAAAGTACTTAGGAAAACTTTTGGACCAAAGAGAGATGAACAGACAGGTGAATGGAGAAGACTACTAACAATGAACTACATGGTCTTTATAGGAAGCCAGATATAATAAGAACAGTTAAATCTCGTAGACTGCGATGGCCGGGACATGTGGCACGTATGGGGAATGAAAGACTTGTATGGAAGCTTCTTGTAGCAAAGCCAGAGGATTTGTTTTGTACAAATTATGAGAGCATAGTTGGTAGACCAAGAATGAGGTGGGAGAATAACATTAACTATGATTTGAGGGAAGTAGATTATACAGGCAATGATTGGAAAGCATTGGCTCAGGATAGGGATGTATGGAGAGCTTATGTCAGTGCAGCCATGAACCTGTGGGTTCGATAGTGCCAGTGAGTAAGTAAGTAATAACATGGTAAAAACATTTTGGAAGAAATTGTAGTTTCGATGTTTTTAATGTAATATGGCGGACAGGCGAAAATGTCTCCCTATCCCATTCCAAAAAAGTAAAGTAAAGTGATCCCACAACAGGCCCGGAGGCCCTTGGGGTAGTAGGAGGTTAAGGCTCCCACTTTTTCTAGACAATCGGCACTTCATGTCAGCCGGGTTGTCAGCCCTGCGTGACGGCCGCCTTTACCGCCAGAACAAGCGTCTGCTACTCATTTCAGTTAGAGGCTGAGTCGACCCCAGGGTCATAGTGCCGCCAGGGGGTTTGGATCAGTTTAAAAATCCTGACCCCAATGGGACTTGAACCCTCGACCCTCCGGCTTGTAGCCCAGTGCCTTAACCACTACGCAACGGCGTGCCACCATCCCATCCGAAACAAGATAAATTATATTTGACAAAAGAAAATATTCCAAAAGTGAGACATGGAATGACCAAGTAGACACTTTTGTCTGAAGCTACACAACAAGAACATATGAATAAGTTAGAACAATAACCATTATTCTATCTATCAGGTTGCACTCAGCTCCTTTTTGCTACCTGAGGACAGTCCCTATTCTGCGAATGGATTGCAGTATTTAAACGTAAAGAAGAATAGTTGCTGCTGTGCTGGGAAATAAGGTCTTACTCCATAGTTTATGAAATTAGTAAAAGTTCTTGTAGGTACAGCCAATATTATTCTCACTTCTATCAAATTATAGCTCGGATTATGTTTGCTCACGTAATTTGTACAAAACAAATCTGATAGACAGGGGTTTAAAATATATAAATGTAGAAAAGGTTTCTAAACGTGTATTAACTAATTCGTTGGCACTATCGAAGCCATTGGCTCATGGCCGCGCGGACATAAGCTTTCCATACATCCTTATCCTGACCTAATGTTTTCCAATCATTCCCTGTAAAATGTACTTACCTCAAATCATGGTTAATGTTATTCTCCCACCTCATTATTGGTCTACTAACTCAACGTTTTCCCTCTGATTTTCCTACAAGAAACTTCCACGCCCGTCTTTCATTCCCCATTCTTGCCACATGCTCTGCCCTAACGGTGTATTACGAACAGAGTTGATAATTGGATTGTTCAGAGCACAAATAGACCAAGGCTAGGTATACTCTGCGAGGCTACTTTCATGTAGGATTAAAAATAATTGTAATTCAAAGATAGTTTTAAAATACTCCCTAGAATTACTTGTGACTTCATTCATTTTAACATTCTGTTCCTCCAAATATGACAACTGGACTTGGTCTACTTGTGTTCTGATTCACCCAATCTAATATTAGTGTGATATTTACATATATTGGGGCTCAATATCTTTATGCAAGGTAAATAGCAGTCATCCTAACACTACTTACTTACTCACTTGCACTATCGAACCCGTAGGTTCATGGCCGCGCGGACATAGGCTCTCCATACATCCCTATCCTGAGCCAATGCTTTCCATTCATTCCCTGTATAATCTACTTCCCTCAAATCATTGTCAATGTTATTCTCCCACCTCATTCTTGGTCTACCAACTGGGCGTTTTCCCTCTGGTTTTCCTACAACAAGCTTCCATGCAAGTCTTTCATTCCCCATACGTGCAACATGTCCTGCCCATCGCAGTCTACGAGACTTAACTGTTCTTATTATATCTGGCTTCCTATAAAGACCATGTAGTTCATTGTTATGTAGTCTTCTCCATTCACCTGTTTGTTCATCTCTCTTTGGTCCAAAATTTTTCCTTATTACTTTATTCTCAAATACTTGTAATCTCCTTTCATCCCTTAAAGTAAAAGTCCATGTTTCGCACCCATATAATATAACTGGTACAATAATAGTTTTATATAATATTTTCAGTTTAACGTTTTTTGAAAGGTGTTGGTACATCAAGAGTCTCTGCAATGCATAATAGCACGCATTTCCAGAATTGAGCCTATGTTTAAATTCTTTGTGCATCTCGTTCGTATTTGTGATTATTGTTCCTAGGTATTTGAATTCAGCCACTTCCTCAAAATTTCCCTCATTTGTCATTAGCTGTCCATTTCCATTATATAATGTATTTCTACGTGTGACCATATATTTAGTTTTATTGATATTTACTTCCAGTCCTAATTTCTTAGTGTTACTCAATAGTGTGTGCATGTTGTCCTTTAGTATCTCCTCGCTATCGGCCAACAATACATCATCAGCATAAACTAACAGCTTATTAATACCATTGAGTTGTAAGCCTTCCTCATTCTCTAAATTTTGTCAGTACTGTATTCGATGGAGGCGTTTGTTTCGGTTGCTATGTTTTGATGTCGTATTTAAACATCATCGTCAGCAACAACAAGGATTAAGCCCAATGGCCTGTTCCGATCTCATTATAGGTCGAATTGGTCCTTCCATCTTTTCAATGGTCTTCCCAACATTCTTCTCCCTTTTGGTTTATAATTATACATTCTTCTTGGTATGCGCTGTTCATTCTTTCGTAATACGTGCTGAAGGTAAGCATTTTGATAATATTTTATTCTTTCACAAAAGGTAAAATAAAGCTATTATTATTAAATATATTAATTTCTGTTCTTATATCTTCGTTTTTCATTTTATCGGTCCTTTGGTATCCTACTATTGCTCTCAACATCTTTATTTCAGCAGCCTCTATTTGTTTAGTATCTGTCTTTGTTAATGTCCAGGTTTCACATCCATAGATAAGAGATGGAACTGCCAATACTTTGTAATACTTCAAAATAGATTATTTGCTAGTCTTATTCAATAAAATGCGTTTAATTGTGCCACACAGATAATTGAATAGTTGTATTTTAGTGTGTTTATCTAAATTTCTGTCATTGCCTAAATGTCATCCCAAATAATTAAAATTCTGAACTTGGTCTATAATTACATTCTTTTCATTATTTTTTCTTATTAAATATAATCGAATAAATTAATTGATCGTGTTTATATATATATATATATATATATATATCTCCATCCATACTAATTCTGCCCGCAGGCAGGTCCTTCACTGCAAACATAGAATTTTCATGCTATGCTTGCAGCTTTACTAGGGAATTGTAGGTGTGGTAGCTTCCCGTTGCTTTCCACACCGGTGAAGGATGATGATAATGATAAGGATGATGATGGCCATATGATTTCAGGGACCGTTTGGGCCTTATAGTTTTCTTGACATTTGTCTTTCAGGTGAGGAAAAACCCGGATAAAAACCTCACCCAGAAAAACTGCCCCGACCGGGGATCGAACCCGGGTCCGCTGCGTTACAAGGCAGCACGCTACCTCGAGACCACAGCGGTGGACTATATATATATATATATATATATATATATATCCCATTATTGATTTATTAAAGTAAAGTGTCAAACTTGGGAGGCTTTTGGGGCAGATGGATGTTGACACTTCCAAATATCTGGACAATCGCCAAGGGAGGTCCACTGGGTCCTCAGCCTTGCGTGACGGCACCTTTACCGCAGAAAATACTTGTGGTACTCATTTACATTAAGAGCTGAGTAGACACCAGGGCTATGATGCGGCCAGAAGGTTTGGACCAGCTAAATACCCTGATCCCATTGAGACTCAAACCCACGACTTTCCTCAAACAACTACACTACAAAGTGAACCATTAAAATTGCTTCAGATCACGAACATGATATTTTATATTAGGTCAGAATTAATCAAAAAATTAATTAAAATGAAAATTCAGTGAAACTCTTGATTTCTTGAGCTACAAAAATGCATTCTCGTCTCATTTGTTTGCTCGTATGTACACCTATAAATTATATAAGGCTTGCGTATATAAATATATGTAAAAAAAACTCCAAGCGCGACAGGCCTAGAAGGCCCTTGGAGTACCAGCCGGCTGCTGGCCTCACATTGGTATGTGTTAATCAGAAAGGCAGACGATCATCTAGCCAGCGTACGGGTGAAACGTGGTCAGAATTATGGTGCCCCAGCCGTCATAGCTGGTGTTCTCAACCAGGAGCCGCTACTTATTGTACATACCCAAATGCCTCACGAAGCTGGGTAGGCACTGGTCCCATAATGGCCGAGAATACATGAGAAAATTTCTTCCCCATGGGGTGCGGCGCAAGTCCCGTAACTGTGCACCAAGGCTTCTTGCATTAACCACTCGACTACGGCGCGGGACATTATATATATGTTATAATTAAATGTTTAACATTGAGCAATGCAAGCTTAATATGGTATGGTAAGAAAAAAATGCCTGCACGGGATTCGAACCCGGATCTCTCAGTCTGTACCTCAGCGTGATATCCATTACACTACCAGACGAATCCAATTCAAACACTTATTTTTCTTATATATGTATTATATTCTCCATTATTACTAGATGTCGCGAGAACTCGGTCTTCACTGCCATCTAGTAACTGACTATAACAAGTAAGCAAATTAAACAGAATATTTTTAGCTTATAGCAGTGACGCTTTATTGATGTTATAATTAAATGTTTAACATTGAGCAATGCAAGCTTAATATGGTATGATAAGAAAAATAAATGCCTGGACGGGATTCGAACCCGGATCTCTGAATCTCTACCTCAGCGTGATATCCATTACAGTACCAGGCGAATCCAATTCAAACACTTATTTTTCTTATATATGTATTATAGTATTATATTCTATAAGTGTTTGAATTGGATTCGCCTGGTAGTGTAATGGATATCACGCTGAGGTACAGACTCAGAGATCCGGGTTCGAATCCCGTTCCAGGGCATTTATTTTGATTATCATACCATATATATTGTAAAAATGTTAAAAAAAAATTAAGTAGCTTAATTAATATTTCTGTGACATATCCTTATATTTTGTTATTATGCATTTATATGTTCGTATAATATGATCTTCAGATTAATTCCTTGGTCTCAGTAATAACCAAAAAATGCTCACGATTTCACATAAAATCTAAAACGTCGGACATACATTTCTATTATTGAATTCGTTACATCCTCAATGATGGATAAATCATATTTGAAGAGAACAAATGTATACGCCTCAGGACGGGACTTGAACCAAAAAACATGCTATGAAGCCATGCTTCTATCTTTGCAAATGGCAGCAGCTACTTATTAAGAAGACATATCTGGGAATTATACATTACAGCCAGTACGGCATTTGGTGAACGGGAATTACAGTGTATATAGAGAAAGATTTGCGTTTAGATCGGTACTTGCTCAGGTAGCTCAGTTGGTAGAGCACTTGGTCTAGAGAACCAAGGGTCCCGGGTTCAAGTCCCAGTCTGAGCGTATAATTTTTCTCTTCAAACTCGTACATAAGTTTGATATTACATACATTTATATATTTTACACAAAACAGTGCTACATATTTGTTATAACATTACTTATTGAACATAAAATGGTAAAGTTCACAAAATGTTTACTTGCTACCCAACAACATTAATGTTTTAGCCGGCGAGGAGAAGCAAAGACGCTAGTGTTCAAGAGGGGGAAAATGTCTCCTTCCACCGTTGGTACAAGCGAATGACTGGGCGATATATAGTGGTAGATCTATTTGAAATAGGAGATCGGCACTAAATACCATCCACTCCTGGCTTCGTCTCTGGAACATCAAACTTAACGTTAATAAAACAAAAGCTGTTTTATTTACAAAATCCAGTAGACGAAGCCCAGTCCAACTCACCTTTGGAGCCCATCAATTGGCCCTGGAGACTTCAGTCAAGTATCTTGGAATTCACCTGGATTCCAAGCTAACTTTCCAAATTCACATTAGACATCTTCTTCAATTGCCATACTATATCCATTTTTCAAGTCGCCTACACTGCCATCTCGGATCAAGCTAACCTTATATACAGCTGTGATCCGTAGCATGCTGCTATACGGTTGTGAAGCCTGGAGCATCCTCGCTGCTTGCCACAAAAAGAAAGTTCAAATAATTCAAAACAAATGTTTAAAAATCATATTTTCGACCCCGCTATACACGAGGATCGCACAGCTGCACAACCTAGCCAACATGCCATATATTGCGACCCAAATTAATGACAGAGTGGAACACATGTTCCAAACTATTCAAACTAATTCGAACCCTATTGTTCGCAATATAGGACACAGGCTACAGCAGCGTGTTGTCCACAAAAACATATTTACCAGACCCCCATGATGGTCCAGATAACAGAAATGAGAACTGTGCTACAGCTAGAGTAGAGTGGCTCATTCCACTCGGTCGGCTTTCGGACTCTCTGCTTGTCTGACCAGTGGCTTCCGATGCCCTGCTCTAGAGAGGAAACATCTCATTTCATCTATAGAACTCCATTTCCACAAACATATTAAATAAATTTACAAAACACCATTCAAAACAATAGAACACCAACGCCACTAACTAGTGACAATAGACGAAAAACCACATAACGAT
Source organism: Diploptera punctata (assembly GCA_030220185.1). NCBI lineage: Eukaryota > Metazoa > Arthropoda > Insecta > Blattodea > Blaberidae > Diploptera > Diploptera punctata. The sequence continues at coordinate 64,881 of JASPKZ010007953.1, read as the reverse complement.
AGCCACAAAGGTATTAGCCGCCAGGGAGCTACAACTGGTTCCAAACGCGGCACACTGGGCGCCAACACATAGATAGATAGAAATAGGAGATGAAGTTAATGAAAGATTGTCGGAATTTGTATGCTTAATATTTCTGTACAATCTGACATAATAAATAATAGTTTTAAAAAACTAAACCAATACGCTTTATTATAAAACCGAACTAAAAATATGAAAAATAATTTTAATTTCCAACACGCTTGGCATAAAATTAAAGTGGTCAACAAAAAAAGCATCTGCAACACATAGAATAAAACTAGAGTTATGAACAGAAAGAAAATAATTTTACCATCAAAAGCGTGGGATGCTCTATATCAATTAATATATTTGATAATAAACAGATATTGGTAAAAGTGAAGTATCTAAAAAGAAAATATATAAAAATCATAAAAAGCACCCCACGCTTTTGATGGTAAAATTATTTTCTTTTTGTTGATAACTCTAGTTTTATTCTATGTGTTAGAGATGATTTTTTTTGTTGCCCACTTTAATTTTATCCCAAGCGTGTTGGACATTAAAATTATTTTTCATTTTTTTACTTCGGTTTTATAATAAAGCGTGTTGTTTTAGTATTTTAAAACTATTATTTATTTTTTAGTTTTAATATTTTACAGAATAAGATACAAATGTAAATATCTTTAAGTTCGATACTATTGTAGTATGAGGTAAAAGTAATACTCTTCTAAAAAAATCTTTCAAGCCCGATTTGAACCAGCGACCTATAGATTACTGAAATTATATGCCACTAGAGTTCACCGCTCTACCAACCGGGCTATTACAACGATTGACTAAAAAGTCGACAAGTCCGCAACCTATTACACCAGTTTTCATTTTTTTTCTGATGATTCTGGACAGGATCTTAGAAACAAGATATGAAATTATTGTGTTGTCACGGGTCCTTTACAAGTATACAAAGTTTCAAGTCGATCCAATGTTTCTAAGTGGGTGAAAATCGTGTTCAAAGATTCCGTTACATAGATACTAAGACTTTTTTTTTATTTTCTGATGATTCTGGCCAGGATTTAAAAAAAATAAATATACAATTATTGTATTGTCACGGGTCCTTTACAAGCATACAAAGTTTCAAGTCAATACGATGTTTTTAAGTGGATGAAAATCGTGTTCAAAGATTCCGTTACATAGATACTAAGACACTTTTTTATTTTCTGATGATTCTGGCTAGGATTTAAAAAAAATAAATATACAATTATTGTATTGTCACGGGTCCTTTACAAGCATACAAAGTTTCAAGTCAATACGATGTTTTTAAGTGGATGAAAATCGTGTTCAAAGATTCCGTTACATAGATACTAAGACACTTTTTTTTTATTTTCTGATGATTCTGGCTAGGATTTAAAAAAATAAATATACAATTATTGTATTGTCACGGGTCCTTTACAAGCATACAAAGTTTCAAGTCGATCCAATGTTTCTAAGTGGGTGAAAATCGTGTTCAAAGATTCCGTTACATAGATACTAAGACACTTTTTTTTATTTTCTGATGATTCTGGCTAGGATTTAAAAAAAATAAATATACAATTATTGTATTGTCACGGGTCCTTTACAAGCATACAAAGTTTCAAGTCAATATGATGTTTTTAAGTGGATGAAAATCGTGTTCAAAGATTCCGTTACATAGATACTAAGACACTTTTTTTTTATTTTCTGATGATTCTGGCTAGGATTTTAAAAAAATAAATATACAATTATTGTATTGTCACGGGTCCTTTACAAGCATACAAAGTTTCGAGTCAATACGATGTTTTTAAGTGGATGAAAATCGTGTTCAAAGATTCCGTTACATAGATACAAAGACACTTTTCTTTTATTTTGTGATGATTCTGGCCAGGATTTTAAAAATTAAATATGCAATTATTGTATTGTCACGGTCCTTTACAAGTATATAAAGTTTCAAGTCAATCCAATGATTTTAAGTGAGTGATAATCGCGTTGGAAGATAGATAGATAGATTGATTGATACAGGTCAAGCTAACTTAAAGCGTGTAAAAAGAGAATAAATCAGCACTGATTTCCAGCTACTGTCTGTTAAACAAATGTTGTAGGAAAACAAACACTACTGAAGAATTAGGTATTGATTTATTATATTAGTTTCAATTTAAAATGGAGAGATTATTTTTATTATTATTTTTATTATTATTGTTACTATTATTATTATTATTATTATTATTAACTAACCAACTTACTGGCAGTATCGAACCCGTAGGTTCATGGCCGAGCAGACATAAGATCTCCATACATCCCTTTCCTGACATAATGTTTCTAACTATCCGCTGTATAATCTACTTCCCTCAAATTACGATTAATGTTATTCCCCCACCTCATTCTTGGTCTACCAACTGGGCGTTTTCCTTCTGGCTTTCCTACAAGAAGCTTCCACCCACGTCTTTCATTCCCCGTTCATACCATCGCAGTCTAAGAGACTTAACTGTTCTTATTATATCTGACTTCCTATAAAGACCATGTAGTTCATTGTTATTAGTATTCTCCGTTCACCTGTCTGTTCATCTCTCTTTGGTCCAAAAATTTTCCTAAGAACTTTAATCTCAAATATTCGTAATCTTCTTTCTTTGCAGCCATATAACTGGTAGAATAATAGTTTTATATATTTTCAGTTTAACGTTTTTTGAAAGGAGTTGGGATGACAAGAGTCTCTGTAATGCATAATAGCACGCATTTCCAGAATTGAGCCTATGTTTAATTTCTTTGTGCATCTCATTCCTCTTATACTATATTCCAGATGTCTTCATTTAAAATGCTGGCACGTCATTGGTTGCGTTGCAAGTGTCTGGTGGGAAATCCCATATGAACATTATTCACAATATAACGATATAAGGCAGAGACTCTTGTCGTCCCAACTCCTTTCAAAAAAACGCAAAAATTAAAATATGTAAAACTATTATTCTACCAGTTATATTATATGGATGCGAAACATGGACTCTTACTTTAAGGGAGGAAAGGAGTTTACAAGTATTTGAGAATAAATACTTAGGAACATTTTTAGACCAACGAGACATGAACAGACAGTTGAACGGAGAACACTACTTAACACTCATAACAGTGAACTACATGGTCTTTATAGGAGGCCAGATATAATAAGAACAGTTAAGTCTCGTAGACTGCGATGGGCAGGACATGTTGCGCGTATGGGGAATGAAAGACGTGCATGGAAACTTCTTATAGGAAAACCAGAGGGAAAACGCCCAGTTGGTAGACCAAGAATGAGGTGGGAGAATAACATTAACTATGATTTGAGGGAAGCAGATTATACAGGGAATGATTGGAAAGCATTAGCTCAGGATAGGGATGTATGGAGAGCTTATGTCCGCACGGTCATGAATCTACGGTTTCGATTGTGCCAGTGAGTGAGTTAGTTATTACAACACAAGTTCTTGTTTTTTTCCCCTCCGTATCACTTATGTGATAAAGCGTTATGTTGATTAAAATTAAATAAGTGTTGAGCCTACAGTAGTGAATGTGATATGTTTAGCTGCGTGTGCAAGTGTTTTTTTAATAAGTGCAGTATCCCTTTCTGAAAAGATGTCCGATAATTCTATGCCAGGTCCTTCCGGAATGTCTCCTGTGAAGAAACATAAACAGAGGAAAGGATTTCGTTCGGGAGAAATACAGATAATTATAAACGTGTACAAAACGTTATTGAAGGAGAACCCTCACACGGCGATTACAGATTATTATTATTGGCATTTATTATTAATATTAGTATTATTTATTTTTATTATATTATTAGAATTATTATTATATTATTTTTGGTATTTATTAATATATTATTATTATTAATAATAATATTATTATTAATAGTATTAGTATTATTATTATTATTATTATTATTATCATTATTAATTTCATTATTATTGTCAGTATTGCATATCATTGTTGTTAAACAAATATGTTATGAAACCGTAATTGCGTGTCGATGTACTCTTAAGGTTTATCCGCTTGTGAAGCGCGCTTTTTCGCCGTTACAACCACTGTTCACATCTGCTCCGTAGACATCTGGAACCGGCTATAGTGATCATTGTTTATTATTATTATTATTATTATTATCATTATCATTATCATCATCATCATCATCATCATTATCCACCGCTGTGGTCTCGAGGTAGCGTGCTGCCTTGTTACGCAGCGGGCCGCGGTTCGATACCCGGTCGGGACAATTTTCCTGGGTGATGGTTTATTTTTCGGGGTTTTTCGTCAACTGTAAGACAAACGTCAGGAAACTTTAAGGCCCAAACGATCCCAAATATCATCTACCCATCATTAACATATTCATTTAAGTTTAGATTTAAGACCTCTCCTGGCGCATCATTACTATCATCATACATCATCGCGGCAGCATAACTCCACCTTCCAGTCGTCCCAATCGCAGAAGTATGTTACAATAACTCAATGCCAGGACAGAATACCAGAATGTCTAAATGACAGCGTGGTTGCATTGAATAAAAAATACTATTATTATTATTATTATTATTATTATTATTATTATTATTATTATTATATTTATGCTGAAAAAGCTATTGAAGAATGGAAAAAGAAATGTAAGCCGATGGGAATACCACTAGATGATAATTCAACAATATATACACTCCAGTTTGCAGATGACCAATTGATATTGGCTCAAGAATTTGAAGATATAGAATACCTCACTAGAAAATTAATACAAAAATATAGTTTATGGGGTTTAAAGATCAATATGGATAAATCTAGATATATGACAATAGGGGATCTTCCTCAAGATTTAATACTAGAAGAAAATTTAGGGACAATTAAATACACTGAAGAATATAAGTATTTGGGAATTAAAATTACTAAAGATGGAAAACAAGAAACAGAGATAAGAAACAGGATCAATACAGGAAAGTATGCTATATCTGCCCTAAATGGAATTGTATGGGACAAACATATCTTCAAAGAAACAAAAAAAAACTATTTTTAATACTGTACAATAATCAGAAGCATTATTACCTATGGAGCTGATGCGTGGGCTTTAAATGCACAAATGAAAAAATTACTCGCCACTGAAATGGACTACTGGAGACGTGCTGCACAAATATCCAGGAAGGATAAAATCAGAAATGCATATATAAAAGAAAAAATGCAGGAACAATATTCAATATTAGATTTTATAAAGAAGAAACAATTAAATTGGTACGGACACATTAGAGGGATGGAAGAAGGAAGACTACCTAAGATAATCATGAATTGGGAACCACAGGGAAGGAAAAAGAAGGGTAGACCAAATATTACGTGGATTCAGGGAATCAATGAAACTAAGAGGTAATGGGAAATAGAAGAAGATATATGGATGAACAGACAAGAATGGAAAAATGTGTTGAAACAAATGTGTATTTAACTGTGAACATGGGTACCGGAAACATGTGTATTCATTGTAAAAACCTGAATAATAAAAAATAAATTATTATTATTATTATTATTATTATTATTATTATTATTATTATTATTATTATTATTATTATTATTATTATTATTATTATGGATAGGAATTTTCAAATCGTCCTTTATTTTCTCCTCTTCGCAAAACTAGATAACTTTCTTAACCCTGGAACCTGATGGTCGGGTCTTGGTGACCCCACAGATATTTGTATTCATCTGAACAATCGTAATTTCGGACTCACTTTTTCAGAGCTTTGTGAGAATTCAGTTCTAACCTTGTTCTTTAAGTGGTGAGAGTTTTGTGAGTTTTCATAAAATAGTTTACAAGAGGGAGAGGGAAATATTTGTTGTGGTAGTTGGGGTCGTCCTTTGCCGTAGCCGAGTGGTTAAGACAGGAAGCCTTGGCGCAGAGCTACGGGACTTGCGCTGGTTCGAGTCTCCATGGGGGAAGAAATTTTCTCATCGTATTTCGGCCAGTGAGGGACCGGTGCCCACCCAGCATCGTGAGGAATTTGGGAAGCTACAGTAAGTAGCGGCTCCAGGTTGAGAAAACCAGCTATAACGGCTGGGAGACTCGACATGCTGACCACATGTCACCCCAACACTGGCTGATGATCATCTGCCTCTGTGATTAACACATGTGGATGTGAGGTCAGCAGCCGGCTGGTAGGCTAAGGGCCCTCTAAGCCTATCGCGCCAGGAGGAGTAGTTGGGGGTCATACAAACCCCACCGTCAGGTAATAATGCGTGTTTTTCTTCAAACTGAATTTTGTGATTAGGCCTACTGTATAGGCTGTCAAGTCTTTCAATTATATAGTAATTATCTATGTTAGGAATTTCTTACTTTTTATGTTATTTTATTTTTATAACGGCATTTTCAAGTAAATGGCTCACAAGTGATGAAATAAGTGAACTCGTAAACAGAAGTGATAGTAAAGTGAAGTAAAGTGATCCCACTACAGACTTCAAGAGGTCCTTGGGGTAGTAGGAGGTTAAGGCTCCTACTTTATCATGACAATCGGCACTTAATGTTAGCCGGGTTGTCAGCCCTGCATGACGGCCGCCTTTACCCCCAGAAGAAGCGTCTGGTTCTCATTTCCGTTAGAGGCTGAGTCGACTCCTGGACCATAGTGCCGCCAGCCAAGTTAAAGTTAAAGTGAATTGCACTGCGACCTGCTTGCGCGGGTGGTGTACAACTCTTCGATCCACTATGTAGTGGATCCCGGGTTCCAAGACAAATTGTCCATTAGCCCCGTCTTAACATGTTTAATTTGCCTGTTATTGCATGTGCGTTGTGTTTTGGCTTTTGATCAGTTTTTGCAGCAAGTGCTATAATTTTGAATGGGGAAAGTATTGATTTTTAGATTTTTATTGTGTTATTTCGTGTCCTTGAATAGTAATCTGTTTTAAATTTTTGTTTTAAATTTTTGTTTTTTATTGAGGTTGTTTTTTGGCTTTGTTTTATTGTCATATGTGTTATGGTCGATCCTTTGAAGTTCGCTTTTCGAAGAGGCACGAAGGCAGCAGCCGCAGTAGAGTGGTGAGAAGGCAATGGCTTCAGTCCCAAATTGAAATGAAATCTTTCCCAACATCCGCTTTCCCGGTCAGTTAAGGAAATAATGAATTTACTGATGGAGCAAAGGGGACTACTCCGGTATTCACCTTAACGCCAAGGAAACCATCAGAAACCTTGACAGAGTAGTTGTAGAATATGTAATTTAGAATCTTTTTATTGATTTGTCCAGAATAGGTTATTTAATTTGTATTTTTTGGATATAAATTTTGTTAAGTTGCCCTTAATTTTGAATTTTGAATATTGATATGGGAATTATAATTCTTTTTGAGAATTTACTGGTGGGTGCTAGGGGCCTACTCCGATATTTATCTTAGCGTCAAGGAAACCACCGAAACCTTGACAGAGTAGGTTTGAATTTATTGTATGTGATCCGAAATGTGGCCAAAATCGGTCCAGGCCATCCGGCTCTTGAGGTGACTGGCCGGCAACAACCTTTTTGTCTCATTTTAGGTCGGTTCTTTAGGCGTATAGCCGACCGAATTCGCCTAAATGAGAGTTAGCACTCCCAATGGTCTATACTATTTCGTCGAGAGCGAATGGGAGGAGGATAATATTTTTCCCTTGGTCTTATTGGAGGATGTTTGAAATCCTCTTCTTGTCTACGTCTCTCGGGCGGCCAGATGGTGTCTTTTTGTTGACCCTTTGGTTCTGGCAAGCTTAGATCCCATCCATCGTATTGGCCATTGTTGTCCCAACACAATGTTAGGTTTAGATTTGTGCTACCTGATCTTTTTTTGCTATAAAGCCGGTCCACTATTTTTCCGAACGTATGCATTAAGTTCGTCTTTGTGTCATCTGCATATGTTGGACAGTTGTCCCAGCATAAGCATGTCGGTTTAGTGCTTATCAGTTTGTCCTCCATTATTGGATTCAATGATGTCTGGCACTCTTTGTCTGCTCGCTGTGGAGGCAGTATTTCAATCTCTGGAGCAGTCAGTGCTCACAGAGACGTTTTGTGGTTCGTGATTGATTTCACCTTGGTCCTCAGTTTGTGAGGCCTTTGTTTTCTTTTTTGGGTGCACTGGCGCTGGAGCTGGTGGCTCTACAGGGGCAGTGCGCTTCTTCCTGGCAGCAGGAGCAAGCTCAACTGAGACTGCCTGAGTATCAGCAGCAGGGATTGCCTGTACTGCTATTTTGGGGCGCGCGGCAGGCTTGGGGACCTTTGCACGACGGTACGCTTCCACTTTGACTTTGTAGTGGCATATGCGTTTTATTTTAAGGATATCCGCTGCGTTGGGACCTTCCGCCAGGACTGCGATAAAGATTGGCAGCGGCCTCTTGGTCTTCCCAGAGGTCATGTTGACCACATGAAAGACTTCGAGGCCATGACCCTTGAGGTCGTCCTGGATCTCGGTTGGATCCACGCCCGAGTCAATTCCTTTGACTACATATTTACGCGCTGTAGCTCGCGATTTTTTATTCCCTTCGCAGCAGGGAATTTGACGCTGCAGCAGCAGCTGTCGGTATTTGTAGTAGGCCGACATTGAAGTCAGCCTAACCCTTGTGCCGAGCGGCGTTGGTTCGCAAATGAATGCGCGCGGCTCGATTTCTGCGAAAACCCTGTTCGCGGCTGCTAACTCGACGGTAAATTCCCGACTTATCAGCAGTGGAGAGGGTTTCGATTGTGATTGACGCGAGTCCTGTGACCCCGAACCTCCAGTGGGCCCACCATCATTGGACGGTGAATCCTCCGGAGACCGGTCGACTCTCGAGACCTGAGTCCCTGAACCCCCGGCGGCCCCGTCGTCGTTGGACGGCGAGTCCTCCGGTGGCCGGTCGACTGTCATCGGTATCTCGGCTTGTCTGGCAGGAGATGCTGCAGTTTGTGGCGTCGATGGCTGTTTTTTCCCCGCTTGGGATTTCTGGCGCGTTCGCTGCGCGATTGGTGGAGTGGGAGCGACGTTTCGGCTCGTTCTCTTCTTCTTATTGGGCTTTCCCATTGTGTGAGGGTTCTTATTTAAGGTTTGGGAAATGGTATCACCGGTTGGAGGTGCCCTGACAAAGACCCTGGGATAGGGGCCGAGCTAGGGGCAGAAGGGATAAGGCCTATTGCCTTTTGAGGTAAAGGTGCTAACAGGGGGGGGTGGGTAGGTATGAAGAACCCTCGCTGAAAAAGAATGCTGTCGGGACAGTTTGCTATGCTGCCTGACCACGTGACGCTGCCGCTAGGGGCGCTGGGCGCAGTCGCTGAGCACGATTGGGTGCGAGGGAGACGCTCCCGGATGCCGTCCGTTGAGGCTTCACTTGCCGGTAGGCTGGAGTGCTTCTAGACGATCAGGAGCTCCGTCCTCTTCCACTGCTGGCCATCGAATCCCAATCGAATCAATCCAAATCAATGGTGCCAAGAGCCAGTGCCGCCAGAAGGTTTGGGTCAGTTTAAATATCCTGGGGTCCAACAGTAACAGGTGCACAACAACATGACAGAAGCTGTAGCTTTCAGAGGAAGAAAATTATACAATCTCTGCCCTAGAAAAAGATAAGAAGTTAGCTATGGATGTGTGGACTGCAATAATCCCATGTGGAATGATCACCTTTGTGCTTCATGTAGTGAACTGTCAAAATAACTTTTTCAATGGTCTGGCGCGTGTTTACAATGTGAGATAGTTATATAGTTAGGTAGTCCCTGACCCTAAATGGTCTGCTTCTTCTTCTTCCTTCCAAGTATTAGGCCAAGGCCTGTTACGATCCTATAGCGTTTCATAGGACGGCCCAGTGATCTTCGTCCTCTTGGTATATATTAATATAAACAGCTTTGGGCATCGGATTTGAACTCATTCTTTCTAGATGGTGTTTCCAATTTAGTTGGTACTGTTTAATATATTCCAAAATTGGCGTAGTCTTCAATTCTTTTAAGATATCGGTGTTCCTTTTTCCGATCCCATCTGGTGTAACCCGCTGTTCTGCGCATGAATCTCGTTTCACAAGCCGTTATTCTGCTTTTATGTTGTCTTTTTAGTGTCCATGCTTCACTTCCATAGGTCAACACTGGTCTAGCCAAAGTGTTATATAAACGTAATCTGGTGTTTTTTTTGTACAAGGGATGGTTTCATAACTTGATTAATAATTCCTAAACTTTTATTATAACTAGTAATTTTTTCAGGGATATCCTTTTCATCCCAGATAGAGAGATAATATCCAAGATATTTAAATTGATTAGATCTCTCTAAAATTTTATTCTGAAGACAGATTTTACTTTGTATGGGGTCCTTCCCATGAAATGCCACAATTTTAGTATGGTCTACTTAATGGTATTAAATATGGGAGTTTAATTTACTAGAACGCACAATATGATCAAATAGAAAACGTCATACAAATCCTATTAAAATAAACACGTTTTAAAACTAAAATTATGTGAGGGGTCACTGTGACCGCACTATCATTAATATTGATGCAAAGTTTAACCATCAGGTTCACGGGTTAATAATTTCATGGCCTTCATTGTGAATATAGGGACAGTTGTATGTAACAACTGACTATACACAACTAAAGGAAAGTAAACACTGTCACTGCAACCTGAGACAAGGGTCTACTACCTCCAATCCCTACTCATTCTTACCACATTCCTTTAATAATAAGTAAAAAGGTTCGCCTGAGTGGGCACTGATTATATTTAATCTTTGCTATATTCGTTCAGTGTTTTTGTGTTCTTTGGGCACTTCGGTGTTTGGTAACGTTCACATCTGTGACCACACAAAGCACATGTACATTTTCCATTTGCGTCGTTTACCACATTCTTTTAGGTCCCAGTTTTTCCGCATTGATAGTTAATATGGCCCAGTAATACAGCGCTAGGAAACAGGTAAAATTTTACAATGATTTGTTCTCAAATATTTTTATAGGCTCAGGTGATTGACAAAGACCGCCTCACATTCAAACACAATACAAACTCTCAATTGGTTTATGTCCTTCTAGGAAAAATATTATACTTAAAATCTCAAATTGCAAACCTTCATTAATGTGCATGATTTTTGTAAGAAAATCTTAGCCTCCCCTGTAATGTTTTTAAATTCGAATCATATGTTTAAAGGAGTTTAACTTTTATAAGATTTATTATTCAAATTTGAAGTATAAAATTATGGAACATCTACCTAAAAGATCCGTCTCCTCAACTTTATTAGTTATTAAGTCCCGAAAGCGCTGCAGTTAAATAACTAATAAAGTCGAGGAGGCGGACCTTTTAGGCGAATACTAACTCACTGGCACTATTCAACCCGTAGGTTCATGACCGCGCGGATATAAGCTCTCCATACATCCCTATCCTGAGCTAATCCTTTCCAATCATTCCCTGTATAATCTACTTCCCTCAAATCATAGTTAATGTTATTCTCCCACCCCATTCTTGGTCTACCAACTGGGCGTTTTCCCTCTGGCTTTCCTACAAGAAGCTTTCATGCAAGCCTTTCATTCCCCATATGTGCAACATGTCCTGCCCATCGCAATCTACGAGATTTAACTGTTCTTATTATATCTGGCTTCCTATAAAGACCATGTAGTTCATTGTTATGTAGTCTTCTCCATTCACCTGTCTGTTCATCTCTCTTTGGTCCAAAAATTTTCCTAAGTATTTTATTCTCAAATACTTGTAATCTCCTTTCCTCCCTTAAAGTAAGAGTCCATGTTTCGCACCCATATCCATAATTTTATAGTTTTAAGTTTAAAGGGGTTTGCCTTCTGGTTTCCCCCCCCATTTCCATTATGATTTCAATGGTATTAATAAGCTGTTAGTTTATGCTGATGATGTAGTACTATTGGCCGATAGCGAGGAGATACTAGAGGACAACACGCACACACTATTTAGTAACACTAAGGAATTAGGACTGGAAGTAAATATCAATAAAACAAAATATATGGTCACACGTAGAAATGCATTATATAATGGAAATGGACAGCTAATGACAAATGAGGGAAATTTTGAGGAAGTGGCTGAATTCAAATACCTAGGAACAATAATCACAAATAGGAATGAGATGCACAAAGAAATTAAACATAGGCTCAATTCTGGAAATGCATGCTATTATGCATTGCAGAGACTTTTGATGTCCCAACTCCTTTCAAAAAACGTTAAACTGAAAATATACGAAACTGTTATTCTACCAGGCAAATTCTAAACACAGATATAATTTTAATACAGCCTGACATAGATAAATTAGTGTCAGCGGTCTACTACGCGCCCTTCCACAGATATACATAAAGTATGTACGAATGGAGGGGTTATAGTGGAGGAGGACTAAGTTGGCATGATTTCTGCTATCCTTGTCTAGAGAACTGTTCTTCCATCCTTCGCAAAACACAATGGGCTACCCTTGTAAAATTACTTAGGAATGCTAGAAAAACTCCACCACCCCCGCCCACTTCCGTCCAGTCACTTTTGTGTCAGGTAATTTTTGTCAGTGGCGACTGGTTCAGAGTGCTCTGTTAAAAGTGACTGCAGAGCGTGTGAAAAGATTGAAGAGTCATATTGGCAGGCAGACGGTTTAATGGACCAAATTAGTGATCGGTTTGAAATAAATTTAGACGATACCGAAAAACGATGAAAATGAAGACATAGAAACTTGCTAGGAAGAATCTTTAGAAGAAGGGAATGCCACCACTGATCTATGTTCACTACAGGGAGTGTCTGCCCACCGCTGTCACCGTGAAGAGATATGTGTATGAATGAGAAAGAAGATGGCGAGTACTCTCTTTCTCTTTCTAAAATATTCTAGACAAGTTAGCACTCATGGACTATAGTGCATATGTTTCAAGTTCTAAGGTTGCGCCGCCACTGATACTGCATGGTATACCGAGATGACAATAGTTCAATGAAAGGTGGAATGAGGAAGATGTCATTCGGCAGCTCCCCCCGGGTGGTATAGTGTTTTCAAAACAAAGAATAGCTTCTGACAGTACAAATCGTCCTCCCCTCTTACCGCACTAAATAAAGAATAGCTTCTGACAATACAACTCATCCTCCCCTCTTACCGCACTAAATACCATAGACCACTCAAAAGCGGCTAGAGGAGCCCGAACTGCATAGTATCTTGTGTCATTGAATATAGGTAAAAATTGCTTTTAGTGCTTCACTGTTATCAATAAAATATCTGTCGTGGATAGGACTCTATTTACCGAAGATTCTTCTATCACAGACGATAAGTACCTCGTACACACCTTGTATCACACTGTGCAACAAAGAATAGTCAAATAGCAAGAAGACTGTAAGTACCGTATTTTGAGAGTTGTATACAAATTAATTTAAACATCTAAAACTATACTTACTTACTCACTGGCACTATCGAACCCGTAGGTTAATGGCCGCACTGACATAAGCTCTCCATACATCCCTATCCTGAGCTAATGCTTTCCAATCATTCCCTGTATAATCTACTTTCCTCAAATCATAGTTAATGTTATTCTCCCACCTCATTCTTGGTCTACCAACTTGGGCGTTTTCCCTCTGGCTTTCCTACAAGAAGCTTCCATGCAAGTCTTTCATTCCCCATACGTGCAACATGTCGTGCCCATCGCAGTCTACGAGACTTAGCTGTTCTTGTTATATCTGGCTTCATATAAAGACCATGTAGTTCATTGTTATGTAGTCTTCTCCATTCACCTGTCTGTTCATCTCCCTTTGGTCCAAAAATTGTCCTAAGAACTTTATTCTCAAAAACTCGTAATCTCATTTCCTCCCTTAAAGTAAGTGTCCATGTTTCGCACCCATGTAATATAAAAGTGATCCCACAACAGGCCTCCGGAGGCCCTTGGGGTAGTAGGAGGTTAAGGCTACCACTTTTTCTAGACAATCGGCACTTTATGTCAGCCGGGTTGTCAGCCCTGCGTGACGGCCGCCTTTACCCCCAGAACAAGCGCCTGGTACTCATTTCCGTTAGAGGCTGAGTCGACCCCAGGGCCATAGTGCCGCCAGAGAGTTTGCGTCAGTTTAAAAATCCTGACCCCAACGGGACTTGAACCCTCGACCCTCCGGCTTGTAGCTCAGTGCCTTAACCACTACGCTACGGCGTGCCCCCCCCCCCACCCATATAATATAACTGGTAGAATAACAGTTTCATATATTTTCAGTTTAATGTTTTTTGAAAGGAGTTGGGACATCAAAAGTCTCTGCAATGCATAATAGCACGCATTTTCAGAATTGAGCCTATGTTTAATTTCTTTGTGCATCTCATTCCTATTTGTGATTATTGTTCCTAGGTATTTGAATTCACCCACTTCCTCAAAATTTCCCTCATTTGTCATTAGCTGTCCATTTCATTATATAATGTATTTCTACGTGTGACCATATATTAAGTTTTATTGATATTTACTTCCAGTCCTAATTTCTTAGTGTTACTCAATAGTGTGTGCGTATTGTCCTTTAGTATCTCCTCGCTATCAGCCAACAATACTACATCATCAGCATAAACTAACAGCTTATTAATACCATTGAGTTGTAAGCCTTCCTCATTCTCTAAAGATTTAATGGCATGATCTAGTACAAAATTAAATAGTAGAGGAGATAGTGCATCTCCTTGCATCAACCCATTCTGCATTTCAAAAGAAACATCTAAAATTATAGTACATTTATTTTTAAAAACCTTAGATTATATCCATTGCGCTCTGTTCTAACATTCAGTCTTAGTATTTATCTCAATTTAGGTTCGGGATATGTGTATTAAATATATTCAACATACCCTTTTACTCTGTATTGTTTGCTGCTTTATTGTAGGTATCATAAATATATTAACCCCAACATTCATGAAAAATTAGTACATTTTCTTCTTCTTCTTCGGCTTTCTCCCACTTATAGGTTTGCCGTCTTCAGTTTCCATTCATCTCTATCATTCCAAACTCCCTCTTCCAAATTCCTATCATCCATTATAGTTCTGACGTAGGTTTTCCATTTCCACCTTGGTCTGCCACGTTTATTTCTTCCAGGGGGTGACCATTGGTACATATATTTTGATCATCTTTCATTTTTCATTCTTTGTCCATGGCCATACCATTTAAGTGTTTGATTTTCAATCCTCTTAACAACAGATGTAGTGACATTCATTTCTCTCCAAAGGAATTCATTTATTATTTTATCCTGTCTTGTTTTTTGGAGGCTTCTTCTAAAATAATCAAATTTAACTGTTGTAATTTTATTATTTTGTAATTCCGACAAAGTTCAAGTTTCACTACCATATGACAAAACATTCTGTATTCTGCTCTTATACATTTTCATTTTAGTTTCCTTTGTAATATTTTTGTTCCAAATTATTCCATGTAATGTCTTAGTTGCATTTTTTGCCATTGCAATTTTAGTCTGTACGTCTGTCCCGCAGGTACATTTTAGAATACAAAAATACCATAACAAAACAAATCTAGGACAAAGAAATAAGTATTTTATTAAAACATCACTTTTGATACTCTACAGTAAAAATGTAATATTACATATTTTGACTATTTTTACTGCATATTTCTGTACATATTTTGAGATTAATATCACATAAATATCCTGACTTTATTCATTACAATTTTTCTAAAATGTGGATACTTCATATTTACTGTTACATGAAATCTTATAACAGAGCTAGCCATATTATAAGCATTAGAAACAAATATAATCCAAACAACACCAAATATAAAGAAAAACGGTTGAACGAATCTTTATCAGTCTTTGTTTAAACTTTTTATATTTAATTACATAATCTTTCCTTATTACTGCCCACTGTATAATATATTATAATTTTTTTTTAATCAGCACTATATGCTCTCTATTCTTAGACATTTTGTATACTGAATTACGTCGCTTTCTAGTTTGGCAACACATTATACTTTCCATTCTTTTTTACCATTCATTAGTTTTTATTGCAGTGCAATTATTATCTTTATTGGCTCTGCCATTTCTGATAGCATTACTTCCAAGTTTGGGATAAGGTGTACTTACCGTCGCACATAAATTCTTCTAAGTTCTAAAGAATCCCAGTGCGCATGCGCTAGTGCTTCATGTAATCCCAGAAAGATAAATGCAAGCTCCAGCAGTTGGCGGTATGTGTAGGTGAAATCCAGGGAACGTGGAAGTGATGTTAGCAACATTCTTCCTTGCTACTTTCTGCTATTTTCCCTCCTCTTCCTATGTTGTTCCAACGTTGTCACCATCAACTACGCAAAATACTCCAGATGTTGCCAACATCATTTCCACGTTCCCTGGATTTCACCTACGTTAGAGTAATTGATTTGTGTTACATTAATTGATTTAGGTTTGGTTAGCTTTTAGGTTCCTTGCTTTTTAAATGTGATTCCACGTTCCCTGGATTTCACCTACGTTAGAATAAGGTTTGGTTAGCTTTAGGTTCCTTGCTTTTTAAATGTGATTCCACGTTCCCTGGATTTCACCTACGTTAGAGTAAGGTTTGGTTAGCTTTTAGGTTCCTTGCTTTTTAAATGTGATTCCACGTTCCCTGGATTTCACCTACGTTAGAGTAACGTTTGGTTAGCTTTTAGGTTCCTTGCTTTTTAAATGTGATTCCACGGTAATGTGATTCCACGTTCCCTGGATTTCACCTACGTTAGAGTAACGTTTGGTTAGCTTTTATTTGGTTAGCTTTTAGGTTCCTTGCTTTTTAAATGTGATTCCACGTTAATGTGATTCCACGTTCCCTGGATTTCACCTACGTTAGAGTAACGTTTGGTTAGCTTTAGGTTCCTAGCTTTTTAAATGTGAATCCACGTTCCCTGGATTTCACCTACGTTAGAGTAACGTTTGGTTAGCTTTTAGGTTCCTTGCTTTTTAAATGTGATTCCACGTTAATGTGATTCCACGTTCCCTGGATTTCACCTACGTTAGAGTAACGTTTGGTTAGCTTTTAGGTTCCTTGCTTTTTAAATGTGATTCCACGTTAATGTGATTCCACGTTCCCTGGATTTCACCTACGTTAGAGTAATTGATTTGTGTTACATTAATTGATTTAGGTTTGGTTAGCTTTTAGGTTCCTTGCTTTTTAAATGTGTTTCCACGTTCCCTGGATTTCACCTACGTTAGAGTAACGTTTGGTTAGCTTTTAGGTTCCTTGCTTTTTAGATGTGATTCCACGTTCCCTGGATTTCACCTACGTTAGAGTAACGTTTGGTTAGCTTTTAGGTTCCTTGCTTTTTAAATGTGATTCCACGTTCCCTGGATTTCACCTACGTTAGAGTAACGTTTGGTTAGCTTTTAGGTTCCTTGCTTTTTAAATGTGATTCCACGTTCCCTGGATTTCACCTACGTTAGAGTAACGTTTGGTTAGCTTTTAGGTTCCTTGCTTTTTAAATGTGATTCCACGTTAATGTGATTCCACGTTCCCTGGATTTCACCTACGTTAGAGTAACGTTTGGTTAGCTTTTAGGTTCCTTGCTTTTTAAATGTGATTCCACGTTCCCTGGATTTCACCTACGTTAGAGTAATTGATTTGTGTTTCATTAATTGATTTAGGTTTGGTTAGCTTTTAGGTTCCTTGCTTTTTAAATGTGATTCCACGTTCCCTGGATTTCACCTACGTTAGAGTAACGTTTGGTTAGCTTTTAGGTTCCTTGCTTTTTAAATGTGATTCCACGTTAATGTGATTCCACGTTCCCTGGATTTCACCTACGTTAGAGTAACGTTTGGTTAGCTTTTAGGTTCCTTGCTTTTTAAATGTGATTCCACGTTAATGTGATTCCACGTTCCCTGGATTTCACCTACGTTAGAGTAATTGATTTGTGTTACATTAATTGATTTAGGTTTGGTTAGCTTTTAGGTTCCTTGCTTTTAAATGTGATCCCACGTTCCCTGGATTTCACCTACGTTAGAGTAACGTTTGGTTAGCTTTTATTTGGTTAGCTTTTAGGTTCCTTGCTTTTTAAATGTGATTCCACGTTCCCTGGATTTCACCTACGTTGGAGTAACGTTTGGTTAGCTTTTATTTGGTTAGCTTTTAGGATCCTTGCTTTTTAAATGTGATTCCACGTTAATGTGATTCCACGTTCCCTGGATTTCACCTACGTTAGAGTAACGTTTGGTTAGCTTTTATTTGGTTAGCTTTTAGGTTCCTTGCTTTTTAAATGTGATTCCACGTTAATGTGATTTCATGTTCCCTGGATTTCACCTACGTTAGAGTAATTGATTTGTGTTACATTAATTGATTTAGGTTTGGTTAGCTTTTAGGTTCCTTGCTTTTTAAATGTGATCCCACGTTCCCTGGATTTCACCTACGTTAGAGTAAGGTTTGGTTAGCTTTAGGTTCCTTGCTTTTTAAATGTGATTCCACGTTCCCTGGATTTCACCTACGTTAGAGTAACGTTTGGTTAGCTTTTAGGTTCCTTGCTTTTTAAATGTGATTCCACGTTAATGTGATTCCACGTTCCCTGGATTTCACCTACGTTAGAGTAACGTTTGGTTAGCTTTTATTTGGTTAGCTTTTAGGTTCCTTGCTTTTTAAATGTGATTCCACGTTCCCTGGATTTCACCTACGTTAGAGTAATTGATTTGTGTTACATTAATTGATTTAGGTTTGGTAAGCTTTTAGGTTCCTTGCTTCTTAAACGTGATTCCACGTTCCCTGGATTTGACCTACATTAGAGTAATTGATTTGTGTTACAGTAATTGATTTAGGTTTGGTTTGCTTTTAGGTTTCTTGCTTTTTAAATGTGATTCCACGTTCCCTGGATTTCACCTACGTTAGAGTAATTGATTTGTGTTACAGTAATTGATTTAGGTTTGGTTTGCTTTTAGGTTCCCTGCTTTTTAAATGTGATTCCACGTTCCCTGGATTTCACCTACGTTAGAGTAAGGTTTGGTTAGCTTTTAGATTCCTTGCTTTTTAAATGTGATTCCACGTTCCCTGGATTTCACCTACGTTAGAGTAACGTTTGGTTAGCTTTTAGGTTCCTTGCTTTTTAAATGTGATTCCACGTTAATGTGATTCCATGTTCCCTGGATTTCACCTACGTTAGAGTAACGTTTGGTTAGCTTTTATTTGGTTAGCTTTTAGGTTCCTTGCTTTTTAAATGTGATTCCACGTTCCCTGGATTTCACCTACGTTAGAGTAATTGATTTGTGTTACATTAATTGATTTAGGTTTGGTTAGCTTTTAAGTTCCTTGCTTTTTAAACGTGATTCCACGTTCCCTGGATTTCACCTACGTTAGAGTAATTGATTTGTGTTACAGTAATTGATTTAGGTTTGGTTTGCTTTTAGGTTCCTTGCTTTTTAAATGTGATTCCACGTTCCCTGGATTTCACCTACGTTAGAGTAATTGATTTGTGTTACAGTAATTGATTTAGGTTTGGTTTGCTTTTAGGTTCCTTGCTTTTTAAACGTGATTCCACGTTCCCTGGATTTCACCTACGTTAGAGTAATTGATTTGTGTTACAGTAATTGATTTAGGTTTGGTTAGCTTTTAGGTTCCTTGCTTTTTAAATGTGATTCCACGTTCCCTGGATTTCACCTACGTTAGAGTAATGTTTGGTTAACTTTTAGGTTCCTTGCTTTTTAAATGTGATTCCACGTTCCCTGGATTTCACCTACGTTAGAGTAACGTTTGGTTAGCTTTTAGGTTCCTTGCTTTTTAAATGTGATTCCACGTTAATGTGATTCCACGTTCCCTGGATTTCACCTACGTTAGAGTAATTGATTTGTGTTACAGTAATTGAGGTAGGGTTGTGTTTGCTTTTAGGTTCCGTGCGGGTGTAAGGGGAAGTGCCCACGGTCCCTGGATTTCACCTACGGTAGAGTAATTGAGTTGTGGGACAGTGAATGGGAGGTAGGGTTGGAGGTTTGCGGTTAGGTGCCTGGCGCTTTTTAAAACGTGATTTCCACGTTCCCTGGATTTCACCTACGTTAGAGTAATTGATTTGTGTTACAGTAATTGATTTAGGTTTGGTTAGCTTTTAGGTTCCTTGCTTTTAAAGTGATGCCATCCACGGTCCCTGGATTTCACCTACGTTAGAGTAAGGTGTGGTTAGCGGTTAGGTTCGTTGCTTTGGAAAGGTGATTCCACGTTCCCTGGATTTCCACCTACGTTAGAGTACAGGTTTGGTTAGCTTTTAGGTTTCCGTGACTTTTAAATGTGATTCCACGTTCCCTGGATTTCACCTACTTTAGAGTAACACGTTTGGGTTAGCTTTTTAGGTTCCTTGCTTTTTAAATGTGGATTCCACTTTAATGTGATTCCACGTTCCCTGGATTTGTTACTACTTTAGAGTAACGGTTTGTTTAGCTTTTAGTTCCACCTTGCTGTTTTTAAATGTGATTCCACGGTAATGTGATTCCACGTTCCCTGGATTTCACCACCTACGTTTAGAGTAACGTTTGGTTAGCTTTTATTTCCTTGCTTTTTTAAATGTGATTCCACGTTAATGTGATTTTCCCGTGTCCCTGTATAAAGATTTTACCCTACGTTAGAGGACCGTTTGTGTAGCTTTTAGGTTCCTTGCTTTTTAAATGTGATTCCACGTTCCCTGGATTTCACCTACGTTAGAGTAACGTTTGGTTAGCTTTTAGGTTCCTTGCTTTTTAAATGTGATTCCACGTTCCCTGGATTTCACCTACGTTAGAGTAACGTTTGGTTAGCTTTTAGGTTCCTTGCTTTTTAAATGTGATTCCACGTTCCCTGGATTTCACCTACGTTAGAGTAACGTTTGGTTAGCTTTTAGGTTCCTTGCTTTTTAAATGTGATTCCACGTTAATGTGATTCCACGTTCCCTGGATTTCACCTACGTTAGAGTAACGTTTGGTTAGCTTTTAGGTTCCTTGCTTTTTAAATGTGATTCCACGTTAATGTGATTCCACGTTCCCTGTATTTCACCTACGTTAGGGTAACGTTTGGTTAGCTTTTAGGTTCCTTGCTTTTTAAATGTGATTCCACGTTAATGTGATTCCACCTTCCCTGGATTTCACCTACGTTAGAGTAACGTTTGGTTAGCTTTTAGGTTCCTTGCTTTTTAAATGTGATTCCACGTTAATGTGATTCCACGTTCCCTGGATTTCACCTACGTTAGAGTAACGTTTGGTTAGCTTTTAGGTTCCTTGCTTTTTAAATGTGATTCCACGTTCCCTGGATTTCACCTACGTTAGAGTAACGTTTTGGTTAGCTTTTAGGTTCCTTGCTTTTTAAATGTGATTCCACGTTCCCTGGATTTCACCTACGTTAGAGTAACGTTTGGTTAGCTTTTAGGTTCCTTGCTTTTTAAATGTGATTCCACGTTAATGTGATTCCACGTTCCCTGGATTTCACCTACGTTAGAGTAACGTTTGGTTAGCTTTTAGGTTCCTTGCTTTTTAAATGTGATTCCACGTTAATGTGATTCCACGTTCCCTGGATTTCACCTACGTTAGAGTAACGTTTGGTTAGCTTTTAGGTTCCTTGCTTTTTAAATGTGATTCCACGTTAATGTGATTCCACTTTCCCTGGATTTCACCTACGTTAGAGTAACGTTTGGTTAGCTTTTAGGTTCCTTGCTTTTTAAATGTGATTCCACGTTCCCTGGATTTCACCTACGTTAGAGTAACGTTTGGTTAGCTTTTAGGTTCCTTGCTTTTTAAATGTGATTCCACGTACCCTGGATTTCACCTTCGTTAGAGTAACGTTTGGTTAGCTTTTAGGTTCCTTGCTTTTTAAATGTGATTCCACGTTCCCTGGATTTCACCTACGTTAGAGTAACGTTTGGTTAGCTTTTAGGTTCCTTGCTTTTTAAATGTGATTCCACGTTAATGTGATTCCACGTTCCCTGGATTTCACCTACGTTAGAGTAACGTTTGGTTAGCTTTTAGGTTCCTTGCTTTTTAAATGTGATTCCACGTTAATGTGATTCCACGTTCCCTGGATTTCACCTACGTTAGAGTAACGTTTGGTTAGCTTTTAGGTTCCTTGCTTTTTAAATGTGATTCCACGTTAATGTGATTCCACGTTCCCTGGATTTCACCTACGTTAGAGTAACGTTTGGTTAGCTTTTAGGTTCCTTGCTTTTTAAATGTGATTCCACGTTAATGTGATTCCACGTTCCCTGGATTTCACCTACGTTAGAGTAACGTTTGGTTAGCTTTTAGGTTCCTTGCTTTTTAAATGTGATTCCACGTTCCCTGGATTTCACCTACGTTAGAGTAACGTTTGGTTAGCTTTTAGGTTCCTTGCTTTTTAAATGTGATTCCACGTTCCCTGGATTTCACCTACGTTAGAGTAACGTTTGGTTAGCTTTTAGGTTCCTTGCTTTTTAAATGTGATTCCACGTTCCCTGGATTTCACCTACGTTAGAGTAACGTTTGGTTATCTTTTAGGTTCCTTGCTTTTTAAATGTGATTCCACGTTAATGTGATTCCACGTTCCCTGGATTTCACCTACGTTAGAGTAACGTTTGGTTAGCTTTTAGGTTCCTTGCTTTTTAAATGTGATTCCACGTTAATGTGATTCCACGTTCCCTGGATTTCACCTACGTTAGAGTAACGTTTG
Source organism: Diploptera punctata (assembly GCA_030220185.1). NCBI lineage: Eukaryota > Metazoa > Arthropoda > Insecta > Blattodea > Blaberidae > Diploptera > Diploptera punctata. The sequence goes on along the minus strand of JASPKZ010007953.1, from coordinate 42,417 downwards.
GTTAGCTTTTAGGTTCCTTGCTTTTTAAATGTGATTCCACGTTAATGTGATTCCACGTTCCCTGGATTTCACCTACGTTAGAGTAACGTTTGTTTAGCTTTTAGGTTCCTTGCTTTTTAAATGTGATTCCACGTTAATGTGATTCCACGTTCCCTGGATTTCACCTACGTTAGAGTAACGTTTGGTTAGCTTTTAGGTTCCTTGCTTTTTAAATGTGATTCCACGTTAATGTGATTCCACGTTCCCTGGATTTCACCTACGTTAGAGTAACGTTTGGTTAGCTTTTAGGTTCCTGCTTTTTAAATGTGATTCCACGTTAATGTGATTCCACGTTCCCTGGATTTCACCTACGTTAGAGTAACGTTTGGTTAGCTTTTAGGTTCCTTGCTTTTTAAATGTGATTCCACGTTAATGTGATTCCACGTTCCCTGGATTTCACCTACGTTAGAGTAACGTTTGGTTAGCTTTTAGGTTCCTTGCTTTTTAAATGTGATTCCACGTTAATGTGATTCCACGTTCCCTGGATTTCACCTACGTTAGAGTAATTGATTTGTGTTACAGTAATTGATTTAGGTTTGGTTAGCTTTTAGGTTCCTTGCTTTTTAAATGTGATTTGATACGTAAAATAAATCACCTCTTCATATCTTTTATTCTATGAAAAATTCAAAATATCGGACAGTTACCACGTAAAACCATATTTCCACGAGTTCATTTAGTGTTAATTATACATTTTTAGGTCCACCGGTGTGGTCTCGAGGTAGCGTGCTGCCTTGTCACGCAGCGGGCCCGGGTTCGATCCCCGGTCGGGGCAGTTTTTCTGGGTGGGTGGTTTTTTATCGGGGTTTTTCCTCACCTGTAAGGCAAATGTCAGGAACACTTTAAGGCCCAAACGGTCCCCGAAATCATATGGCCATCATCCTTATCATCCTTACCATTATCATTATCATCATCATCCTTCACCGGTGTGGAAAGCAACGGGAAGCTACCACATCTACACAATTCCCTAGTAAAGCTGCAAGCATAGCATGAAAATGCTATGATTGCAGTGAAGGACCTACCTTCGAGGTGAATTACAATGGATGGATGAATACATTTTTAGACAAGTTCTGGAAATTTTGTGTCAATGTTGGTCATACTGATTTCACATACATATACCGCCAACTGCTGGAGGTTGCATTTATCTTTCTGAGATTACATGGAGCACTAGCGCACGCGCACTGCGATTCTATAGAACTTAGAAGAATTTTCTTGCGACGCTAAGTGTAGCATATCCGTTTATTTTATATTTTAAGCTGAATGAGTGAAAAAATAGGCCTTATGGTCTTAACTCTGCCACTTACACAAAATCGATAATAATATTATTATTATCGTTATTATTAATAATATTTTTACTAGTCGAGGGTTCAGCTCCAAAAAGAAAAAAAATGCTGCAGCTACAGATCACAGAGGTAGACGATCATCTAGCCAGTTTAGGAATGATGTGTGGTCAGCATGTCGGGTCCCCCCGCCGTTAGAGCTGGTGTTCTCAACCTGGAGTCGCTACTTATTGCAGCTACCCACTTGCCTCACGATGTTGGCCGAAAATCCATGAGAAAATGTCTTCCCCATGCTGATTCCAACAAGCGCAAGTCGCGTAGGTCTGCGCCAAAACTTGTTGCATTAACCACTCGGCTGAAGCGCGGGGCATATAAATAGTAGCCTCATTTGTCAATGAATGTCCATTTCAATAGCATGCATTTTCACGTGCGACCACATATTTAGATTTATTGATACTGCATTTCCCAATTACTTAGTATTAGGGTATGTATAAGAAAATGAAATCTTTAGAGTATGAGGAAGGCTTACAACTTAATGGTATTAATAAGCTGTTAGTTTATGCTGATGTAATACTATTGGCCGATAGCGAGGAGATACTAAAGGACAACACGCACACACTATTGAGTAACACTAAGAAAATAGGACTGGAAGCAAATATCAATAAAACTAAATATATGGTCACACGTAGAAATACATTATATTATGGAAATGGACAGCTAATGACAAATGAGGGAAATTTTGAGGAAGTGGCTGAATTCAAATACCTAGGAACAATAATCACAAATAGGAATGAGATGCACAAAGAAATTAAACATAGGCTCAATTCTGGAAATACGTGCTATTATGCATTGCAGAGACTTTTGATGTCCCAACTCCTTTCAAAAAACGTTAAACTGAAAATATATAAAACTATCATTCTACCAGTTATATTATATGGATGCGAAACATGGACTCTTACTTTAAGGGAGGAAAGGAGTTACAAGTATTTGAGAATAAAGTACTTAGGAAAAGTTTTGGACCTAAGAGAGATGAACAGACAGGTGAATGGAGAAGACTACATAACAATGAACTACATGGTCTTTATAGGAAGCCAGATATAATAATAACAGTTAAGTCTCGTAAACTGCGATGGGCATGACATGTTGCACGTATGGGGAGTGAAAGACTTGCATGAAAGCTTCTTGTAGGACAGCTAGAGGGAAAACGCCCAGTTGGTAGACCAAGAATGAGGTGGGAGAATAACATTAACTATGATTTGAGGGAAGTAGATTATACAGGGAATGATTAGGAGTGTTAGCTCAGGATAGGGATGTATGGAGAGCTTATATCCGCGCGGTCATGAACCTACAGGTTCGATAGTGGCAGTAAGTAAGTAATTATAAGAAAATGTGCGGGTTGGCCCTAAGGATCTGCTGGATATCGCCTAATAATATTACTTCTTGAGTAGATACTAAGAGCTTATTAATACCATTGAGTTGTGCGCCTTCTATAGACTTCATGTCCTCTATTACAAAATTGAAAACTAGACTGACATATTTTACTGATAATCCTATGGAGAGAAATGAATGTCACCACATCTGTTGATAAGAGGATTGAAAATCAAACACTTAAATGGTATAGCCATGCACAAAGAATGGAAAATGAAAGATGGCCAAAAAATATATACCAATGGTAACCCCCTAGAAGAAATAAACGTGGCAGACCAAGATGGAAATGGAAGACCTACGTCAGAACAATAATGGATGATAGGAATTTGGAAGAGGGAGATTGGAATGAGAAAGATAAATGGAAACTGAAGACGGCAAAACCTATGAGTGGGGGAAAGCCGAAGAAGAAGAAGAAAAATAGACAAGATAGTGAATATCGTGACTAATCCATTGCGAATTTGTAAACTGTTTGCTTACCCCCACCATAATCTTTCTGTTATTTAGACACATTATAATGTCTAAGTCTAACATTGAGTGGGGGAAAGCCGAAGAAGAAGAAGAAAAATAGACAAGATAGTGAATATCGTGACTAATCCATTGCGAATTTGTAAACTATTTGCTTACCCCCAGCATAATCTTTCTGTTATTTAGACACATTATAATGTCTAAGTCTAACATTGAGTGGGGGAAAGCCGAAGAAAGAGAAGAAGAAAAATAGACAAGATAGTGAATATCGTGACTAATCCATTGCGAATTTGTAAACTGTTTGCTTACCCCCACCATAATCTTTCTGTTATTTAGACACATTATAATGTCTAAGTCTAACATTGAGTGGGGGAAAGCCGAAGAAGAAGAAGAAAAATAGACAAGATAGTGAATATCGTGACTAATCCATTGCGAATTTGTAAACTGTTTGCTTACCCCCACCATAATCTTTCTGTTATTTAGACACATTATAATGTCTAAGTCTAACATTGAGTGGGGGAAAGCCGAAGAAGAAGAAGAAAAATAGACAAGATAGTGAATATCGTGACTAATCCATTGCGAATTTGTAAACTGTTTGCTTACCCCCACCATAATCTTTCTGTTATTTTAGACACATTATAATGTCTAAGTCTAACATTGAGTGGGGGAAAGCCGAAGAAGAAGAAGAAAAATAGACAAGATAGTGAATATCGTGACTAATCCATTGCGAATTTGTAAACTGTTTGCTTACCCCCACCATAATCTTTCTGTTATTTAGACACATTATAATGTCTAAGTCTAACATTGAGTGGGGGAAAGCCGAAGAAGAAGAAGAAAAATAGACAAGATAGTGAATATCGTGACTAATCCATTGCGAATTTGTAAACTGTTTGCTTACCCCCACCATAATCTTTCTGTTATTTAGACACATTATAATGTCTAAGTCTAACATTGAGTGGGGGAAAGCCGAAGAAGAAGAAGAAAAATAGACAAGATAGTGAATATCGTGACTAATCCATTGCGAATTTGTAAACTGTTTGCTTACCCCCACCATAATCTTTCTGTTATTTAGACACATTATAATGTCTAAGTCTAACATTGAGTGGGGGAAAGCCGAAGAAGAAGAAGAAAAATAGACAAGATAGTGAATATCGTGACTAATCCATTGCGAATTTGTAAACTGTTTGCTTACCCCCACCATAATCTTTCTGTTATTTAGACACATTATAATGTCTAAGTCTAACATTGAGTGGGGGAAAGCCGAAGAAGAAGAAGAAAAATAGACAAGATAGTGAATATCGTGACTAATCCATTGCGAATTTGTAAACTGTTTGCTTACCCCCACCATAATCTTTCTGTTATTTAGACACATTATAATGTCTAAGTCTAACATTGAGTGGGGGAAAGCCGAAGAAGAAGAAGAAAAATAGACAAGATAGTGAATATCGTGACTAATCCATTGCGAATTTGTAAACTGTTTGCTTACCCCCACCATAATCTTTCTGTTATTTAGACACATTATAATGTCTAAGTCTAACATTGAGTGGGGGAAAGCCGAAGAAGAAGAAGAAAAATAGACAAGATAGTGAATATCGTGACTAATCCATTGCGAATTTGTAAACTGTTTGCTTACCCCCACCATAATCTTTCTGTTATTTAGACACATTATAATGTCTAAGTCTAACATTGAGTGGGGGAAAGCCGAAGAAGAAGAAGAAAAATAGACAAGATAGTGAATATCGTGACTAATCCATTGCGAATTTGTAAACTGTTTGCTTACCCCCACCATAATCTTTCTGTTATTTAGACACATTATAATGTCTAAGTCTAACATTGAGTGGGGGAAAGCCGAAGAAGAAGAAGAAAAATAGACAAGATAGTGAATATCGTGACTAATCCATTGCGAATTTGTAAACTGTTTGCTTACCCCCACCATAATCTTTCTGTTATTTAGACACATTATAATGTCTAAGTCTAACATTGAGTGGGGGAAAGCCGAAGAAGAAGAAGAAAAATAGACAAGATAGTGAATATCGTGACTAATCCATTGCGAATTTGTAAACTGTTTGCTTACCCCCACCATAATCTTTCTGTTATTTAGACACATTATAATGTCTAAGTCTAACATTGAGTGGGGGAAAGCCGAAGAAGAAGAAGAAAAATAGACAAGATAGTGAATATCGTGACTAATCCATTGCGAATTTGTAAACTGTTTGCTTACCCCCACCATAATCTTTCTGTTATTTAGACACATTATAATGTCTAAGTCTAACATTGAGTGGGGGAAAGCCGAAGAAGAAGAAGAAAAATAGACAAGATAGTGAATATCGTGACTAATCCATTGCGAATTTGTAAACTGTTTGCTTACCCCCACCATAATCTTTCTGTTATTTAGACACATTATAATGTCTAAGTCTAACATTGAGTGGGGGAAAGCCGAAGAAGAAGAAGAAAAATAGACAAGATAGTGAATATCGTGACTAATCCATTGCGAATTTGTAAACTGTTTGCTTACCCCCACACATAATCTTTCTGTTATTTAGACACATTATAATGTCTAAGTCTAACATTGAGTGGGGGAAAGCCGAAGAAGAAGAAGAAAAATAGACAAGATAGTGAATATCGTGACTAATCCATTGCGAATTTGTAAACTGTTTGCTTACCCCCACCATAATCTTTCTGTTATTTAGACACATTATAATGTCTAAGTCTAACATTGAGTGGGGGAAAGCCGAAGAAGAAGAAGAAAAATAGACAAGATAGTGAATATCGTGACTAATCCATTGCGAATTTGTAAACTGTTTGCTTACCCCCACCATAATCTTTCTGTTATTTAGACACATTATAATGTCTAAGTCTAACATTGAGTGGGGGAAAGCCGAAGAAGAAGAAGAAAAATAGACAAGATAGTGAATATCGTGACTAATCCATTGCGAATTTGTAAACTGTTTGCTTACCCCCACCATAATCTTTCTGTTATTTAGACACATTATAATGTCTAAGTCTAACATTGAGTGGGGGAAAGCCGAAGAAGAAGAAGAAAAATAGACAAGATAGTGAATATCGTGACTAATCCATTGCGAATTTGTAAACTGTTTGCTTACCCCCACCATAATCTTTCTGTTATTTAGACACATTATAATGTCTAAGTCTAACATTGAGTGGGGGAAAGCCGAAGAAGAAGAAGAAAAATAGACAAGATAGTGAATATCGTGACTAATCCATTGCGAATTTGTAAACTGTTTGCTTACCCCCACCATAATCTTTCTGTTATTTAGACACATTATAATGTCTAAGTCTAACATTGAGTGGGGGAAAGCCGAAGAAGAAGAAGAAAAATAGACAAGATAGTGAATATCGTGACTAATCCATTGCGAATTTGTAAACTGTTTGCTTACCCCCACCATAATCTTTCTGTTATTTAGACACATTATAATGTCTAAGTCTAACATTGAGTGGGGGAAAGCCGAAGAAGAAGAAGAAAAATAGACAAGATAGTGAATATCGTGACTAATCCATTGCGAATTTGTAAACTGTTTGCTTACCCCCACCATAATCTTTCTGTTATTTAGACACATTATAATGTCTAAGTCTAACATTGAGTGGGGGAAAGCCGAAGAAGAAGAAGAAAAATAGACAAGATAGTGAATATCGTGACTAATCCATTGCGAATTTGTAAACTGTTTGCTTACCCCCACCATAATCTTTCTGTTATTTAGACACATTATAATGTCTAAGTCTAACATTGAGTGGGGGAAAGCCGAAGAAGAAGAAGAAAAATAGACAAGATAGTGAATATCGTGACTAATCCATTGCGAATTTGTAAACTGTTTGCTTACCCCCACCATAATCTTTCTGTTATTTAGACACATTATAATGTCTAAGTCTAACATTGAGTGGGGGAAAGCCGAGAAGAAGAAGAAAAATAGACAAGATAGTGAATATCGTGACTAATCCATTGCGAATTGTAAACTGTTTGCTTACCCCCACCATAATCTTTCTGTTATTTAGACACATTATAATGTCTAAGTCTAACATTGAGTGGGGGAAAGCCGAAGAAGAAGAAGAAAAATAGACAAGATAGTGAATATCGTGACTAATCCATTGCGAATTTGTAAACTGTTTGCTTACCCCCACCATAATCTTTCTGTTATTTAGACACATTATAATGTCTAAGTCTAACATTTTATGAATTCCAAAGTCCAGTAGGACACTACGGAATTACTGTTACAAATTGCCGGGGTTCGTTTTCACGTTGTTTACATCGTAAATAATCTACACCAGACTTCGAGTAAATTCTCAATTAACACTTTATTTATTTCTAAAATTTATCACAAGTAAATTAATCACTATTTGCGCTAACAATTAATTTTTATCCAATGTTTGTCTCACTCACAAATATTTCACAGTCTCTTATGAGTTAATTTGCTACAACTTGTCGTACACTTCACTACCTCGCTCTTCATTCACTATTATCAGGCCTCCTTTCTTCGCCTCAAATATATAGACGCAAAAAAAAAAGAGGTGAGTGTTAAAATAATAAACTGAAAATGATAACAAATCTATTCTCAGTTTTTGACCCATCAACAAGAATTTATAGTCTTTCATTAAATTGAGTTAGAACATTATTAGGGTTAATAATTATTCCCTCGACATTTTCTGGCTTAGGGTTCAAGAGACGTCTAACCACAGAAGCCTCTGACCACGGATCTCTATCGAAAAGAGAGAGAGAGATGTTGGTATAATTATCTGGACTTACAGCCCAGAAATATCCGTGCTTTTCGCGGGTCTATTGACTCGCGATTCGTTGACTTGCAAATCTATTCCCAACAATGCACACCACCATGCTCGCGTTGCCACCGAAATTTAAACGTCATCATTATGACGTGCCACTAGTGTGTGTGTGTGTGTGTGTGTGTGTGTGTGTGTGTTACTCAAAAATTAGAGGACACAAGACGAATAGAATGGCCGTCTTGAATCGCTGTAACAGCGCGTGCAACTGAATTTCGTTCAGATATCTCATTGCTTTGTATTGGCTTCGGTGAACAAAATAATCTCCTACAACATATTATCGTGGCTTCGTCTAAGAGATCGTAAAACTGTCCATTCACTATCCCTTCTCTATAAAATACTTCACACATCATCGCTTAATTATTTATCACGCCGCTTCATCAGACTATCCGACACACATAATCTTGACACTCGATCCCATCAGCACATTGTCCTTTATATCCCTCCTCATCACAGTTTATATTATTCATTATCTTTTACAGTCTCACTTGCCAAACCATGGAATTACCTTCCACCCTATTTCAGAGACTGTCAAACTATAACATCCTTAAAAAACAAACTAAAGAATTATTTAATAACAAACTAACTTATACACCTCACTGATAGTATTCTTTTGACCATTAATAAATTCAATTATTTATGAAAATAATATTAAGATTAACTAATATTTTCTTTTGCTTTGTTTTAAATATTGTACAAACGTAAAATTAGTTTTCTATATCACATTATTTTTCTTTGTTTTTTACATACATTAGACAGGGACAATTTAATATGTTTTGCTTGTATACATTTTATTATTAGTTTTAGTCTTAATTTTAACTAACATTAACTGGTTGCAATTAGATCGTAATATAATAGATATTATCTTTTTGATCAAATTTTTATTTAGTATTTAATATTAGAGTTAATTGTGATTGTTATATTCTGATGTAATATATGTTTGTCCTGGTGAGTGAAGAGAAGGCCACATGGCCTTAACTCCACTAGGCTAAATAAATGTAATCTAGTCTTTTTTTTTTCAAAATTGTTGGAAATCTAAATGAGCATTCACTTAGGTCTCAGGAACAAACTGCAACTTCACTAACGTATTCAGAGAAAAATTAATAAAACTCAGAATATCTTCATCTGGTTTTAACATTACTTCAATTCAAAACATCTCACTCTCAAAAATTAAATTGTGTCAAAATGTATCATGTAGCTTTGGTTTAAACATGTTTTCATCTAATTTTAGTAGTATATATATTGTCCACCGCTGTGGTCTCGAGATAGCGTGCTGCCTTGTCACGCAGCGGATCCGGGTTCGACTCCCGTTTGGGACAGGCTGCTGGGTGAGTTTATTTTCGGGGTTTTTCCTCATCTGTAAGACAAATGTCAGGAAGCGTAGGGCCCAAAGGTACCTGAAAATCACCCGGTAATTACTATCATCCTTATCATTATCATCATCATCCTTCGCCGGTGTGCAAAGCAACGGAAAGCTACCACACCTATAAATCTGTAGTAAAGCTGCAAAGCATAGCATGAAAATGTTATGATTGCGATGAAATACCTGCCCTCGGGCAGAATTACTATGAATGGATATATATATATTGTAATTTACAATGAATCCTGACAACCGTACATTGAAGAATATTATTTGCACGCTGGGCAAAACAAAATATTCATTGTAATTATCTATATGCTTCCGTCATTAATCTATGTTACAAGAAAATATAGTTTTTTCTTTAACTACCTAAGAATCTCTGAAAAACAGAATTATCCATTATATAGTTTTACCAATACAAACCTCCCACACTAATTAGACTTCCAGAAGTTGTATTATTCATTTGAGAGATGTTGCGACAGAGAGAGTGAGGGTGTGAACTGTCAAACTAGGATTTCGTATTCTCAAATGTTGGCTAGGCTTATTATAATATATCCATCCACAGTTATTCTGCCCGAAGGCAAGTCCTTCACTGCAATCATAGCATTTTCATGCTATGCTTGCAGCTTTACTAGGCAATTGTGTAGGTGTGGTAGCTTCCCGTTGCTTTCCACACCGGTTAAGGATGATGATGATAATGGTAATGATGATAATGATGATGATGATGGCCGCATGATTTTCGGGGACCGTTTAGGCCCTAAGCTTCCTGTGACATTTATCTTACAGGTGAGGAAAAACCCCGATAAAAACCTCACCCAGAAAAACTGTCCCGACCGGGATCGAACCCGGGCCCGCTGCGTGACAAGGCAGCACGCTACCTCGAGACCACTGCGGTGGACAATTATAATACATCTAAATAGTAAAATAATATGGAGCGAATGGGCTAAAATCAGTTACCTTTAAAGTTCACAGAAAGTTGTAGCAAGATGATGGAGTATTTCCTTTAGTAGTATGCGGGTAGGAAAACAGTGTTCTGATATCAATACATGCACAGAAAGTTGTAGTAAGATGATGCAGTATTTTATTTTATTTGGTGCGGGTAGGCAAACAGTTTCCAGATATCAATAAATTCACAGAAAGTTGTAGCAAGATGACGCAGTATTTCCTTTAGTAGTATGAGGGTAGGAAAACAATGTTCTGATATCAATATATTCACAGAAAGTTGTAGTAAGATGATGCAATATTTTCTTTAATTGGGTGCGGGTAGGCAAACAGTTTCCAGATATCAATAAATTCACAGAAAGTTGTAGCAAGATGACGCAGTATTTCCTTTAGTAGTATGCGGTAGGAAAACAGTGTTCTGATATCAATACATGCACAGAAAGTTGTAGTAAGATGATGCAGTATTTTATTTAATTTGGTGAGGGCAGGCAAACAGTTTCCAGATATCAATAAATTCACAAAAAGTTGTAGTAAGATGATGCAGTATTTCTTTAGTAGGGTGCAGAGAGGTTCACAGTTTTCAGATATAGGCTATTTAAAATTCATAGTGAACTGTAGGAAGATGATGCACTTTTTTCCTTAATAACCTGTAAAATCTGTTTTATTTTTCAGAATGGAGGTTTCCCTTCAGCCAAGAACACTGTTTGATCTTGCAATGGATAGCTACGTGGAGAGAATCATCTCCTTTTGCAATGACGTAGCTTCCAGTGAACGTAAAAATACACTGTACGATGCTGAAGAAAGTTGCTTGAATCTCCAAAATGAAATTTGTTGTCTTCCTGTTTTAGTAGGTGATAAAGTGACGAACAAAATCATTAACGATATTCCAGGATATACAATTCCAAGAAGAAAACAATTATCTCCGGAAGCCTACACTATTGCGTTGAATGTCATAATACGACCGAATATTCAGAACCTACATATTAACGTTAACTACGACCTCATTCTCCCTTCTTTTAGAGATTGTCACCATTTTTTTTATAAAGAACTTCTCACTTTGAATAATTTGAAAGTAATCAGAATTGCACTTTTCGCTGAATTCGATAATGAATTAAAATTTCCTGTAAATTTAGAAGAATTGACAATCCCAGGTTGCATTATCTCGGATACAGCATTAGAAAACTTAGCCATATCTTGTCCTAAACTCAAGCACTTGAATATCGATAACTGTATAGGCATAACATGTAATTCTATCAAAAGCATTTCAAAATTTGTACATTTAGAAACACTTTTTGTGTCATTTGGAATGTCAGATGCCGAATTTATGGACTTCCTCAAACGTCTGAAGGAAAATAAACAATTTAGCACAGAAAGTAAGGTACCTACGTTAAAACGACTTGGATATTGTAATATTAATTCTGACCATTTGCTTTATCTTTCTGAGAATTTCCCTCGTCTTGATAGACTGCATATTCACTATTCAAAACAAAGTGATGTACAATCAATTTCCACAATAAGCCAAATTAAACAAATTGGCATCTCCATATTTTCTCCAAGTGAAAAATTTGCATTTGAGAATTTACCCCAATTCTTAGATAGCAAACTAGTAGACCTTCATATCACATGTCATACGCTAAAGTTCACAGGCATTGAAAATCGTTCCTGGCCAATGTTGAAAAGCTTAGCATTGAATTTTAGGTGTTCACAATTTTTATACCCACATAATAATTTAAAATATGAATCATTATCACAATTTTCTGCAATTGAGAACCTTAAAATTAGTAATATCTCTGGCAACAATGTAGACCAAATATTTCACTATCTAATTTCAAAATGCATAAACCTGAAAACAGCCTTTTTCAGATTTCCTACATGTTATGGAGATGAAACGTACGCGTTACTTATAAAATTACTGGATCATATAAAGACAAAAAGATTACAACATTTAGAAATTATTAGAATTTATCCACGTCCCATTGGAGACCACGATTTCTTGGCAAAAAAAATGATAAGTGTTTGTCCAAAATTAAGAGTAGTTGTTGGTTTATCTCCAACTAACCTTAAGTATCAGTCTGTACTATTTATTGATATTATGAAAGTTTCTACTGTATGTCCAAGAGCAACAGTACATTTCATTTCATAAAGATAATTTATTTTCCAACAAATGCATGGAATCTAAAAATTTTTGCCACATTCAGATAAAATTAACTGTGGCGTCATACCACCACATTATTATAAGTTTAATATATTATGTTTGTTTTATATTTAGAGAAATATCTGCTATTATAAATATATACATTATGGTTTAACACCAAAATGTTCCCAATTAAGTCTAAGTCATCATCATCATCATCATAATTGGTTCGACAGCCCCATGTGGGCCTTTGCCGCCTTCAGAAGCTTATGCCAGACTTCCCTCTTCTGCGCTTCATTCTTCCAGTTTTTTATTTTTAAAATCTTAATGTCTTGAATTATACCATCCTCCCATCTTAATTTAGGTCTTCCAACTTTTCTGGCCAATAGTGGTTGTTCATTGTAAATTCTTTTTGTAATCCTTTTGTTGTCCATGCGAATAATGTGTCCAGCCCATGCCAATCAGATTTCAACATGGTCCAAGTTTCTGATGCATATGTTAACACTGGAGAACTTTATACATGAGTATTTTTGTCTTTCTAGATATAAACTGAGATCTAAACATTTTCCTGAGTCCACAAAAGCATTTGTTTGCAGCCATGATCCGTAGATGTATTTCAGCCGAATTGTCATTTCTACAATTTACCTCAGATCCTAGATAAATAAAGCTATGAACCAGTTCAAATTTATATGCGCCAACTTCCAAACTAGATGGGCAAGCTTCACATTTACCTTTAATCACAGGCATATATTTTGTCTTGGCCTGGTTAATTTTAAGATTCATTCTTTTTGCTGCCTTCTCTAGGCTAATAAATGCATCCTTCATGGCTAATTGACTTCTTCCTATTATATCTATATCGTCGGCATATACAAGAATTTGCACAGATTTATGAAACTTGGTTCCCCTTATATTAAGACCTGCGTCTCTTGCCACTTTTTCAAGGGCAATATTAAAAAGTAGACATGCAAGAGAATCTCCTTGTCGTACTACATTTTTTGCATCAATAGGCTCAGTTAATACATTATTAATCTTGATCTGACATTTAGTAGTATTCATTGTTATTTTAACCAATGCAGTAAATATCAGAGGCATTTTAAATTCTTGCATTGCTGCAAATAATTGTGCCCTGTCTATACTATCATATGCCGCCTTAAAATCTATGAAGAGGTGGTGTGTTTCTATTCCATATTCATTGCATTTTTCAAGTATTCTGCGAAGGTTATGCATTTGATCCACGGTGGACCGTCCCTGCCGGAAACCATATTGATAATCACCAACCACATTTTCTACATATGGTACCAACCTTTTAAATAAGATGTTCGAGAATACTTTATAAGCAATACACAATAGGCTGATTCCCCTATAATTGGAACAAGTCAATATATCACCTTTCTTCAGTATATGGCATATTATGCTCAAATTCCAATCTTCTGGTAGACTCTCGTCATTCCATATTTTAACGAATAGTTGATGTAGTTTTTCTACATACTTTGCCCCTGACTGTTTAATCAATTCTGCCTGTATCAGATCCTTTCCTGATGCTTTATTATTTTTCAACCTACTAATGCCATATTCAACATCTTCAAGAGTTGCAGGATATTCTACAATTTCGGTCATTTCATAGTTAGTTATTGAAGGTGTAGAGGTCGTAGAGATTGTTGATATATACTGGCCAGGTACTTCTTCATTCAGAAGCTCATTAAAATATTCAGTCCATCTTTTTAAAATTCCTCTATCATCACTTAAAATATTGCCTGCTTTATCTCTACATAGTGTTGATCTTGGCTGAAAGATATTCTTGTTTTTATTTAGTTTTCTATAAAATGCTCTGCTTTCTATATATTTTTGTTATATTATTTCTGTTTAAGTAATGCACAAATCGTAATAGTAATTTCACACTTCTAAATTGGAAGATACATTTTGCATTCCTAATTGATTTATGTTTATAGCTAAATATCAATCATAAATTATACATTTTTCATTGATGTAATATTGTAATAAGTTTGTGAATAAATTAAATATCTATCTTGTAAAATATTTTGATTGAACCATACGTTTCACTTTAACATTATTTATTTATATTAGTACTTGTATTTAGTTTGCATGATTGCTTTCTTGAAACTCGTACCTCTTTTATCGAGGCAGTTATATCTTGTTTCCAGTTTTTTAGTTCTTTTTTAATATATCTGAAGTTCACAATTTATCAAATGCTTTTAGAGCAGGAGAATTCAAATTGTACAGTATTTAACTTTCCTACGAAAAATCAAAGTTCTACACGAATTATAAACATATTCTTAAATAATTATTTTATTATGTTTCCCACTCCAATTACACAGGACAACATTGAAATTTGCACCTGACAAGTATTATAATATGTTTCTAATGTATTTGTACGCCCAGATTTCTAAACTGAAATCTCTTTTCAGTACTCACCTGCGGTTTTGAAGTAATCGCCGATTTATGATCATACTAGCGGCCCGACTAAGCCAAAGTAGAGGGTTATTGTATACATAATCTATTGAAGCCTTGTTCGTGAAGAAGGGGCATATGGCAACACATTATTACTTTATAACTGGGAAAGAAAGAATTGCGGCCTATTGGGTTGTCTGTTTCAATTTGTGATCCCTATAAATTGCGTGGCTGATTTCATGATGTAGCAGATTATATGTTTACACAATTTACTTTATTACGTTCAATTAACCTCCCCATTTTTATTATTATAGCAGAGTGCAAAAGCATTTCATCTCCTAAGGGATCTCAATTTAGCAAATGTCAGTCGGAGCTATTAGACTCTCCGTTATGAGTCCAATGTAAAAATAACTTATAGCAAAAGTGAACACTATTTGAATGAGCTTGTCTATCATAATGATGTTGATGGACTAATGGGACAATCGAGCCGTAAAGTTTGCAATCCATAAGATTGGCGCCTTTTCATTGATTCTTCCAAGTTAAGTTTAAAGGCCGTGTTTTACATAATGGTAATGTTTACCCTTCTATGCCAATAGTTATTGCTCAAACTATTGATATGAAACAAACGTATGGCAATATGAATGTACTTTCAAAAACTGTTAACTACATAAAATATGAATGGAAAACATGTGGAGATCTTTAGTCATAGGGTTACGCCTTGGAATGCAGAGTGGTTTCACCAATATTTGTTGCTTTTTACGAAGTGGAGTAGTCGATCGAAACAAAAACATAACGAAGTAAGAGAGTGGCCCCTAATGCATGCTTTGCTACCAGTGGACAAGTGTATTAAATACCAATCATTAGTTAAGAAAGAAAACATGTTGATGCCACCCTTTCACATTAAGCTAGACTTAATGAAAAATTTTAAGGCTCTAAACAAAAATGGTAAAAGTTGTCTGTATTTGAAAGAAAAAATTCCAGTAATTAGTGAGGGTAAATTGAAAGAAGGTATTTTTACTGGCCCACAAATTCGTAAAGTAATGCAAGGCAAGAAGTTTGACGACCTGCTAGAGGACAGTAAGAAAGGAGCATGAGTGGGATTCAAGACAGTATGTGCTGATTTTGTGGGAAATTTAAGGGATAAAAACTATCAAGAAATTATTGAGAACATACTAAAAACATAAAAACTTGGGGAGTAAATACATTGAAAATACATTCCCACCTGGACTTCTTTTCTCCTAACATGGCGGCCGCCAGCTATAAAAAAGGAGAGATTTTTCTTCAAGACATATCTGTCTTGAAAAGAAGATAGGGAGGGCAATGGTCACCCAGCATGTTAGATGACTGTTGTTGGCAGCTAATTGGGGATGTTGCTGATGTTGTCCACAAGCGGAAATGTTCCAAAAAATATTTTTAGAATGTGAGTTAAAAATCAAACTATTTTTTCTCCATTTCCATACTTTTGCACGATGAATCAGAAAATTTGTGACTACAACTTCCTGAAAGATATTTACACTAAACAATTATTTGTTAATAATCCTTGCGTATAATCAAATATTTTAATTCGAGTGCCAACAAACTAAAAAGTTTGAAATTTGTTATCAATTGTCATTAAATGTATTCACCTCATTTACGATATGCAGACTTCCGGAGTAGTGGTCCAATGCGTACATGTTGTGTCTCAGTGATATCACTGGCTGTGTTGGCAACACTGTTTCGACGATGACTAACAAGCCTGGATCTTCTCAAAATCACTCAGCACCACTAATCTAAGCAGCAACCTAATGTACAGAATCTTCCATTGTGCGTTAGAAATTATCATCTTTGTGAGCAAGCTTGTGTTACGGTGTCTTACTCGCATGAGATCAAGAGGAATTACAACTCAGTGTGCCAACCTCTGAAGTCCAACCACCACTAAAATATACTCTGGACTATCACTTGTAAACTTTCAATACCACGACAAACGAGTTTCTAAATATCGACTGATTGTCCCGGACCGCGCTGTGCGAAATAATGTTTGAAAGTTAGATTGTGATAACCTAACATAAGGGATAAAACATTGTTGGTGGGTTGAATCAAACACTTGGAAACACGTCTGTAAAATCTCTTTGTCCAGATAGCAATGAACTTCCTTCTGCTGTTAATGTACAATGCACAACAATATAATTGATATTCTATTGAACCTGCGGACACACATTTTTGTACAAGTACAACAACGTTTTGCACAGACGTTCTTTTTCAGTCCTGAACAGAACAATGAACGGTCATATCAAACGCCACAAACCTCATTACTCAAGGGGTTAAAACTGTCAACTTAGTAGCAGTTGTGTGTGAAGCGAGTGGAACCCTGAGTTCGAGTTGTAGCAGCTTGAGTTCCGTAGATTCCCAGCCTGATGTAAACGTCGTAACGTTGGTATTATAACCTGGACATCAAAATGCTGTAATTTTTAATAAAGCGGTACAACGGATGACACCACCGCGTACAACCAGAGGTGCCATATCATTATCACAACAACAAATAGGGAATGTTGTGTAAACAATGATTCTACCTCCCAATAATAATATGATTTAGACAAGTCAGCCAGTTTCCGTGCATTCAGTGGTGCCAAGTACCACAGTTCAACATGCACTTTACTTTACCAATGCCACAAGATAGCCTTTATAACATTTCTGACTTTCTCCCCTGACATTTGCGGAATTTTAATTTTTTTTTTTGGTTGGGGCTTGCTGCAAGACGGAATTATTTTACCCCGATTATATGATGGGTGATAAATGATAAGGAAGCGCCAGAAAAGTCCTTAACTTCTTCGTAACGTAAATTTCAGACCAGGATCTCGTGAACTGTAGCCAGAAATGCTGAGGATTAGCCCATGTGACTGGTCTGAAAGTTCAATATAGATGCGGGAGTAAATGTTAATGGCAACATCGTGTAGGCCTACAACAGGTGAATTTTAATTTACAGCCAGTGGTAGCAGAACTTAACATTTAAATAAATTTTACAGGAAGACGAAAAATTGTCTCTTATGGTCTGGTCAATGTATTGCAGTAACTCTTGTCAGTACACTTCCAGGTCCAGTCAGCCACGCTGGCTCAAGTGTCTAACTAGTGGTACCTGTGTTTGGTACCCGGAGAGGTAGATAGGGGAACAGGGGGCAGAATGGGGTACGTGTATTTTTCTCCCAGTATGTGCACGATATATCGGAATTTCTCAAAAGTATCTCTGTAACATATCAGCTGCTTGTACAGATCAGTTTTTCGCCATCGGTGAAGTCTTTGTTACTTTTTTGCTTGTGTGGTCAGTTGTGAAGAGATTTTTGCAATATTACACCTTCTCTTCAGTGCATGCAAATAAATCTAAGCTTCATTTGAATAATATCTAACAATTACTGTGTTAAATATTATTCCATTTTCTTTCTAAACATGTTTATTGCATTAGCTTTTGTTTCAAAATAATCCGGTCATAACGTCATAAATTATAATTGAGTTCGTGGGGCAGAATGGGGTGGGGCAAGACAGGGTACTACCCCGTCTTGCCCCATGCGGTCTTCATATTACTGACTGACTCTTTTCCTCTGTGTAGTTTCAAAATGGTGAGGAATTATAAAAATAAGACACAGAGAGAAGAATTGTCCCTTGTGTCTATGCTAGAAGCCGTTAATGCGGTTACAAATGGATCAATGGTGTACAAAACGGCAGCTGGTCAATTCCAAGTGCCTCAAACAGCTCTGGAACGACACGTGAAGAAAAAGAGAGAAAATGTGGATTACACAGTAAGGAAATCGATGGAAAATTTCTCCTGCGTTTTTAGTGAAGAGCAGCAAACCGAACTTGAATACCTAAAAAAATGGAAGCCCAACTCTTCGGCCTCAGTGTAAATGAATTTCGAGGACTTGCCTTCCAACTGGCGGAACGGGTAGTGCTTACGTACGTGCCTCAACAATGGCTACAGCCGTCAATGATTTTCGAAAAAACTGGGATATGGCCAGTTAATGTGAATGTTTTTGATGATGCAGATTTCTTGCCTTCTTCAACAACAGACATTCAGATTGCTTCTGATAATAATAGCAAGGCAACACTTCCAAACCTCAGGAACAACTGACGTCAGAAACATTTTCCTTGCCTGAAAATCTAGAGTTGCCAAACCACAGTCATTTTCAAAGTGCCAGCCCAGAAAATATCACACCCATTCCAAAAGGGTCTCAAAAGAACAAGCGAGTTTTAAAAAAATCGAGGCGAAAGTGCAACATAGAGAAGTGCACTGCAACATTCTGAAAAGGATAAATTAGAAAAGACGATTTCCTTTACCAGAAAGTGACTCGATACCAGGACCATCCAAAGTTAAGGCAGTCAGGTTAAACCTACCTAGTTCGAAAAATCATTCTGGCTCTGCCAAAAATGACGTTGAGGAAGATGATTGTCTCTACTGTCATGATTCTTCAGAAGAAGGCTGCATTAGATGTCCTTGTCTTCAGTGGGCTAACAACTCTTGTGCTGGAGTCGATAGTGATGATGATGATGCCACTCATGTTTGTGTATTTTGTGAAAAATGAATCATTGTGCTATAGTTTATAAGTTTACTGATAAATATTATTAATTAGTAATGCAAAATACAAAATAAAAAATTAGTACTCCATTCTGCCCCATCCATGGGGCACAACGGGGCAAATGTTTTGCTCTAGTTTTATTGGTTGTATATTCCCGAATTTGTTAATAATTTGTAATGTGATTATGTTTTTCTGTTTATTAAATACCAATGAACATATCCATATCAGAGAACAAAATTTTACTCATTCATAATGTAAAATACATTGGATAACATTAGATACCCCAACCTGCCCCACGTTCCCCTATATTGAATGCAAACCATTTTCATAGTCACGAAGGTGTGGTGGTGTGCAATTTTGAATCGCTAGATTACATCATCTTATTGCAAATTCCTCCGCAGTGCTTATGTTAAGAATGCACATGGTACAGTTAATAGCGATTTGTCCGTTGGATGGGGACGTTAAGCCTGGAGATCCTCTAAACAGGAGCAGGCATCTTCTCACTTCTGTTCATCATTAACCCCCGTACATCACATTTTACACTACAAGTACCCACTCATTATGCGCCCCTCTCTGTAGACAATACAAGAATGCATTTATTTAAAATGGTCTGCCTAAATGGTGCATAAATTAAAAATAGATTACAATAACGCTATCTATCCGTCCAACATGAACCCGAGGCACATAATATGCAGTGGGGACATCATAAACACACACATCTACACTTGTAAGATCCAGATTCACATTTAGCCATATTCATCACAATCATTGGAACAACAATTCTATTTCGGCATGCCCCCATCTCCATCTTAGTGTAGCAAATTTTCTGCTTCCTTCCCGCTTTGAATTTAAACATTCCTAATAGTTCTGAAAATCTCTCATTTCGATAAATATTCACCCCATTCCGTATTTTATATTACATTAATTTAACAGAATTCGGTTCAGTTCACTCATAAGGCTTACCTCTTTCTACTTATTTCATTTCCGATAACAGTGCGAGTGGATAATCTACCTTACAAATATAACTAATAGCTTCTCACCTAATTCTGACAGTGACAAGGTTTCAGAAACATGGCACAATCCAGGCTGATATATTTAAATGTCTACAATGCAGAGTGATCTCAAAATATACCCATAGATATTATATCCCGAATGGAACACTTTTTGGACACCGCTTTCAGCAGTGCTAACCTATTACCTATACAGTTTTTCTTACATATGGATATATTATTTTATTGTTGTATGAAAGCTCAAATCTATAATAAGAACGCTTGAAAAAAGACAATCAAAATTGGCAGCCAAAAAATAAAAAAAAACAAATGCAGTTGAAGGAATCTTTATGTGTCTTTCTTCATTTCTTTTTGCATTTTTCCCCCCTTAGTACTGCCTGCTGTATTAGTACTGCCTGCTGTATTAGTACTGCCTGCTGTATTAGTACTGCCTGCTGTATTAGTACTGCCTGCTGTATTAGTACTGCCTGCTGTATTAGTACTGCCTGCTGTATTAGTACTGCCTGCTGTATTAGTACTGCCTGCTGTATTAGTACTGCCTGCTGTATTAGTACTGCCTGCTGTATTAGTACTGCCTGCTGTATTAGTACTGCCTGCTATTAGTACTGCCTGCTGTATTAGTACTGCCTGCTGTATTAGTACTGCCTGCTGTATTAGTACTGCCTGCTGTATTAGTACTGCCTGCTGTATTAGTACTGCCTGCTGTATTAGTACTGCCTGCTGTATTAGTACTGCCTGCTGTATTAGTACTGCCTGCTGTATTAGTACTGCCTGCTGTATTAGTACTGCCTGCTGTATTAGTACTGCCTGCTGTATTAGTACTGCCTGCTGGATTAGTACTGCCTGCTGGATTAGTACTGCCTGCTGTATTAGTACTGCCTGCTGTATTAGTACTGCCTGCTGTATTAGTACTGCCTGCTGTATTAGTACTGCCTGCTGTATTAGTACTGCCTGCTGTATTAGTACTGCCTGCTGGATTAGTACTGCCTGCTGGATTAGTACTGCCTGCTGTATTAGTACTGCCTGCTGTATTAGTACTGCCTGCTGTATTAGTACTGCCTGCTGTATTAGTACTGCCTGCTGTATTAGTACTGCCTGCTGTATTAGTACTGCCTGCTGTATTAGTACTGCCTGCTGTATTAGTACTGCCTGCTGTATTATTACTGCCTGCTGTATTAGTACTGCCTGCTGTATTAGTACTGCCTGCTGTATTAGTACTGCCTGCTGTATTAGTACTGCCTGCTGTATTAGTACTGCCTGCTGTATTAGTACTGCCTGCTGTATTAGTACTGCCTGCTGTATTAGTACTGCCTGCTGTATTAGTACTGCCTGCTGTATTAGTACTGCCTGCTGTATTAGTACTGCCTGCTGTATTAGTACTGCCTGCTGTATTAGTACTGCCTGCTGTATTAGTACTGCCTGCTGTATTAGTACTGCCTGCTGTATTAGTACTGCCTGCTGTATTAGTACTGCCTGCTGTATTAGTACTGCCTGCTGTATTAGTACTGCCTGCTGTATTAGTACTGCCTGCTGTATTAGTACTGCCTGCTGTATTAGTACTGCCTGCTGTATTAGTACTGCCTGCTGTATTAGTACTGCCTGCTGTATTAGTACTGCCTGCTGTATTAGTACTGCCTGCTGTATTAGTACTGCCTGCTGTATTAGTACTGCCTGCTGTATTAGTACTGCCTGCTGTATTAGTACTGCCTGCTGTATATGTTGTTGTTGTTGAGGTCTGTGGAATAATTACAAATGCAATCTTTAGAAAACAAAATGTCTGATTGTAAGTCAAGATGGATGAAACATGTTGATCGAATAGAAGATCAAAAAATACCCAAACAAATGTTAAGATATCAACCTACAGGAATAAAATGACCGGTACGTCCACTCAAAAGACTTTGAGATGGAGCTCCTCTTGAGGCCTAAATTAGTGACTGCACTATGATGATGATGATGATGAAATTTTGTAAAAATTAGCACTACGTGCTCTCTATTCTCAGATACTTTGTGTATGTAATTATTTTATATTTTCTGAATTGGCAACACACATAATTTCCATAATTTGTTAAACTCTCATTGGTTTTTATAGCAATCCAGTTGTTATGTTTATTGTCTCTGCCATTTCTAATAACATTACTTCCAAGGTTGCAATCATTTCTAGGACTTTCTCAGGAAGACACTACTCTTTTAATTCCAAGGTCTCAACTAATGTGCATGATATTTATAGATCGATAAGTTCCTTATTCCAATAACAAATTATAAAATTTATTAAGTTCTGTCATTTAAGATTCTATGTTCATTATTTAAAATGTTATTATTACGTCAAGAATAAAAACTGTGTTAAATCATTACAAAGTGTTACTAATTAATAATTTAACAAAGGGAATCGCAAAAAACGGTCGTACAAGAACTAAAATTTAATTTACTTCAAATCAATATGTAAAAGTGAAAGATTTTAATAACCTTAATTTACAATCTAGAGTGTTGTATTTGTCCCTGAATCTAGGAACACGCACTTTTATCTAGGACAGAGTAATCTCAAAAATTAATAATTCATTCTATGGAACTAAAACACCCATCACAATTAATTTACATTGACAGCAGGATGATTCCGGACTCAGTATTGATAACACAAACTGAAGCTGACATAGAGAAAGTTAGACAACACACAAGAAATCACGTGGAATAAAACTGGATCACCCATTGTTCCTGGTTAAAGGCAAAAGTCGTCAATGTACTGTGCATCTGGCTAAAATAACAGGAATAAATAAAGACATACAAACATGTTTCTGATTGTCGGAAAGTAACCTACTAGATCTATAACAAAAACGAGCAGGTAGCAAAACGAACAACAAATGAAAAGGTGGAAATAATACAATTCTTACTTCCCGTGTAATAATAAATTAACAGAAAGGCTAAAAATAGTGACCATTTAACAGGAAATGTAACAACGTTTCTAATAGGCAATGGATCGTACATGTTCGTATTCAAAATAACAGCCTTGCATTAAAAATGTTCGAAATGTTTTCAACAGTTGATTTTTCCTTGTGCTTCTTACTTTCTCTTTTTTCAACAGTTTTTTCCTTGTGCGATAGGCACTAATAAGCACATTTACAAATGTGTAGAAAAATGGAATATGCTACTGTATTATGACCTGTGATCGTCACTTGAAACATTTACTTTGAATGCGAAGAACCAAGCAAGTTGTATACATGCTCTTTAAATGTCCTATATTTTTGTTTGCTGACGGATATGAATATGGAATGTGTTTAATAACACCAACATACGGGTAGTATCAAAGAAATTTCAAAGTAGATCTATGACAAAAGTTACATTAAATAAAAGGCTGCACACAATTTCCAAAAATCTGCCACTGTGCCCCATGATTTTACTGTAATTAGATTAGTAAGTGAGATAGTACTTTATTTAAAACTATTCCAACAAATATCATTAACCCACCAGCTCTAATCTGTGTCTGAAATACACATTTTGTTAACAGAGACTTATTTCAGATTTTTTTCATAACGTAAATCTATGGATTGAGTCTCAAGGGTTCACTTCCTTCTAAGGAAGCCACGTAAAGATTCTCATCCTCTTAAAACACCAACTCAATTAGTGAAAATTTGAATGTGTACATTATACAATAATCCGTAATTATCGGTAATTATTTTATATTTATAGATTATTTTATGGAGTCCTCTTCAATTTGGTGATTTTATTAATTTTCCAGAGTTTTTAAAAGTTACGTATGTAGTTGTTATTCCAGTTACCTAACTTTCCCTTCCATCTCCGATTCTCCAACCACAATTTGAGAACACGATCTCATCAGAATCTCCTATTTCACTTCCCACAACACAAAACAGCCTATTATTGTATTTCCTATGCAGTATCTACTGTTAGACTCTGCATCGTCTGACCAAAAGAAATCAGGTACTGCCTTACTTAAGCTTCTTTAAAATAAATTTAGACGAATTTACTTTGTAATTGGATTTCGGTAGAATAATTGATGGAATCTGTTTCGTTGCATCCTCGATAATACGATTCATTATAAGTTTGTTCGTATTTGTATAAATATTATTTATAATTGTAAAAGTTATTATGAGCTTCTGAAAATATTTCTTTTTTTTTATTTTAAGCGGTTTGAATGGAATAGCAGGCCAAATGGGCTTAACTTTTCAAGTTTGTACAGGTAAATAATAATAACATTAATAATATAAATAATATTATTATTATTTTTATCGTTATTATTATCGATACCAGTAAAATTCACGTTAAGTTTCCGTTGAGGTAATTCCGTTCACAGTAATATAACGTACGGTTAAAAACACATCTTCAACAAGTGTCAACAAGTACGGCCTAATGCATTCTGCTGATGATGGAACTATAGTATGCCATTGAATCGCATGCTATTCCCCGTACCCCCCACGGCCAATGTTTTCATTATCTTCGTCTGTGGACTTATACTTATCATTTCTTTGTTGTATCTTCGTTTTGTTATGAGATATTCGTTCCTAAAAATGTACTAATTTTTCATTAATGTTGAGGTTAATATATTTATCTCATCATGAATGAATCGCCAAACAATACAGAAACATCTTCATGTAAAATTGTATATTGAATACATTTAAGACATATATCTCGAAGCTAAATTAAGATAAATGCTATTACTAAAGTAAGACTAAGTGTTAGAAAAGAGCGCAATATATATAATCCAAGTTTTTTTAAGTACATGTTCTTATACTATAATTTTAAATTAATTTATATACAAGTCTCAAATTACAGTACTGTCAGTCTTCTTGCAAATTAAAAAATTATATGTTGCAGAGGTGACACAAGACATAAACAACACTATTTTATCGTCTGTGATAAAAGTGCCTTCAGTAAATAGAGGACCATCCGCGTCAGATTTTTTACAGATACCAATGAAGCATTAAAAGCAATTTTCATGTGTATTCACTGACTTAACAATCACAAGACACTGAAAATGGTCAGACGAAATTAGAATAGTCCATACTTAATGTTGTGAACCTTACATGTGATCTATGATGACACTCCTTACTTCACCCAGAATAAAGAAGCTCTGGAAAATATTATTTTTTAAATTCTTGAAGTTTATTCAATCTTAAGGTACGTACACACTTGCGCGGCGCGCGCACCATGTTTCACAGATTTGGACGGGGTTTTAAGGTACGCGCGCGCCGCGCACATGCTGCGCACCACGATCCACTCAATGTCGGTTTTTTCCTCGAACACTTTGATGGTTCACTGTTTAGATTTGGACGGGTTCTTGAGATGTTTGTTGTTTTCGGCGCGCACCTTATTATTATTTGAGTACGGAGTGGTCAGAGGGAAACATGTTAAAACTTATTATTTTTTAAAATTATTTTTCACTGAGAGTACTTAATATTATAATTACAAAGAAATAAACGTTATCTCAGTCAAAACATAAATTTATTGTGTCGACGTTTCAATCTCCTTATGTGAGATCATTTTCAAGACATGTTAATTTATAAACAACCACGTGTTGAAAATGATCTCACATAAAGAGATTGAAACGTCGACACAATAAATTTATGTTTTGACTGGGATAACGTTTATTTCTTTGTAATTATAATGTTAAAACTTATTGATCTTTATAGAAACAAACAATTATTGTGGGATCCTCAACATAAGGATCATTTTAAAGAATCATTGAAAGGAGATGCCTGGAGGGGAAATAGGAGATAAAATGGATATATCTCCGGATACGTGCAGGAAGAAGATATTTACTTTACTTTCTTCCTACCGGCGAGAGAAAAGTAAAATATTGTTATATTGTTGACACATAACTTAGTATTGTTGGTTTAGCGCTACAATAAATAGTGAAGATCGTCAGGTCAATTTGCACGTTGATGTCTATTGATATTTTTTACTCTAAGGAATAAAAAAAATGATTTCACAATATTGTTACAGCGTGCCTGTTTTTTTTCAATGTTACGTGTTTTTTTTTTTGGTCTGTACTAAAAGCGTTCATTTCATAATGTTATGTATGAAGTATCACAAAACAATAGAATATATAAACACATACCAGTAATAAGCTTATTGTGTAAGATGACCAGACGTTCCAATTTTGGCAGGACAGTCCCGATTTTTAACAATTTGTCCCGCATCCCGCGGCATTTTAAAAAAGTCCCGATTTTTGGGAAAGAATGCACGACAAGCTAGGGAATGGCGGGAGAATGGAAAGGGAATATATGGTTTTCAGCACCCATGTAGCTATTTTAGTCAGGATATGAGTTTTATATTATTTTTGTTAATTTTATAATGTTAAACTTTAACAATAACAAATCATTGTTGAGAACTGCTTATCAAAGTTTACATTGTTGATTCGACCACCATTGTTTGGTAAATAAAGTGTGGACATAAAAAAAATCGCAATTGAGTGTTAAGACTTTGAAAGTTATTTTATGTGTGAAATATAATTTAACAAATTCTTGTGGAAAAAATTCATGACCTTTTAAACAACGACAGCAATCTACTTAAAAAAATTCACTCAAATGAGAAATATGCCAAAGAATAAAATAATACTAGTACTGTACATAATTTTGTAATGTATTACATTTGTAAATTGTACTTATGTTGATATTAAAATTAATATATTATAATACTATTTTTGCGTTCTATAAAAATTTTTGTTGCTCCATAGAGTATCTTTACATTTTATAATTTATAGAATCAAATACGACCAACATATTTTTTCATATTTCATAATATTTTGGCAAAATGTTCATATTTTAGTAAAAATTTAATATTCCTTCATATTTTTCAATTTTTTTTAATAAAAATTTCAATAATTGGTTAAACACATTTTTGAAGTGATTGTAGTTTTGAAATTATTTGACAATGTAATATGGTAGGCCTATACAGGTAAAAATTCCTCAGTATCCCATCCAGAACAAAATAAATAGTTTTGATAAAAGAAAATAATTTAATAAGGAGACATGGAATGACTAAGTGTAGGCCTTTGTATCTGCAAAATGGCTA
Source organism: Diploptera punctata (assembly GCA_030220185.1). Taxonomy (NCBI): domain Eukaryota; kingdom Metazoa; phylum Arthropoda; class Insecta; order Blattodea; family Blaberidae; genus Diploptera; species Diploptera punctata. The sequence goes on along the minus strand of JASPKZ010007953.1, from coordinate 14,995 downwards.
CTGAAGGTTTGTGGGTTTCCTATAGATCGCAGGAGGTTCGTTGAAATTAATAATTTCGACGATCATAACACGAGCAGCGCGCGCGCCACGCGTGTTCGTGGCGCGCATATGTGTACGTACCTTTAGAAATTGTCTTCAACAACATGACGATGCAATTGAACATTAAGTGTACTATATATCTATTTTTCAAAGGCTTTATGTTGCTCAAAGAGATAAATATCGAATGGGTCGAATAATACCAACATATGACATTACAAAAGAAATTTCAAAGTAGATCTATAATAACATTTGCATTAAGTAATAGGCAGCAAAAATATCCAAAAATATGCTACTATGCCTGAAGATTTTACTGTAACTAGATTAGTAAATTAGTACTATATTTAAAACTTTTATAAAAAAATATCATTAACGTACCAATTCAAATCTGTGTCTAAAATATAATTTTTGTTCGCAGAATCTTATTTCAGATTTATTTTTCATAACGTAAATCTATGGATTGAGTCCCAAGTGTTTACTTCCTTCTAAGGAAGCCACATAAAGATTCTCATCCTCTTAAAACTCCAACTCAATTAGTGGAGAATTAAATTTGTACGTTATACAACAATCCGTAACTATCGGCAATTATTTTCTATTTCCAGATTATATTACGCAGTTTTCTTTTTCAACTTCAATTTGGTATTTATGTTTTTATTTTCCAGAGATTTTATGAAATAGGTATGTGGTTGTTACACCAGTTATCTACCCTTCACTTTCCGTTACCGATCCCCCAATCACAATATTTGAGAACACGATCGCATCAGAATCTCCTACTTCACTTCCCTCAACACAGAACATCCTATCATTATATCACCTACACCGTACCAAATGCTAGGCTCTACATTGTGTGAACTAAATAAATCAGGGACTACCTGACATAAGCTTCTTTAAAACAAATTTAAATATATTTATTTTGTAATTAGTGTTTGGTGGATTAATTGATGATCTCTGTTTCGTTGCATCCTGGATAATATGATTCATCATAAGATTACTTAAATTTGTACAAATCTTCTTCTTCTTCTTCCGAATGCAGTATTGGGTGACGATGCCCGTTCTGCGACTACAAAAACTGATCTTTCCATCGGTTGAAGGATCTTCCGAGGCCTCTTTTGCCTTTAGGGTTGAGGTGGTAAATCATCTTTGGTAAACGGGAATTTGACATTCTCTGGATGTGTTGGAACCATTTAATCTGATAATTTTGTATATGTTCAACTATTTCCCTACTATAATTTGTACAAATATTATTTATAATTGTACAATTTATGATCTTCTGTAAATATATATTTTATATTTTATGCTGATTGAGTAAAATAATAGGCCTTATGGTCTTAACTCTACAAGTTAAAAAAGTATTATTACCCTTAATATGGTTATTATTATTATTATTCTTTTTTTTTACTAGTTGAGGGTACAGATCCAAAAAAAAAAAATCCTGCAGGTTGAACGCTCGCTCGCACACACACAACCACACATATATAGTCATTTGCGATTCTAAAATGTAGGATCTATGACTAACTACCTAAACTGACTCACTGGCACTATCGAAACCGTAGGTTCATTGCCTCATGGACATAAGCTCTCCATATATCCCTATCCTGAACTAATGTTTTCCAATCATCCCCTGTATAATCTACTTCCCTCAAATCATAGTTAATGTTATTATCCCACCTCATTCTTGGTCTACCAACTGGGCGTTTTCCCTCTGGTTTTCCTACAAGAAGCTTCCATGCACGTTTTCATTCCCCATTCATGCCACATGTCCTGCCCATTGCAGTCTACAAGGCTTAACTCTTCTCATTATGTCTGGCTTCCCATAAAGACCATGTAATTCATTGTTATGAAGTCTTCTCCATTCACCTGTACCTTCACCTCTTTTTGGTGCAAACATTTCCCTAAGTACTTTATTCTCAAATACCCGTAATCTCCTTTCTCCCTCAAAGTAAGAGTCTATGTGTCGCATCCATATTATATAACTGGTAAAATATATATTTTTTTTTTAATGCCCCAGGTTTGTTTTTCAACATTCATGGTTTCTCTCCTGGCATGGCGTACTTGTAACCCACTTCTGAGGTTGGGGCGCCTGGAAGGCGGGGTTACGTTGCCCCGATGATATGATGAGTGATGATGATGATAATGACGCGCCAGGAGAGTCCCTAATCCTAAACTTAACCTAAGATAAATATGAATAATCATGATTGCGATGGCCATATGATTTCGGGGACCGTTTGGCCCTTAAAGTTTTCCTGACATTTGAATTACAGGTGAGGAAAACCCCCGATAAAAACCTCACTCAGAAAAACTGTCCCGACCGGAGATCGAACCCCGGGCCCACTGGTAGCATAATAGTTTTATATATTTCCGGTTTAACGTTTTTTTAAAGGAGTTGGGAATTCTCTGTAATGCATAATAACAAGCATTTCCAGAATTGAGCCTTTGCATCTCATTCATGTTTATCTACGAAGACACGTAAATACTTTTCAGAAATATTTCATGAGAACAATTGCAGAGTCTTCATTCCTCAGAAAACCTTAAAAACATTATAAATAAATAAGTTCATTCTTTTAAAATTCATAATGGTTTAAAGGAAGGAGATGCACTATCTCCTCTACTATTCACTTCTGGTACTAGAGCATGCAATCAAATGTTTGGAGGGTGAAGAAAGTCTTCATCACAATGGTGTTAATAAGTTGTTAGTTTATGCTGATGATGTAGTATTATAGGAGATACTTACTTCTCTTATTAGAGGAGAATGTGAAATTGAACCTATAAACTTCTGGATAAATGATACAAGGCTTAAATTGGAACGATCACATAGATAGAATAGAGAACAGTAGATTAGTGAAGAAAGTACATGACTAGAAAAGTCCTTTAGGAAGACCGCAACTACGATGGAAGGACGTCACAATACCCCGAACCTAAAGTGAATAAACACGAAACAAACAGCCAGTTTTCATGCGTTGAGGAGGAAGAAGGAGAGCTTATGGCCAACACGTAAACTCTATCTAGTGTCAGTATTAAAATTGAGACTGGACGAAAGAAATGGGTGAATTCTAACAACAAGCAACAATAATTTTAAAAAGTAATGAGACGCAGGAAGAAATAAAACATAGGCTCAATTGTGGAATCGCAACCTATTATACATTACAGGGACTCTTGTTATCCCATTGAAAACTGTTATTCTTTCTCTTGTAATTAGAGCGAGGATTTTTATGAAATTTCATGTTTTCAATTATAAGTCAGGGGGCACTGAGACAAAGTATTTTTGCATTTTATTATCTGTGGAATCAAATATGACCGAAATATATTTTAATATCACATAATATACTGGGAAAATGTTTATTTAATACCGGTATCTAAGAATTAATGTTTGTTTCTTCGTCCGTTTCAATGTTTGTTTGTTTGTTTGTTTGTACTTTATGCGCGGCCATAACGTTGATCCGATTGTGATGCGGTTTTTTGCAAAATGTTCAGGAGATTTCCGTATGAACATAGGCTATAAGAGAGTTGTGATACTCAAGTCCTACACCCTTAAAAATCACCCTTTGTAGTAAAAAACGTGAAAAAAATACTTTTTTGACGTTTAAATGGCTTACGCTGCCTAAACCACAACAAATACCCGAAATTAATTTACACTGAAATTAATATCTCAATAAACTCTATAAAAAAAGTCCGCGGCAGCAAATGTTTATCTTTTACGGATAACTCACAATAGCCATTTTTGTTAATCATTGATACCAAAACTATGGAGTAACTAGATTGCCGGAAAAGCGTGTACTGCCGGACCGTTCAATCCTGTTGTGATGGGGATTTTTGCAAAATGATCAGGTTTTTCCCGGGAAGCTTATAGGCTACAAAGTAATTATAATGCTCAAGCCCTTCACCCTTAAAAACTTCCCTCTGTAGTGAAAAGTAAAATAAGTGGCTTTCTGTACGCTTAAATTGCTTACGCTGCCTAAGCCATAACAAATACACGAAATTAATGCATACAGAATTGAATATCTCAAAACACTCTACATAGAAGGCCGCGACAGCATATGTTTATCTTTTAGGGATAAGTCACAATAACCATTTTTGTTTTTAATTGATGTCAAGAAGTTCGGCATTAGGTAGATTCCCGGGCAAGCAGAGCAGCAGCACGCATAACTCGAAATAACGAATTTTGTCTTTCAGCTCATTAATGCCAAATACTCGGGATACGTGTAGATTGCCGTCAGTGCCGGGTAATCAGTACGGGGTATCTAAAAAATAATTATATAAATTTATAGTTATTATTCCTTTTAGTTATTCAACTAAACGTAATAACACATTATCATATATTTAGGCGTAGCACCGTACGCCGTATATTAGCTAGTACTTGCATAAAAATGTAATATTCCTTCATATTTTTCAAGTTTCAATTTTTTTTAATAACGTCTATAATAATGGGTTAAAACATTTTTGAAGTGACCATAGTTTTGTAATGTTTTGACAATATAATATGGTAGATAGGCGAAAATTCCCGAGTACCCCTTCCGGAACAAGATAAGTATATTTGATAAGGAAAATAATTGAAAAGGGACATGTAATGGTCATGTGGCTGCTTTTGTCCGAAACTAGAGGCCGTTTCACAAAGAAAGAAGCATGATCTACGAAACCGGCGCAGGTAAACGTAGGGTGTTGGGGAAAGGATCCCTATCAGCAGGCTTTGTCCGCATCTGAAAAATCATGGTTACTAGTCGTAATGAAAATATTAACCCTGAGTAGGAAATGATAATAACTATGTATCACGTCAAATTCCTTAAGGGCACCCCGTACTAATTTCGTTGCAATTTGGTTTTAAAATAAGACATAAAAAAATAATTATTTTTTCAGCTTATTTTTAAGTTATGTCTATGAAAATTATGTCACTAATTAAACAAGTCTTCCTGAACATAATTACACTTTGGTTAAATTTTTGGACATATTTCTGTATGAGTAATTTAAAATACAAAAAAAATACATTATGTAAAAACTATTGTCTTGGTACAATTTTTTGACAAACTACTTTCCAATTATTTCCAAAATGTAGTATGTTATTGTCCATGATTCATTTAACAATAATAAGGTTTGCTTGTGTTCAGATATGGATTTTAATTTATTTTTAAAAAAAGAAGACCTTTTTTTTTGTTAAAAATGTTGCATAATTTCTTTTTTTACTTCAAACACACTATCAATAACACAAAGATAAATTTAAATTATTATTATAGAGCTCTTTAAACTGCATATCCATGCCAAAAAAATTCTCCTATCTTTCAAAGTTTCGGAGAAAAGTGTACCAAAATATTAATGTTATTATTTATAAATCAAACTCATCACTTACATTAATTATATTAGATACGAGAACTCCATTAGGCCTGTAGTAAATTTCCAAACCTAATGTAATAAAAATAAATAAAAACGAAAATAATTTTAAAATTAGGTAGGACATGTGGCACAAATAGGGAATAAAAAAGGTGTAGCCTATGGTAGCTTCTTGTAGGAAAACCAGAGGGAAAACGGCCAGTTGGTAGATGAAGTATCTTACTAGGTTTTAGAAGTAAGGTGACGAAAACTAATATTATTTAGACTGGCAGTACACTATTATGGAATTTAATGTGTATGCCTGTACGTAAGACTACCCGCAGTCAAGGGAATGAAACTGGACTTCTGCCCATCTGAGGACATGCTTCAACCTTGATGATACGGCCTCTACCTGTTAGTTTCGGACAAAAGCAACCACATGATCATTCCATATCCCTTTTCAATTATTTTCCTTATCAAATCTAGCAGTATTTTTTCTACCTAAGAACAGACCTTATTTTGTGAATGTTTTACAGTATTTAAATGTAAGGAAGACAGTGAACTTCCCACACACACACGCACGCCTGTTGCTACACTTGAAGCTCAGCTGGGAAATAAGGTGTTACTCCACAGTTTACCAAATTAATAAAGTTCTTGTAGGTAAGTCCAATATGATTCTCATTTCTATCAAATATAGCGCAGTACATGTATGCTCCCATTACAGCATATGGTATATAGAGTACTTTTTGATTGTATAAACCAATTTTCACAGACAGGAGTTAGAAATACATAAAATGTAGAAAAATCTCGTAACTGCGTATTACGAACAGAATTGATAAGTGGATTGCTCAAAGTAGAAATAGACCAAGACTAGATACTGTGCGCGGATAATTGCATGAAAAATTAATGTTAAAATAATTCTAACTACATTTCACCGTGTTCATACGTGTAGTTTATAGGATTAATAATAATTGTAATTACAAATTTAAATATTCCTTAGAATTATTTCTGGATTAATTCATTTTTTCGACTTCATTAAACACAATGTGTACATTAAATTAAATTCTGCTTTTACAAGTCTTTAGTTACAGTGTTTAGTGGTAGAGTCCTGTTTCTACACTTCGCTAGATGATATTTGGGACATGAATTGTTGCATAATTTGCAGAAGCAGTCCTCCTTGGGTTTATGGAACATGTTGATGAGACATATATTCCCATGAAACCCATGGGCTGCGAAATGTGTGTACAGGTGTCGAAGTTTGGTTACCTCCAGGTTTCTGTTTTCATTGTGTCTGTTTCCATAATTTCTGTCGGTATCTCGGCGGCTTTGTTCTGTCTCTACTCGATGACGATTCTGTATGCTTGCGTTTCCGGTAGTCCGAAGCAGTGTCTCATATCCTCGATGAACAAAGATTCCTGGGCTATTGTATAGGCGTAACAAAATCTTGTATATTTTTAAATTGACAGTGCTCTTTTGAGAAACTTTGATTTAAGGTTTTCAAGATTCTTAAGGTTTTTCACCGTCAAGATTAATTAATTTTAACATCCTGTTTCTCCAAACATGACAACTGGAATTGGTCCACTTGTGTTCGGATACATCTAACTTAATGTTATTGTGACATTTACATACATTGGAGTTCAATAAACTTACGCAAGGTAAATTGCAGTCATCCAAACTGTACCCACTCTAAATTTTGCCAGTGGTATATTCGATGGAAGCACGTTTGTTTCGGTTGCTAGATTTTGTTTTTTGTTTATGTTTGGATTTCATAATTGAATATAACTGGATAAATTAATTTATCGCGTTTTGTATGTATGTATATATATATATATGGTATGAGAAGAAAAATAAATGCCTGAACGGGATTCGAACCCGGATCTCTGAGTCTATACCTCAGCGTGTTATCCATTACACTACCAGGCGAATCCAATTCAAACACTTATTTTTCTTATATATGTATTATATTCTCCTTTATTACTAAATGTCGCGAGAACTCGGTCTTCACTGCCATCTAGTAGCTGACTATAACAAGCAAGCAAATTAAAGATAACATTTTTACCTTATTGCAGTGACGCTTTATAGATGTTATAATTAAATGTTTAACATTGAGCAATGCAAGCTTAATATGGTATGATAAGAAAATATTCTCTTTAATTTGGTTACTTGTTATAGTCAGCTACTAGATGCCAGTGAAGACCGAGTTCTCGCGACATCTAGTAATAATTGAGAATATAATACATATATAAGAAAAATAAGTGTTTGAATTGGATTCGCCTGGTAGTGTAATGGAGATCACGCTGAGGTACAGATCCGGGTTCGAATCCCGTTCAGGCATTTATTTTTCTTATCATACCATATTAAGCTTGCATTGCTCAATGTTAAACATTTAATTATAACATATATATATATATATATATATCCATCCATCCATAGTAATTCTGCCCGAAGGCAGGTCCTTCACTGCAATCATAGCATTTTCATGCTATGCTTGCAGCTTTACTAGGGAATTGTGTAGGTGTGGTAGCTTCCCGTTGCTTTCCACACCGGTGAAGGATGATGATAATGATAAGGATGGTCATGATGATGATGGCCATATGATTTCGGGGACCGTTTGGGCCTTAAAGTTTTCCTGACATTTGTCTTACAGGTGAGGAAAAACCCCGATAAAAACCTCACCCAGAAAAACTGCCCCGACCGGGAATCGAACCCGGGCCCGCTGCGTGACAAGGCAGTACGCTACCTCGAGACCACAGCGGTGGACATATATATATATATATATATATCCCATTATTAATTCATTAAAGTGTCAAACTACAGGCTTGAAGGCGCTAGGGGTAGAACGATATTAAGACTTCCACATTTCCAGACAATGGCCAAGGGATGCCCACTGGGTTCTCAGCCCTGCGTGACGACCACCTTTGCTCCAGAACATGAGTCTGGCACCCATTTACATTAGGAGCTGAGTAAATCAGATGACTATTATGCCGCCAGAAAGTTTGGTCCAGCTAAAAACCCTGACCCCATTGAGACTCAAACCCATGACCTTACGGCTTATTAGGGCGATTCCTCAAACAAGTACACTATAACATGAGTCATTAAAGTTTGCTTCAAATCACGAACACAATGTTATATATTGGGTCAGAATTTATAAAAAAATAAATTAAAATGGATATACAGTGAAACTCTTGATTTCATGGGCTACAAAAGTATCTTTTCCCATTTTTGTGGTGGTATGTATACCCATAAATTATACAGGGCTTGTGAATATAAATATATGTAAAAAGTAAAAAAAAATAGTAACTTCATGATATTTTTGTGTTATAATTTTTATATTTTCACATTTTGTTATTATGATATATTTTGGTAATTTTTTTTTCTGAGAAGTTAAAAAATATACTAGCTTAAATTATTTTTGTCATAAATTTCATATTTTGTTATGATTTCATTTTTCTATAACATTTTCTTCATACAATTCCTTGCTCTACTTATAATAAATGGACGGGAAATTCGGACTCTCACTGCAAGGGGAAGATGAGATTACATGTATTTGAGAACAAAGTTTTTACTAAATATTTAGATCAGAGAGAAATTACCAGACAGGAGTAGCCTATTATAAAGATTACAAAACAGTACATTACACAATATTTATAGGAAACCAGATTTAATAAAAACAGTTAAGTATCGTTCACTGCGATGGGCAGAATACGTGGCACTAATAAATATGAAAGAAGGGCGTTTAACAAAACTAGAGATAAAACATCCAGTTGGTAGACAAAGAAAACGATGGGAGAATGATATTAACCATGATTTGAGGGAACTAGTTTATACAGGATGAATGGAAAACTTTACTTCAGGATAGGGGTGTATGGATAGCTTATGTCGGCGTGACCATGAATCCACGGTTTCTACCGTGCCAAAGAGTTAGCTTTTTTCCTGGGAAATTACATTATTAAAAATTCGTCGATAATAAAATACATAAGAAACAAAATGAAACGTTTTCACGTGTCTCTTGTGTGACGTCATTGCCCGTTTAACAATTGCACTGAAGCAAGTTTCAAGAGTAAAAAATCGGTCGACAACTATAAAGTAGAATAAAATTCGTCTCCATTCAAAATACTGAAACAATTTTGATCTTTGGAATTAATGTTCAATTAACGCTACCGTTACCTCAATTTGAACTTTGGACTCTTTAAGTTCAGCACAATACCGGATGTATTTAAGAACAGCAAGAACATATTTATTGTCATTTTCAGTTCGACAACAGATGAGACAACAGAACTACAGTGAAGGGAATATACATCTTCAGTATCAGTTATCGTGTGATTGGACCATGCAAAGGTATGAAATTATCAACAGTAATCTAACAAGATGTGTTCTGATTTTGGCAAATGATAAACTCAACTGCGCGTTGTATTTGTATTTGTAGCGACCATTTAAAAATCAGTAAGAGATGATTGCATGAGAAATAACTATTAACAAAAACGCAGATTTATTATGCATTTAATTTGTTTAGAGCAACATAAATAACTCTTCTTTTTTCTGATTATTTTTTTAAGTTTTTTCTCTTTTCCCATATCTTGCTGTACCGTATGAATTGTACACTGTTGAAACGATATTCATGTCAAAGATGTTAATTTCCGGAGATATCTCTCATTGCGAAAAGAAGAGGACGATTATTGGTCTAGGAGTGAGATGATGCAGAATTTCCTTTAGTAGAGTGCGGGTAGGCAAACAGTTTTCAGATATTAGTACATTCACAGTAAATTGTAGTAAGATGGTGCAGTATTTCCTTTAGTTGTATGAGGGTAGGGGAGCGTTCTTATATATCAATAAATTCACAGTAAGTTATAGTAAGATGATGCAGTATTTCCTTTAGTTGTATGAGGGTAGGTAAACAGTTTTTATATATCAATACATTCATAGAAAGTTATAGTAAGATGATGCAGTATTTCCTTTAGTTGTATGAGGGTAGGGAAACGTTCTTATATATCAATAAATTCACAGTAAGTTATAGTAAGATGATGCAGTATTTCCTTTAGTTGTATGAGGGTAGGTAAACAGTTTTTATATATCAATACATTCATAGAAAGTTATAGTAAGATGATGCAGTATTTCCTTTAGTTGTATGAGGGTAGGCAAACAGTTTTTATATATCAATACATTCATAGAAAGTTATAGTAAGATGATGCAGTATTTCCTTTAGTTGTATGAGGGTAGGGAAACGTTCTTATATATCAATAAATTCACAGTAAGTTATAGTAAGATGATGCAGTATTTCCGTTAGTTGTATGAGGGTAGGTAAACAGTTTTTATATATCAATACATTCATAGAAAGTTATAGTAAGATGATGCAGTATTTCCTTTAGTTGTATGAGGGTAGGGAAACGTTCTTATATATCAATATATTCACAGTAAGTTATAGTAAGATGATGCAGTATTTCCTTTAGTTGTATGAGGGTAGGGAAACAGTTTTTATATATCAATACATTCATAGAAAGTTATAGTAAGATGATGCAGTATTTCCTTTAGTTGTATGAGGGTAGGTAAACAGTTTTTATATATCAATACATTCATAGAAAGTTATAGTAAGATGATGCAGTATTTCCTTTAGTTGTATGAGGGTAGGGAAACGTTCTTATATATCAATAAATTCACAGTAAGTTATAGTAAGATGATGCAGTATTTCCTTTAGTTGTATGAGGGTAGGGAAACGTTCTTATATATCAATAAATTCACAGTAAGTTATAGTAAGATGATGCAGTATTTCCTTTAGTTGTATGAGGGTAGGTAAACAGTTTTTATATATCAATACATTCATAGAAAGTTATAGTAAGATGATGCAGTACTTCCTTTAGTTGTATGAGGGTAGGTAAACAGTTTTTATATATCAATACATTCATAGAAAGTTATAGTAAGATGATGCAGTATTTCCTTTAGTTGTATGAGGGTATCGAAACGTTCTTATACATCAATAAATTCACAGTAAGTTATAGTAAGATGATGCAGTATTTCCTTTAGTTGTATGAGAGTAGGTAAACAGTTTTTATATATCAAAACATTCATAGAAAGTTATAGTAAGATGATGCAGTATTTCCTTTAGTTGTATGAGGGTAGGTAAACAGTTTTTATATATCAATACATTCATAGAAAGTTATAGTAAGATGATGCAGTATTTCCTTCAGTTGTATGAGGGTAGGGAAACGTTCTTATATATCAATAAATTCACAGTAAGTTATAGTAAGATAATGCAGTATTTCCTTTAGTTGTATGAGGGTAGGCAGGGTAGGGAAACGTTCTTATATATCAATAAATTCACAGTAAGTTATAGTAAGATGATGCAGTATTTCCTTTAGTTGTATGAGGGTAGGCAGGGTAGGGAAACGTTCTTATATATCAATAAATTCACAGTAAGTTATAGTAAGATGATGCAGTATTTCCTTTAGTTGTATGAGGGTAGGTAAACAGTTTTTATATATCAATACATTCATAGAAAGTTATAGTAAGATGATGCAGTATTTCCTTTAGTTGTATGAGGGTAGGGAAACGTTCTTATATATCAATAAATTCACAGTAAGTTATAGTAAGATGATGCAGTATTTCCTTTAGTTGTATGAGGGTAGGTAAACAGTTTTTATATATCAATACATTCATAGAAAGTTGTAGTAAGATGATGCAGTATTTCCTTTAGTTGTATGAGGGTAGGTAAACGTTCTTATATATCAATAAATTCACAGTAAGTTATAGTAAGATGATGCAGTATTTCCTTTAGTTGTATGAGGGTAGGGAAACGTTCTTATATATCAATAAATTCACAGTAAGTTATAGTAAGATGATGCAGTATTTCCTTTAGTTGTATGAGGGTAGGGAAACATTCTTATATATCAATAAATTCACAGTAAGTTATAGTAAGATAATGCAGTATTTCCTTTAGTTGTATGAGGGTAGGCAGGGTAGGGAAACGTTCTTATATATCAATAAATTCACAGTAAGTTATAGTAAGATGATGCAGTATTTCCTTTAGTTGTATGAGGGTAGGTAAACAGTTTTTATATATCAATACATTCATAGAAAGTATAGTAAGATGATGCAGTATTTCCTTAGTTGTATGAGGGTAGGTAAACAGTTTTTATATATCAATACATTCATAGAAAGTTATAGTAAGATGATGCAGTATTTCCTTTAGTTGTATGAGGGTAGGAAAACGTTCTTATACATCAATAAATTCACAGTAAGTTATAGTAAGATGATGCAGTATTTCCTTTAGTTGTATGAGGGTAGGTAAACAGTTTTTATATATCAATACATTCATAGAAAGTTATAGTAAGATGATGCAGTATTTCCTTTAGTTGTATGAGGGTAGGGAAACGTTCTTATATATCAATAAATTCACAGTAAGTTATAGTAACATGATGCAGTATTTCCTTTAGTTGTATGAGGGTAGGTAACAGTTTTTATATATCAATACATTCATAGAAAGTTGTAGTAAGATGATGCAGTATTTCCTTTAGTTGTATGAGGGTAGGTAAACGTTCTTATATATCAATAAATTCACAGTAAGTTATAGTAAGATGATGCAGTATTTCCTTTAGTTGTATGAGGGTAGGGAAACGTTCTTATATATCAATAAATTCACAGTAAGTTATAGTAAGATGATGCAGTATTTCCTTTAGTTGTATGAGGGTAGGGAAACATTCTTATATATCAATAAATTCACAGTAAGTTATAGTAAGATAATGCAGTATTTCCTTTAGTTGTATGAGGGTAGGGAGGGTAGGGAAACGTTCTTATATATCAATAAATTCACAGTAAGTTATAGTAAGATGATGCAGTATTTCCTTTAGTAGTATGAGGGTAGGTAAACAGTTTTTATATATCAATACATTCATAGAAAGTTATAGTAAGATGATGCAGTATTTCCTTTAGTTGTATGAGGGTAGGTAAACAGTTTTTATATATCAATACATTCATAGAAAGTTATAGTAAGATGATGCAGTATTTCCTTTAGTTGTATGAGGGTAGGGAAACGTTCTTATACATCAATAAATTCACAGTAAGTTATAGTAAGATGATGCAATATTTCCTTTAGTTGTATGAGGGTAGGTAAACAGTTTTTATATATCAATACATTCATAGAAAGTTATAGTAAGATGATGCAGTATTTCCTTTAGTTGTATGAGGGTAGGTAAACGTTCTTATATATCAATAAATTCACAGTAAGTTATAGTAAGATGATGCAGTATTTCCTTTAGTTGTATGAGGGTAGGTAAACAGTTTTTATATATCAATACATTCATAGAAAGTTATAGTAAGATGATGCAGTATTTCCTTTAGTTGTATGAGGGTAGGTAAACAGTTTTTATATATCAATACATTCATAGAAAGTTATAGTAAGATGATGCAGTATTTCCTTTAGTTGTATGAGGGTAGGTAAACAGTTTTTATATATATCAATACATTCATAGAAAGTTATAGTAAGATGATGCAGTATTTCCTTTAGTTGTATGAGGGTAGGGAAACGTTCTTATCATCAATAAATTCACAGTAAGTTATAGTAAGATGATGCAGTATTTCCTTTAGTTGTATGAGGGTAGGTAAACAGTTTTTATATATCAATACATTCATAGAAAGTTATAGTAATATGATGCAGTATTTCCTTTAGTTGTATGAGGGTAGGGAAACGTTCTTATATATCAATAAATTCACAGTAAGTTATAGTAAGATGATGCAGTATTTCCTTTAGTTGTATGAGGGTAGGGAAACGTTCTTATATATCAATAAATTCACAGTAAGTTATAGTAAGATGATGCAGTATTTCCTTTAGTTGTATGAGGGTAGGTAAACAGTTTTTATATATCAATACATTCATAGAAAGTTATAGTAAGATGATGCAGTATTTCCTTTAGTTGTATGAGGGTAGGGAAACGTTCTTATACATCAATAAATTCACAGTAAGTTATAGTAAGATGATGCAGTATTTCCTTTAGTTGTATGAGGGTAGGTAAACAGTTTTTTATTATCAATACATTCATAGAAAGTTATAGTAAGATGATGCAGTATTTCCTTTAGTTGTATGAGGGTAGGGAAACGTTCTTATATATCAATAAATTCACAGTAAGTTATAGTAAGATGATGCAGTATTTCCTTTAGTTGTATGAGGGTAGGTAAACAGTTTTTATATATCAATACATTCATAGAAAGTTATAGTAAGATGATGCAGTATTTCCTTTAGTTGTATGAGGGTAGGGAAACGTTCTTATACATCAATAAATTCACAGTAAGTTATAGTAAGATGATGCAGTATTTCCTTTAGTTGTATGAGGGTAGGTAAACAGTTTTTATATATCAATACATTCATAGAAAGTTATAGTAAGATGATGCAGTATTTCCTTTAGTTGTATGAGGGTAGGGAAACGTTCTTATATATCAATAAATTCACAGTAAGTTATAGTAAGATGATGCAGTATTTCCTTTAGTTGTATGAGGGTAGGTAAACAGTTTTTATATATCAATACATTCATAGAAAGTTGTAGTAAGATGAGGCAGTATTCCTTTAGTTGTATGAGGGTAGGTAAACGTTCTTATATATCAATAAATTCACAGTAAGTTATAGTAAGATGATGCAGTATTTCCTTTAGTTGTATGAGGGTAGGGAAACGTTCTT